>SJXQ01011986.1:458903-548918 GCA_006408695.1 Aepyceros melampus | reverse complement strand
TCTTATCCCCAAGGGAATGTCTTCTTTCTCTTTTCTCCCCCAAGCACTAGTTTGCAAAGTTTTTCTCTCCATGCTCACAAAAGCAGAACAAATTGAAAAAAACAAGAGATCCCCCCCCCTTTTTTTTAGGGCTTCACCACTGCAGTTTTTCCAACCAAAGAAGGAAAAAAAAATTTTTAAGTACACCAGATTCATAAAATTGGAAAATTAGAAGGGATCCTGAAGAACATCTAGTTCAACTCACTTAACTAATAAGGAAACAGAACTAAGGAGGTCAAGTGGCATAGCCAAGGGCACAGAGCTAGGTGGAAACTAGTCTCCAGCAGAGGTGATACCCAGGCATGACACCTCTTTTCTCAGCATCTGAGTCCTATCAAAGGAGCCCAGAGGCTCATCACCAGATGTGCTGAGCAGCCATGGGCTTCAGAGCATGGCCAATTCTAATCCTTTCTCAAGCTTATCCATGGATAGCAGGAATGCCTACAAGGCATCTGAGTTTTTTGCATTGTTTTGTTTTAATTTTTATTGGAATATAGCTGCTTCAAAACACTGTGTTAGTTTCTGCTGTACTCAAAGTAAATCAGTTGTGCATATACATATATCCCTTCTTTTTTAAGATTTCCTTCCCATTTAGGTCACCAGAGAGCACTGAGTTCCCTGTGTTACACAGTAGGTCCTCAGGTTCTCAGTTATTTTATGCATGTTATCAATAGTGTATATATGTCAATCCCAATCTCTCAATTTATCCCACCCCCTTTCCTTTCTTGGTATCCAAAAACTTGTTGTCTTTGTCTTTATTTCTGCTTTGCAAATAAGCTTGTATGTACCATTTTCCTAGATTCCACATACAAGCAATATTACAGGATATTTGAACACAACACAACCTAGAGGAGCTCCTCAGTGCACTGGACTATCCTCTCCCCACACATGGTAGATAAGACCATCAAAGCGGTCTTCTCCATATTGCCTTTCTTTGACTAAGGCCTTGTTATTTTGTGATCAGTCACCTTATTGTTATTATCTTTACTTATCAAACTAGCCAGATAATTTTGTTTGGTAATCAAAAGGTCTTAACACATTGGCTTGGTCATTTTCTCCACATAAATTTGGCCAAACTGGGCATATGATGGGGATTTTATCTTGCACCTAAACACCTATCTGCCTCCATAACTCACACAATTCCTTTTCCTCTTCTTCCTGGACCAAAGCCCATGTCTCCCATGGGTATTGTCTTCACATCTCTCTGTGTACATGCCATGTTGTTACTCTTAAATTATACGCTACTAGGCACAGGGAACTTATAAGCTTATGCTTTTTCTGATCAGAAGCATCTGTAGCTGGAGGATTAAGAAAATACATTTTCATGAGCTAGATAATAACAAAAATTAAATGGCAAAAGTCCTTGCTATTCCCAGTAGCTGGAGAGCTTTAAACAAAATAACAATAATCACCCATTTCAGATTTTTAATACTACAGAGACAGGGAAAATTCTGGAGAAAAACTTGTGCCTGTATATCTTATGCCATGCCTCTTAAAAGAAGAATAAAATTTTAAATGGGGTTGTCAGGAAGAACTAAGTCAATGTGAAGTTCAAACACTGACCTTTGAAGTTTGGAAATGGACTTCTCTAGGCAAGACAGACGTTTGCTATTGTTAAAACAACAGCTGGAGCTCTCCATCACATCCTCCACTTGGTGCGATTAAAGTATAACCCAGGCTAATGAAGGAAAACAAGGAGAACCACTCCAACTGTCCTTCGTATTAGTATACACACTAATCCATGTGTATGCTGTTGTTATCATATAGCAGAGAGATTGTCCTCATCCCGGACTCTTTCCTCCAAGTCGTAACATCTGGGATGACATCTTCCAAAGAATAAGTCAAATGTGAGGTTTTTCTACCTACTCTAAACCCTCTGTCTTAGATGCTTTCGGTTTTTAGACCAGCTTTCCATCAGAGCAAAAACTCAGAAACCAAAGATTCCCTGTTTCCAAGCTCTTCCCAGTAGAATCTGGGTCACACTTATGTCCCAGGAATTACACACAGAGGACCATCCTGTCCCTTGTCCTTCACCCCAATGACTCAATAGAATGAGGAATAAAGGAGGTTCTAGCACCCTCTGAAAGGGGCCCCATGTCAACCATTTCCCTGGTCTTTAGGAGATGGATTAAATTATGCATTAGCTTAACCCCAATGCCTGCTATCAGTGACATCACTCAGATCCTTACATCCATGCTGTATTATTTTTAAGAGGAAAGGTAATAGATTATAGCATGTTGTAAAGGCTATAAATCTCCCTTTGGCTATGATGCAAAATGTTCTAAAAGGAGGGATGGGGGAATCGCTTCATATTTTTCAGGTGAGATATGTATTTTCTTGTTTTGTTGGTAAAAAAAAAAAGCTTTTGACCACTAAAAGCTAACAGCCTAGTAGACATGAGGTAGGGCAGGTCCCTCAGCACAAGACTACTGGCAAGCTTTGTCACACTCTAGAGGCCGACCTTTGACCTGTCCCAGTGAGCAGGAAGTGACACAGAAAGTGTCTTCCTGGACCCTGGTTTGGATGATGCCCACTGAGGAGGCAAATATTTCCTGGTGAGGTTGTATTTTAGACCTTTACTAAGTTTCAGTAAAGCCACCTTCTCAAAGCTTTTAGAGAACTGGCTTCATTGTTTTTTCCCCTTTGAGGGCCTCTTTTAGAGATTTAACAATAAATACATGCACACATTAAACCAAATAAAAGATAAAAAGACATAACAAGTCCCAGGCATGGTCCACGTTTTCAGGAAAAAAGCAGTTTCTGCAGGAAGTCCCACCCATTCCTAAAAAATGGAAAAAAAATAAACATGGAGAGTCCACCAGCAAACAGGTATTTTGTATCCCCTCAAGTCAGATAAATAGATTTTACATTTATGAGAAAACAAATAAACATTCCCCAAAATTGGGCTTGGCCCATTTCAAGGTAGGAAACCAGGCTACGTTCTGCACACTGAGTTCTGGCTGTGTCTACAGACGTCACAGGAAGGAACTGGAAAACCCACCCCTTTCCCAAGGATGCCTGAGCTGGCTGAATTTCTTCTCTGTTTACTGGTTGGGGAGGGATGGAGTCATTGTGGGGCTTCGCAGGTCCCATGCAAGCAGCACGCTTTCTCCTTGCCTTATAGGTCCCCGGCAACCATTGACAGGTTCCTCTAAGATGAGAACAACAGCCAGGCATAACCTCTCCCTTTTTCCTAAGAAGAGTTTCATCCTGAGGACGCCCCTACAAGGCCGTGTAGGTCCTGCCTCTCTGCTTCCAAGCTCACCTATAGGTATCAGAGTGCAGCCCCTTGGGCCTGCTCCCAGAAGTCTTTCCAACTCCTAATGAGCACCACTTCAAGTAAAGTGTTAGTCGCTCAGTCATATCTGGTTCTTTGCAACCCCATGTTCTGTAGCCCCCCAAGCTCCTCTCTCCATGGAATTCTCCCGGCAAGAATACTGGAAGGGGTTGCCATTCCCTTCTCCAGGGGATCTTCCTGACCCAGCGATCAAACTTGCGTCTCCTGCATGGCAGGCAGTTTCTTTACCATCTTATCTCCCAGGGAAGCCCAGAAGTCTGCTCTGGAAGTCTTTCCACCTCCTAATGAGCACCACTTAACTGGCTCTACAATAGCTGAAGACACAAACACCTGGCTTCTGTCTCTAAGGACACTGAAAACTGCAAACTCAAAGTGACCGACAGCTGAGTACATCGGATTTATTTTCTGCCTTGTCTCTGTGTCTCCCAGGGAGGGTCTGGAGAAGCCATGGAGCTGAGAACTAATAGGGTCCCAGACTAGGGAGCTGGGGGAAACAGGACCATCTGAGAGAGGGAAGGAGTCCGTGGAGTCATTCGTGGTACTCATTAGCACTTGTGCAGCTCTTCAATTATTCCTATGTTACTCAGTAGCCCCCAGAACACTGCAGGAGAATCCAAAAAGTTGATTCCAAGCCTACCCTCCCAGCAGGGACTCCACTGGAGCAACCCCGGGTTATGGAGGATGCAAACTAGGGACCATTTGTCCCCCAGGGATAGATGAGACCCACTGTGACAAAGGGCCTCCCTGTCTGCCTGTTTTGTTCTCATCTTCTGTGGATGACTGAGATGGGAGGGGAAATCCCACATCATTTACTCCAGGTCCTCCAGCCACTAGCTCAGTGCAAAGAAGGCTGGTGGAGCCTGAGTTTGAGTGCCAGCATCAGTGTGCTCCATGACTGGGAAAAGAGGCTTAGTCCCTCTGAACACTGGTCTCTAGTCCCTGTCCTGCCTCCTGAGTGGTGAGGACTAATCATATACGTGAGTGGGCTCTGAAGTATTAAGGGGCATGTCAGTGTGCTCGGTGGGTCACAGAAAACTGTCTGCGTTCTTCCTACAGCCAGACAGTTCAGGGAGAGGGACAGAAGCCAGGCCCTGGCTCCAAAGAGCTGGTTCCTCTCCACTGCTTGCCAACAAGGTAACCAGAGAAGACAGAGAGCAAAGGACAGACTTCCAGACTGAGGTCCCTCAGGGGCCTGAGCAGGTGTCACCACTGGGTCAGGAGAGAAAGTGTCAAGTAGGTTGGGTCAACATCTCACAAGCCAAACAAGCAAAGCCAGAAGATCGAGAGCACACAACCCCCGAGACGCCTGGTTTTTAAATATATGTCTGAGCAGGCCCTGTGCTAGTCTGTTCTTTGTGTGTGAGAAGACAGAAAAGAAGGGAAGTTGATAATTACAGTTTCTAACCCACCGAGAGCATGGCAGAAACTCATCTAGAAACATCACCCCTCACCCACACCATACTCCTTTACAGCTTTGATTATTATACACATGAACACACCTCCCAGCGTCCTTTACCCTTTCTCTCAGGATGCACAGAGGCTGTGTCAGGCTTGCAATGGCATCCTGGTCTTCCTAGGGAGGCAGGCAGATCCCCCCTCCCCAATCCCGCCAGCCTCACTACACTATTTGACCTGAAGGTTAGTCTAAAGCAGGCAAGCAAGCAACCAACCAACCTGCAAACACCAGCCTTTTTCTGCCTTACTGTTTCCTCCGTCCATCCCTTCTCCCCTTACTCCTTCATGACACACTGATGGTGGGCTCACCCCACTTTGCTCCTCTGAGCTTATTTCTGTCAGCCCTCATCCCCTTGCTCAGGTCTGATTCAAGCCTCCCCTCCCCCATGGAGGCTTCTGAAACTCTCTCTTCTCTGAATACTGGGCTACTTGCAGATAACCTGTTGTTTTTTAAATTAATTTTTATTGGAGTATAGTTGCTTTACAATGCTGTGTTAGTTTCTACTACACAGCAAAGTGAATCAGCTATATGCATGCATACATCCCCTCTTTTTTGGATTTCCTTCCCATTCAGGCCACCACAAACACTGAGTAGAGTTCCCTGTGCTTTATAGTAGGTTCTTATAATTATCTATTTTATACACAGAATCAATAGTCAGCTATGTGTTTTGAACACTTACCATGCCAGGCATTCATTGTGCTAAATCCTATGAATGAATTTTTATTTCATCTTCCCTATAATCCTATGATCTTTATTCATCAGATGACATAGCTAAGGCTCAAAAGATTACGTAACTCACTCAGGCTCACACAGCTAGTAACTGGCAGAGCCAGGATCCAAGACCAAGGGTCCTATCTCTAAGCCAGTGTGGCCCTGTGCAAAGAGAGCGGCTTTCCAGTCCACAGACCAGAGTCTGAGCTCAAGCTGACAACCTTGGGGAAGTCTCAACACTCTCTGAGAATGGGTCTCTTCATGTAACTGCGCCAGCTGTGGTTAGCCTGAAAGGAGCTCTCCCAGTAAAGGCCACGCCCCTTTCCTGGTCTGTCCCAGTGCTAGAACACTCTGTCTAATGCCTTGTGCACTCTGACCAATCATCTCACAGGCAGACTGGGTGATCAGTCCTGTCTACAGCCATAACACCCTGAATGTGCCCGATCTGATCTGATCTCAGAAGCTAAGCAGGGTCAGGTCTGGTTAGCACTTGGATGGCAGGGAGATCAGTCCCTTCAGTGGGACACCAAGGTTTATGCTCTGGGTTCCTACAACCTACATAGCTATTCCAAGGGAAAGTTACATAAATGTTTAAATTGGTGAATCGAAGTCTTTAGAAGGATGCTTCATCAAAAACATTTTTGTCTCTGTAGGAGTCTATAACCCAGACCAAGTCAAGCTTTCAGAACCTGCTCTGCTCTCTTCCGTGTGCTCTCCCTCTCCCCTGCAGCCCCTTCTTGCTGTGATGTATCCACAACGTGCCAGCCCAGGCGGACTCCGGCTTCCTGCCCACTGCTCACCTTCAGGCTATAGCACCAACCCTCTTGTCCCAACTTGTCTCCACCATCTGAACCCCTGCAACCAGCCTGGGCCAGCTATGCTCCTCCTCTTAAAGGAAAGAGAGAAAAATGCTTCAGGTCTCCTCTCTGTGAGACTGAGCACATATTTGTCTTATCCAGTCCTGTCTTTCCAGCCTCTCTCCTGCTCTCTTCCTCAGCAGCCCAGCCTTGGGTACTTACCACCTTTTCCAGCTTCCCATCCAGCCCCTTAGGATTCTTGACTGTTGTGCTCATCTGGGGGAAGAAAACATCAAATAAAGGTACTCATTATTTTTGAACATTTGACTTCACAATACCTCTTACATGACTCTCAAATATTGAGGTCAATACACAAAAAATCATTTAAATTGCCTGATATTAAACACTCTGACCCAGAGAGGAAAAAGCTTCTTGAATGATGTTACATTGATACAAGAGATACAATGACAGGTTTCTAAGATGAAAGTAATGGATCAGAAAATAGAACAGTAGAGAAAACAGATGAAAGGCAAATAACCCCATTTGAAATCCAAAGCTTTCATTTTGGGGGAAAATATTGCCAAAAGCACTATTTTGTGTTAAATAGATCATGATGAAAGGCACACACACTTGCCACCTTCTCAAGCTTTTATCCCCCAATATACATGTCCCTCGGAGAAGGCAATGGCACCCCACTCCAGTACTCTTGCCTGGAAAATCCCATGGACGGAGGAGCCTGGTAGGCTGCAGTCCATGAGGTCGCTAAGAGTCGGACACGACTGAGCAACTTCACTTTGACTTTTCACTTTTATGCATTGGAGAAGGAAATGGCAACCCACTCCAGTATTCTTGCCTGGAGAATCCCAGGGATGGAGGAGCCTGGTGGGCTGCCATCTATAGGGTCGCACAGAGTTGGACAAGACTGAAGTGACTTAGCAGCAGCAGCAGCATAGATATCCTTTTCTGTCTGTAAGTGCCGTGGCATTTGTTGTGACTATTTCCTGGACTGTGATGCTGGCAATGTAAGTACTGTGGGCACCTGTGGTTGGGCAGTGCCATCTGAGTGACAGAGCCAGGCTCATCAGACCCCAGCTTCCCATCCACAGGGTTAGCTGAGCAAATACCAGCCTACTCTCCCCTGCACTGAGAGCTCAACACGGCTTTTCAGTAAAAGAGCACATAGTGACAAATATTTAACTAGTACAAAGAAAGCTTTTTATTTAGCCTAAGATTTAAAGAGCATAAAGCCTCTGAACCACTCTTCTTTCATTGCTATTTATCACAGCCTAAGCCAGTCTTGAGCTTCTCAGGTTTGAGCAGTAATGCAATTTTCTTTTTTTTTTTTTTTAATATTTATTCATTTATCTATTTATTTATTTGGCTATATTAGGTCTTAGTTGCACTATGTGGGATCTTCATTGCAGCTCATGGGCTTTTCTCTAGTTGCAGCTCAAGGGCTCTAGAGCTCAGGCCCAGTAGCTGAGGTGCATGGGCTTAGTTGCCCCATGGCATGTGGGATCTTAGTTCCTCGACCAGGCATCAAACCACTTCCTCTGCATTGGAAGGTGGATTCTTAACCACTGATTGTTACTCAGTTTCTAAGTCATATCTGACTCTTTGTGACCCCACGGCCAGGCTTCCTTGGCCTTCACTGTCTCCTGGGATTTTGCTCAAACTCATGTCCATTGAGTCGATGATGCTACAAGCTCTATGGTAGGGCTAATGATGACGTCCTCCAAGAGGACTTATGCCAATATGCCACACCTCCCAGGACTGCTGCTGCCAATGCCCTTGTCCTCACACCAGACCATTACTAAACCATGTGTCTGCAGGAGACCCTCAGACACTCACAGGCAGGTCTGGCTCAGTCTCCTGTGGGGTCATTGCTCTTTTGCCCTGGGTCCTGGTGCACACAAGGTTGTGTGTGTGCCCTCCCAGAGTCTCTGGCAAGTATGGGTTTTGATTTTAATGTGACTGCACCCCTCCTACTGTCTCATTGCTGTTTTACCTTTGTCCTTGGACATGGGGAATCTTTTTTTGGTAGGTTCCAACAACCTGCTGTCAATGGATGTTCAGCAGCTAGTTGCAATTTTGGTATTATAGCAGAAGATGAGTTCATGTCCTTCTTCTCCACCATCTTAAAATACATGTAAGCAGTGGACCACCAAGGAAGTCCCAGAATGCAATTTTCTAACTCACCTTCAATCTTCTTGGAGTTGGTCCTAGAACCTTCAGTGACATCACCAGGCATCAAAACAGTGGGGTCTTACTTGTATTTTACCTTTAAAGTGCAAACAAAAGAATAGTACTGTTACTGGTTTGCTCTAGAGTAAATAAAAGCCCTATTATTTCAGCCTTATCACATCTCTGGACCTTTGGAGTTTCTATATCTCATCACTTCAGAGACCAGAAGATTCTTGGTCCACATGGCCCCCATGTGCCCACGTCACTCCTGTCCTTCCCATCAGAAGAGGTCAACTTGCCTTACTCCACTGCCTCCCTAACCTCGACTCTTTGCCCTGTGGAGCGGGATGTGCTTATTGATGGACTAGGTGGCACCAGTAGTAAAGAACCCACTTGCAATGCAAAAGGTATAAGAGACACAGGTTCGATCCCTGGGTCAGGAGGATTTCCAGGAGGAGGACACAGCTCCTCCACTCTAGTATTCTTGCCTGGAGAATCCCATGGACAGAGGAGTTTGGCAGACTATAGTCCATAGGGTTGTAAAGAATTGGACATGATTGAAACAACTTAGCACTCATGCACAATTGATACTTATTTGCTCCAGTGGTTTTCACACTGGCTTCTGACATAGCCTGTGCTATGTACATAGTACATAGTACTAATGAAGAGTTAAGGTTTTAAAAATCACATTTTGAAAGAATTCTGTGAAATTCCACAAGAAAATGGGAAAAGTCTTAAATGTGAAATTAAAGTGATTGAATAGATAAAGATAAGAGGAAATTACTGAATGCAGGGCTGGGTTTGACAGAAGAGACAAAGACCAAATGTCCAACTGAGAGCAGAGCTGAGCTATGATCTCTAATATGGTGGAGTTCAAAGACGATACAGTGAGCTGGAGGGAGCCAATGAAGAGCTTGGGTCAGGCATTCAAGTGCCTGGGAAATCAGCTACAGCAGGAAGATTCAGACAAATGTTGAGGTCAAAAGCGGGAAGTTAAGTCACAGAGGGCAATCATCACCAATAACACATCCTAGAGTGCCAAGCTCTCTGTCCTCTACTCTGTGTGTGTTTGTGGTCAAACCAGGTACATATAAGTACACATGAAACTAGAGATCGAGAACCAGAGCCCTGATGTCAGTTGCTTCTAATTAACACAGGGGCCAAGGAGTTAGATGTTCTGTTGTTTATCTAGTAATCCTTTGAAGTTCTATCAAGCCCCATCTCCTGATGGTTAAATGCCAGTTCCAAAATAGGGAGATTTACTCTCAAAACCAACAGATGTTTGGGCTGTCGTCATTATGCTTGTTTTAAAGTCATTTGTGATTTCACTGTGAAGTCCTGTCTGTATGATTTATTAGAAATCACTTACATAAGATTATTTGGAAAATCATACTAGTCATGAGGTATCTATCTGTCTCAATGATTTGTCTTTTCACAGCAATGCAATCTGGCATTCTGTAGGAGCATTTGGTCAACTTTCCATCTCATCAAACTAAAAATGTTCTAGAAATCTCCCACACTTTTTAAGGTGGCCTTAATCAGATACCTTAGTTTCATGAAAGGTAAGATTAATGTTTTCCATCTTAAAAACAATGCATTCTCTAATTAGTTATGGGGTTAGCCACTTAGCTCTCTGGACCTCAGTTTTTCACATATAAAATTAATCAATAAACTACATTATTGTCATGGCTCCTAAGTTCTAAGGATCTAGTTATTTTAAGTACTTTGTTAGCTATCTTGACCAAACTCTCATCACAGGAGACAAACAGGCTGCAAAGACTAAAATTCTTCTCTGGTTTATACTGTCAGGGAGAAAGAAATTTTCCTATCCTTTTAGGTTCTTCTGGCTAGTCTAAGAATTACATCGATAGGAGAAACATTAACAGAAGACAATCAAATGAAAGTTTAATAATGTGTACATGGTAGAGACCCGAGAAAACAGAGTAACTCACCAAAACAGCTAAAGTCCTCACTGTAAAAACTGTCTTTAATCAAAGACAAAATGTACGTTGGGTTTAGTGGTTTGGGACTTCAAAGGACAAGGGGGCAATTCACTTGAAAATGGAAACACAAATGTCTGGTAAATAAATGTTTGCTAGGCCACGACAGAGACAATGGGTGGAGCAGACTCTGGTCTGCAAGCCCTGCTGAGTCTCCCCCATCACACTTAGCCAGGTCTCTGGTTAGCTCTATTTCAGGAATAGGCCTCTATTAGCACAATTAGCTCCATTTCAGGAATAGGCCTCTACCTAAATTCCTTTAGGCAGTTAGGGAGAAAGTTCAAGTTTCTTCCTGAGTCTTTGGGCATTGATTGTTTTCAGCTCAAAATAATCTGCCTGCCAGACTTTTGGAGGTGGAAAATTTTGCTCCCCTACAATACCCATTAGGTCAGAGCCAACCAGTTCATCTGTTGTTTGGGTTCAGTTCAGTTCAGTTCTGTCGCTCAGTCGTGTCCGACTCTTTGTGACCCCATGAATCATAGCACGCCAGGTCTCCCTGTTCATCACCAACTCCCGGAGTTCACTCAGACTCATGTCCATTGAGTCAGTGATGCCATCCAGTCATCTCATCCTCTGTTGTCCCCTTCTCCTCCTGCCTCCAAGCCCTCCCAGCATCAGAGTCTTTTCCAATGAGTCAACTCTTTGCATGAGGTGCCCAAAGTAATGGAGTTTCAGCTTTAGCATCATTCCTTCCAAAGAAATCCCAGGGCTGATCTCCTTCAGAATGGACTGTTTGGATCTCCTTGCAGTCCAAGGGACTCTCAAGTCTTCTCCAACACCACAGTTCAAAAGCATCAATTCTTTGGCACTCAGCCTTCTTCACAGTCCAACTCTCACATCCATACATGACCACAGGAAAAACCATAGCCTTGACTAGATGGACCTTAGTTGGCAAAGTAATGTCTCTGCTTTTGAATATGTTTGGGTTACTTGCTGCTAAACACATTATGATCTTGTCCACCTCAAAGGTCATCTATTTTTCTGCCCATTCAAGTGGCCCCATTTCATCATTACTGGAGGCTAGCATCTTAACTCCTAAGATGCATATGGATTCTCACTTCTCTTACCAGATCAAATAAAACTCTTATAATTGTTGCAATTACTGAGTAAGGTCATTTTTCATAGCTCTTTGTTCAGAAAATGATCTGAGTTTTTGTGATGCCTTTATTCCAATGAATAACAGTTACAGATTTCAAAGCATTTTTTAGGCATCTGTTGCCTTATCAGACCCCTCACATAATCCCATTTCCTTTTTATCATAAAGTAGTTTAGGTTTCCCTGGTGGTTCCAAGGTAAAGAATCTGCCTGCAATGAAGGAGACATAGATCCAATCCCTGGGTCAGGAAGATCCCCTGGAGAAGGAGATGGCAACCCATTCCAGTATTCCTGCCTGGGAAATCCCATGGACAGAGGAGCCTGGTGGGCTACACTCCAGGGGTTCACAAAGAGTTGGACACGACTTAGCAACTAAACAACAAGTTTGTTACACAACATTCTTGTGAAAAGTCAGAGTATTAGTTGCTCAGTCATGCCCTACTCTGCAACCTCATGGATTATAGCCCACCAGGTTGCTCTGTCCGTGGAAATCTCCATGTGTAAATGCCACAACATTCCTACCCATGTGTAAAAGTTATAACAAATTTTCTTCTAATAAACTTTAGCATGAAACGTTATCAAATTCTTTCTGATAATCAATATATTTTTTTTTCATTCATTGTACCCCTACCCAAACAACTTACCTGGGGAAGGAAATCTGGTAGACCCTGAAGCATGGATCCAGCTTCCAGGTCACCCATGGATCTAAGAGCTGCAATGATCTTCAGGGATCACTTGTCCCACTCACCCAGCCCTGAACATGGGGTCTTGTTCCCAGTGACCCAAAGACACCCATCTCTCCAGGGCTTCCTGGTTCAAGGTGCAGAGTCTTTGATTATAGGCTCCTTATCTCTGCAAGCTCCCCTGAGTAGCACCTCAGCTCACGGTTTCTGATTTGCACATATTGGGTCCCACTGGATGGCTTTTCCTGATGTCTCTTGTAAGCATTTTTTCTTGCTTCAAAGAGCCCTTTCCCCACGATGGATGCTTTGACTGAATGAATTGGTGCCAGCCTTTGTGATCTGCTGCCAGGTCTCCAGGAGGCAGCTTTCCTGGGCTTTGGTCAGCCTGTTACAGAGGCCTCTGGTCTTCCTGCTGGCTGTTTGTTCTGCTCCTTTTTTCCTCTTAATTAATGCCTATGTCTTAACTGAGTGGCCCGTTCTCAAACAGAGTTACTGAGTGATTGATGTGTTTTGTTGTGTTTTCTCTTGGAACCCCTCCCGATATGCCCAGACTTGAATTAATTGGGGTTTGCTCACTGTTGCAGAGCGATTCGCCCACCAGGTACCCCTTACATCAAGCCCTGCTCACCACTCAGAAAAACCACAGCTAGATGCTGCTTGGCAGATCTTAGTGCTCACAGGGTTTCCAGCTGAGGGTCAAGGATAGCTCCGTGGTTGAGAGCTCGAACTCTGAGCTTGGCCAGAACAGCCTCTGACTCAACGCTCCTAACAAGATGCTGAAGCTGCCTAAACTTCAGTCTTTGAGCCTATGAGAGGACCTACTTCATGGAAACGTTGAGAAAAAGAATCAAAATCATGCATGGAGAACGTTCAGTACCTGGTACATTCCAAATGAAATGTATTGCTGATTATCCCACTCACACCTTGGAGACAGGTAAATAGTGCATCTTATCCCCAGATAATGGACAAAACACTGAGCTCAGGCAGGGCACACGCTCACCCTAGGTTACACAGTCTGTGCACAAGTCATGGCAAAGCCAGGACCTGAATCCAGGTCCTCCACTTCCTAGACTCACGCTCTTTCCACTTTGCCAGCAACACCTCTCAGGGCCAAGACCTATGTCCTCTACAACAGTGGTTCCCAAAGTGTGGTCCCCAGACCCATCACATCAGCATCACCTGGGACATGTCAGATGTGTTGGTTTGGGGGTCCCAGACCTAATGAACCAGAAACTCTCAGGATGAGGCTCAGTAATAGAAGCTTTAGCAAGGCCTCCACGGGACTCACCACACTAACATTTGAGAACCACTGCTTTGGAATAATAATGTCTCTCTTGATCTAACTCCTGAGATGGTGGTCCATAAATACCAATGTGATTCCTGAGTTACCCTTTCCAGCTCTGTGATATTATCCTCGCCAGGAATTTGTGGTTAATAACTACTGACAATGTTCAACTGTGTTGTGGTTCTCACGTCTGGACAAACATTAGAATCACTTAGGGAACTCTTAAAATGACACAAAGGCCCACTGCAGAGCAGTTAGAGTTCAGCCTAGATTGAAAACCCCAGCAAAAGAGCTGCCTTGTACAGATCCATGGAACTGCGCTGGGCTTGGGACATTAAAGCCACATTAAGGCTTGTGTGCTTTACAATCTACTTTTATTAAATTGGTTTCTTTCCTTCCTGTGAACCTTGGCTCCTCTGCCTGGTCAAGCTCTCCACCTTGCACCCACTTATTTGCACAGCTGCTAGAATTCACACAGAGGTGTTGACTTAGTATATCTCAGCTGTGCTACCCCTCTCCACACCCATGGCTGTCCTGCTTGATCTAAAAGGTCATGACAAGGTATGATAAACATTAAGCATTGACTCACTATTGTTCCTATTGTTCTTCTAATAACTTAGAAAAGATCAGAGAAAATTGTTTTATGATCACGTTGGAGTATTAAGGATTCTAAGCTCATTTCCAGGCCAACCAGAGTCACAACCATACACACAGTCATGATTACTAAGAACACAGTATAAGTCTTTTTGACCCTCTCATTGGACAGGAACATCTGACTTGGGCCCAAGGCTATAGTAAGGCTTTCTCTTCCAAAACGCTATGGATTGAAAATCAGTTGCTTTCTAAAAGGGCCAGCCCTATTGCCCACCTGGCTCAGATAAAGAGGCTGAGCAACTTGGGGGTACTGCAGGAGGCCTGGCCACCATCTTTACAGCCCAGAGCAGAGAAAGATGCTAGTCTTTACAGGAGTCCCTCCATAGAAGTGACCCACCAACTAGTAAAATTCTAGTTATCATAGAAGTGGATCTAGTTATTAATGAATAAGGCTTCTGGAGAAGAAACAAACAAACAAAAAAGAATAGAGAAAAAGGCAGATACTCTGTTCCCAGCACATCCCAAGAAGAATCAAGGAGTTGGTGGCACTGAACACTGTACAGACCAATGAGAAGAGCTTCTCTCTACCCATAGCAGAGCCTGGCTATATGAGGCCAAAGCCCCAGATTGTTGGAGACAAGGAGAAAACACTCACTTTAAGAAAAAGAAAACAAAATTACAAACATAAAATTAGACATGAAGTACAAAAGACACCTTGTAAGTGAGGGCCTAAGCTTAAACTTCATTTGCTGGGACTTCCCTCATCGAGAGTGGCTTCCCAGTGGCTAAGACTCCAAGTTTTCAATGCAGGGGCCCCAGGTTCAATGCCTGGTCAGGGGACTGGATCCCACATGCCGCAATTCAGAATTCACCTGCTGCAACTAAAGATCCCACATGTCGCAACTGAAAAAAGACCCCACATGCCACAACTAAGACTGAGCACAGCCAAATGATATTTTTCTAAGTTTCACTTGCTGCAGAATAAATTCACCTCTACCTAGACTTTATTTTTTAAATTGCTCTGGACTTTTTTAAATCACAAAAGTGATTGAGAGTGCTCAAACAATGGAGTTTATGCCAGTTACATACAAGGATCCTGCATATATCAAAGACTCCAGTATCATATGTTGATCACCTCTCAGTAAACATCTTTCCCAAATGCTAGATGACTTTCCACCTCCTCAGTTATCTTCAAGGAATATGTTCTTTGACTTTTAAGAATAAAGGGTATTCACAGGTGCAAACACAAAGACAAGCTTTTAATTTATTGACTTTATTTTTATTAGGCAATATAGTCACATGGTTCACTGTTTAAAAGGTACAAAAGGGTATACAGTGATCAAATCTGAGTAAATAAAATGCATTTCTAAGGACTTCCTTAGTGGTCCAGTAGCTAAGAATCCACCTGCCAAGGCAGGAGACACGGGTTCAATCCTTGGTCTGGGACGATCCCCATGCTGTAGGGTCACGAAGCCCATGCACCAAACTACTGAGCCCATGTGCCCTGGAGCCAGAACGCTGCAACAAGAGAACCCACTGCAATGAGAAGCCCATTCACTGCAGCTAGAGAAAGACTGCACGCAGCAACGAAGACCCAGTGGAGCTAATAAAAGAAAAAAATGTACTGTTTCTATAAAAAAGTAAAATTTTAAAAAACAAAAAAACAAAGAATCACATTTAACCCCATGATCCAAAGTCAAAACTTTAGATCTATTTAACACAGTCCAACCACAAGTAGATAAAGGTGGAGGTTTATCCTTTTGTCTGCTTGCCTTTCAATTTCCTAATACCTAACACCTCTCTAGTCTTCTAAGCAAGGGGGGAGAAATGGGCTTCCATAAAGAAAGGCAGAAAGAATTGAAGCATGGCAGCATTTTGTGGGGAAAATCATAAATTTTTCAAATGTACAGAGGCCTCAGCACATATCCAGTGATCTAGGAGTCTAGGCCAAAGATACAAATGGCTTTCAGTTCAAGTACCAATTCCATTCCATCAGAGATGACTGCTGTATGGGGGATTTTAAGATGATACTAGGCGTGGTATAGAAGAAAGACTAACAATCCATTAGCCATATCAGTCATGGTCACAGAAGGGCAAAGAAATTATCTGAATGCCGCACATATATCATAGTGATGTAGGGGTGGGTTAAACAGTGACTAAAAAAGTATTTAGAGTAGAGTCAGTCCTCCAAAAGTTTAACTAAATGAATGAATTTAATCAAACAGAGATGAAAGACCACACAATCCTCTCTGTGTAGAGAGGCTTAAGAAAGGCAGGTTGCCTGAAGGCAGGCCTCCAGCCTCCCCATAACCTCACCCAATCCTATCTGTCCTTGGTAGCTCTCTCTCTGTAGCCCTTTCCCTCCTCTATCTCTTTGGACTCCCCTCCTGCTGCTCTTGCCCACCTCCCCGCTGAAGCTCCCTGCTGGCAGGGGCCCAGTTGCGTGCATTTCATTAACTTCCTTTATGCCTTGAAAGCATCCTTGACAGACTATGAACTTTCCATATTTGCCCAGTGCACTTAAGCTCTTTTTTCGTGGAGAAAGCAAGAGAATTCCAGACAACATCTACTTCTGCTTCACTGACTACACTAAAGCCTTCGACAGTATGAGTCACGACAAACGGTGGGAAATTCTTAAAGAGATGGGAATACCAGACCAAGTTACCTGCCTCCCAAGAAACCTATACACAGGTAAAGAAGCAACAGTTAGAACCTTACATTGAACAATGGATCAATTCAAAACTGGGAAAGGAGTACGACAAGGCTGTATATTGTCGCCCCTGCTTATTTAACTTATATGCAGAGTATATCATGTAAAATGCCAGGTTGGATGAATTATAAGCTGGAATCAAGATTCCCAGGAGAAATATCAACAACCTCAGATATGTAGATTATACCACTCTAATGACAGAAAGTGAAGAGGAACTAAAGAGCCTCTTGATGGGAATGAAAAAGCTGGCTTGAAGCTCAGCATTCAAATAACTAAGATCATGGTATCCAGTCCCATCACTTCATGGCAAATAGATAGGAAAAAAGTGGAAGCAGTGACAGCTTTTATTTTCTTGGGCTGCAAAATCACTGTGGATGGTAACCACAGCCATGAAATTAAAAGACACGTGCTCCTTGGAAGGAAAGCTATGTCAAACCTAGACAGCATATTAAAAAGCAGAGACATCACTTTGCTGATAAAGGTCAGTATAGTCAAAGCTATGGTTTTTCCAGTAGTCATGTACAGATATGAGAGCTGGACCATAAAGAAGGCTGAGAGCCAAGAATTGATGCTTTTGAACTGTGGTGCTAGAGAAGACTTGAGAGTCGCTTGGACTGCAAGGATATGAAACCAGTCAATCCTAAAGGAAATGAACTCTGGATATTCATCGGAAGGACTGATGCTGAAGCTCCAACACTTTGGCCACCTGATGCGGAGAGCCAACTCATTGGAAAAGGCCCTGGTACTGGGAGAGATTGAGGGCAGGAGGAGAAGGGGGCAACAGAGGTGAGATGGTTGGATGGCATCATGGACTCAACACACATGAGTTTGTGCAAGCTCCAGGAAATGGTGAGGACAGGGCAGCCTGGTGCTGCAGTCTACAGGGCCACAAAGAGCTGGACACGACTAAGTCATTAACAACAACCAACAACAAAGACGGGTGAGTGTTTCTGGTAATTTTGAAATGACCACCACCCTCCAACTCTCCAACACTGGCACAGAGGAGCAGGACAGCCAGCGAGGGGCAGGGCAGCAGCTAGAAAAGTATCCACCGAGGTCCCAACTACTCAGACCCAAGGCCTCAACCAAGGACAACCCAGCCCTGGCCTAGGGCCCCAGCGCCTGAACGCTGGGTATCAGCTCAGAGCAGAGAAGGCTGCATTTCCTGCACACATGTTGCTGGAGTGGGTTTTATGTGACCAGAGAGAGGCAGAGAAAACTGATGAGAAATCAGAGATCTGCCAGACCGTCAGAGATGAACCACAGGAAATGCTTTTGTCTAAAAATATGCCATTTCTGAAGGGAAAACAGTCATTAGAGGGTGTGAGAAGCCCCCGTGGTGAGGAAAGCAAAACAGTACGACTCACTGGGAGGCCAGTGGAACAACAGAGAAGCACATTACCCACCCACTTCCTGAGTGATTAGCAAGGCTTCAGGAGGATGAAAGGCAAGCAGACAAAATGACAACCCACAGACAAAACTCCAGGGGAAATGTCTGGGGACAGCATGTGAAGATGCAGCCGGGAGGTAGGAGGAGAAGAAACTGTTCCAGTTAATATTTTTCTCACATTAGCTGGTTCAGCTGTGGATGATAGTTTCCTGTGTCCTTACTGTATGCCAGGTGCAGTGAGGGGCTTTGCCTACATCATCTCTTGCCTTCCTTGAAAGAACACAGAGGAGAAGAATGTGAGTCTAAGGGGTTAGACGACTTGTCCAAGGTCACAGAGCTCGTAAGGGACAAAGACAAGCTTTCATGCCAGGTTTCCTGATCCCAAATCTCTTGCTCATTCCAGTGTACCATGCTGCCTCCAAAGGATTAAGGGTCCTGATTATCTCCAACCTCGACAAGTCAGGTTGGCCTGACTATGGCCATTTGACAGTCTCTATCTTGTCTCACCGGCTTCCACACTGGCTCAGCAGTAAGGAATCTGCCTGCAACGCAGGAGATGCAGGAGACATGGGTTCGATCCCTGGGTCAGAAAGATCCCCTGGAGGAAGGCATGACAACCCACTCTAGTATTCTTGCCTGGAGAATCCCATGGACAGAGGAGCCTGGGAGGCTACAGTCCATGGGGCCACAAAGAGTCGGACACGACTGAAGTGAGTGAACACACATGCATGCCTCTTGTTTCACACTGAAGCAAATCTGGGTAAAAGGAAAGCTGTCCCCTTTTTGACTCACTGCCAGCTAAAACCATGTTGTAGCCACACCAGATCCATCTGCTCACCCAAAAGTGGTGTAGCCTTGGAATGGGGAGGGTTACCCTTGATCTGAAGCCCTTCTACATCCAGTGTGAGGCAACCGTCCCTCCTCCACTGAGAGCTCCAGGGACTGGGGCAGGGAGCAGGGGAACCTCAGGTGGGAGAGAGGAGGACAGTTCTTCCAGGCACCTCCTGACCACTAGGGAGCACATCCTCTGTGCTAGGAGCAGGAAAGAGCACTTTACACGCATTTCTCTTGACACAGGCAATCTGTCACCGTCTTATAGAGAAAGAAACAAGTCTCTTTTATGCTGAGCCCAGATCGAGCATCTCTGGGCTCTCTCTCACATGTCGAAGCTTGGCGTTCGGGAGCACAAAGAACTGCATCTTCTCCGTGAAGACATGAAGGGTCAGGGTGAGGGTAACGGTTTCTTCAGTGCCTCAACCCAAGCTAAACATCCTCAGGCCCCTCCACTCCCCGCTGTGTCACAGTCCTCATCCTGTCAAGGACACGAACCAGTCCCGGGCTGGGGCAGCCGGAGCCGGCTGCTGGGTGTCCAGGTCCCCATGGACTCAGGACCTCCGCCCAGCGGCCAAAGCAGAGAGGCTCCCATCGGTCCACCAAACTGCCGTGCTGAGGGAACAGATGGTTTCTCAGATGCCCCCTCATGCTAAGCCCCTTCTCAGCCCTCCCTTGTCAGACCTTCCCAAATCAGAGCTCTGAAGTCACCCTGGGGGGCTCTCTCTCCCTCCCTGCACATCCGGCCAGTCATGAAGTCCGCCGACCCTCATTTCACCACAGGTCTCACAGCCTGCCTGCCCTGTGCTCCCTGACTCCCATGCTCTCCACACCCTGACCCCTCCTGCCCTCACTCCTGCTCTAGACCCCCAGCAGCTCCCACTCTCCCATCCAACCTTGCTCTGCAATCCCAGTGATGTTTCAGAGGCAGATTTAATCACATTTTCTTCCCAGCTCCTCAAAGCCTCCAGAGAAAATGCAACTGAGCCTGGTCACCACGGCCCTCCACCTGCCCCCTACCTTCTCGCTGCCCCTCTCCAGTGGCCCACAGCTTCCTGAACACATCCTCTTTCCTCTGCTCTGCCCAGCATACTCTTGCTCTTCCTTCAATTCCAATTCCACTGTCTTTTCTCCATCACCTCCTCCCTGTCCTTTCTGCCCTCACATCAGAGGTGACTGTCCCTTCCTGTTTCCCACGACCACAGCTTCACCCTCACCCCTGCTGAGGTGCTCTGGAACTACACTGCAACTGCTGAGTTACTTGTCTGTCTCCATCAGGAAACTGCAAAACTGTGACGAGGTGGCCTCTGTGCTCAGCCTTGAGCGATAAATGGATTTACAACAAAGGGAGACACTGAAGGACACATGAGCTAGGTTATGACTTTCCATCCCCATGAAACAGATGGCCCAGGACCTGGGCAGAGGCCCAGACCTGTTTAACTGTGCGAAACCTTAGGTTAACAACAGGCACCACTGTAAGCACTTTCCTTATGCCAGGAACTAGGTAAAGCTCTTTACCTGTATTATGTTGTTTAATAGGACTGAGTGACTTAATTTATAGAAAGTGGTTAGCACAGTGCCTGACACAGAGTGAGCACTGACCAAATGTTAGCAATAAAAGTGACATATCCTTAGTGGACACTTCTTTTAATTGTCAAAAATTATTTATGTGTTTTTTGTTTGTTTGTTTGCTGCCTGGCTCTTTGTTGCTGTGCACAGGCTTTCTCTAGTTGCGGTGAGTGGGGAGCTACTCTTTGTTGTGGTTCCCAGGCTTCTCATTGCAGTGGCTTCTCTTGTTGAGGAGCACAGGCTCTAGGGCATCCGGGCTCAGGAGTTGCGGCTCGTGGGCTCTAGAGTGTGGGCTCAGTAGTTGTGGCATACGGGCTTAGTTGCCCCTCAGCAGGGGAAATCTTCCCAGACCAGGGATGGAGCCCATGTCCCCTGCATTGGCGGGCAGATTCTTAACCACTGGACCACCAGTGAAGTCCAGGGGACATTCCTTATGCCAGACGGAGTGCCAAGCATGGTCCATGAGCTGTCTCACCTCTCACAATAACCCTAGCAGGATGGTATTCTCATATGTCCCCATTTCACAGATAAAGACCCTGAATCTCAGCTGGGCTAAGTGATCAGTACAGAAATGATGAACTTGGGCTTCCAGCCCAGGTCCATCTGCTCTGGCACCCAGGTTCTCCGAGTCTCTGGTACAGCTGAGAGCCAGGCAGCCCCTAGGACTCATTTGGGAAGATAGCAGGACAGGTTCCCTCGGAGCAGAGCCAATGAACTGTCCAGGGGAGACACAGGGTACTGGGAGGCTTCCTTTTTCATCCTATTTATTCTAATCTCGCATTTTGCATATCATCCTCCAAGAGACACAGCCCCAGGAAGCGATGTAGACTGGTTCCTCTTGATTTCTTCTTTGTGTGCCAAGCAGTTATGCCTTCCTTCTGGGCTGGCAATAAGTTGGAGTCAGTCCCCTCCTTCATGCAGCTGGGTAAACTGAAGCCCCAACCATTACAGTGATTCACACTAAGAATAGAATACATAGGGGTCAGTCCATCAGCTGGTCTGGGCCCCATTCTGCTGGCTGCATAACAAATGACAGTGGCATGGTGCCAGGAAAGGAGCATGAGGTTAGCCGTTAGACCCTCTGAGCACCAGTTCTGCCAGATGCTAGCTCTGTGACATTTTGAACAAGCCTCTTTGAGCCTTACTTCCTCACCTATGAAACAAGGCTATGGCCTCCTTCCTCACAGGGCTGGGTCAGAATCAAATGGATGGCACGTGTCCCCAGTTTGGGAGGCAGTAAAATGTTCTATAATTGCTGCCTGGTAACAGTTGGCTCAAAGTTCATTTGGCCTTGAACTCCATAGCCTCTCTGTTTCTGTTGGCTTGCATTGTGCCCAAGGTTCTGCCTGCAGTCCACCGATAATCATGCTCATTCTGACTCACGTCGATCAAGAGCAGCGATGTCTCAGTATAATCAGTCCTGCACCAGGGTGGCTGGGTTCCCCATCAGCCAGTGTTCATCAAGCTCTAACTGAGAGCATCCACACCAAGCTCCTTTCGGTTTTCCTTTTTAATGATTATTATTATCACTTTATTTAGTTATGTTTTGGTTGCTCTGGGTCTTCGTTGCTACACACGGGCTTGCTCTAATTGGAGCCAGTGGGGGCTGCTCTTCGTTGCGGGGCACATGCTTCTCACTGTGGTGGCTTCTCTTGTTGAAGAGCATGAGCTCTAGGTGCACAGGCTTCAGCAGTTGCAGGGTGTGGGCTCAGGAGCTGTGGCACATGGGCTTTAGTTGCTCCTTGACATACGGAATCTTTCCAGACTGGCGATCAAACCCATATCCCCTATATTGGTAGACCGACTGCCATCCACTGTACCACCAAGGAGGTCCCATTTTCCCTTTAAAAATATTTTCCCTTCAACTGAAGTCATAGGCATTGGATAAGGAAGCCAGAAGATTATACAGTTTCTTCCAGGGAAGAAAGGGAAATCTGCCATCTCTGACCTTCTAAAACAAAACCTGCCTTAGATTTCCTCTGCCAAGATGTGTCTTAGAATGGGGTAAGGTGCTTCTGAGGCCCCATGAGCTCCATGATAGCTGAAGAAAGAAGTGAAAGAAGGAGGCAGGGCTAAGACAACCAGCTTAATTCAGGGGCTGGGCCCCAGTTTCCAGAAATCTCACTTGGCAGTTCATCCACATGGACCAGCCCTTGGGGACAGAGCTGGAAAGGGCTGGGAGAGAGGAGATGTGAGTGGGGCCCACAGCCATTTTACAAGCTTTTGAAACCTATTAATTTGGGGAAAATATTCTCTATGTCATCTTAAAGGGCACAAAACTCCACAGTGAGGAAAATAAAAGGTTTGACGATCATTGGTAATGTGTCGCCTTTAAGCCTGTAGAAGACTTATGGCTACCCTGACCACCCCTGTTGGAAGTTCCCACAGAGTCTCAGAGATGGATGATGTAGAAGTTAGAAAATGCCTGTGTTTTCTGCCTTGCCTTAATTTATGGATTTGGCCAGGGAAGCAGTGATTGAATTTCATTTTGGGAATAAAATACTAGATCTCCAGGGAAGCCAGGCCTCAAGCAACAGATTTTCACTTCCCTTTAGCCTATGAGGACTGGTCTGGTTCTTGGGGAAAATTTGAACAATCTGCCAGTTTGCAGGGATCTACAAATCCCGCCATGATGAGCTGCCTACTTCTCCAATCTCCTCTCACTTCTCCCACTCATGTCAGAGGAATCCACACCCCATACCCAAACCCTATCCACCTGCCCCAGCTCTGGTTTCTTGATTTTTCAGCTCCTGCCTGCAAAAGGCCCATCTCCTCCATACAACTCAGCTTACCCAAAGCTCACCCATCACAAAGTCCTCCCTGATAACCCCCACCACCACCACCACCACCTGCCCTGCTGTCAAGTATGGTGGATTGAGGCCTGAAATCTAAGAATAAACAGTAATTATAAAAGCTTCCATTTCCTGAGCTCAGTACCAGGTACTTTACTCCTCTAACAACCCCATCATGGCTGTGGTTTATCTCCATTTCACAGATGAGAAAACTAGAACCTAGAGAGCTCGTGCAAACTGCCCAAGATCATAGAGTTGGTAAGAATTGACCTCAGAGTACGGTTCTAGACCTATCGCCTGCCATCTCTCCCAAGAACAAAGCTTTCAGACCACAGACACTTCTACTCTGCACTACTAAAATTAGTATGCACTTGTTTGGTAGCCTTTACAGGGTTACTGCTCAGTGGGCAAAGACAATGCATGATTCTTCAGACCCCCAACAGTACTGAGCTCTCAGAAATGAATGAATATGAAAATATGCATCAAACTGGAAAGCTAAAGCAACTTTTATAAACATTGAAAGGATGTCATGTCAAGGAAGATCTATTAAGCAACAAAATAACCTACATTCTGATGGGCTCTGTGTCCCAGAGGTGAAGCCAGAGTTTACTGGACTCTCAGATGTTAAGTGAATTTCCACCTTCCAATCTGTAAGACCCAGTTATCTGTTTAGAACTAATTTCCAGTCTCCTAGCAGCTTCTCCGGAGAAGGCAATGGCACCCTACTCCAGCACTGTTGCCTGGAAAATCCCACGGATGGAGGAGCCTGGTGGGCTGCCGTCTATGGGGTCGCACAGAGTCGAACACGACTGAAGTGACTTAGCAGCAGCAGCAGCTTCTCTGTTCTTTATTGCTTGGCAAACAATGTGATTTATGCATGAGACACACACATTAAGATGCAATGTAGTTATTCCAACTGTCATAACTACTAAATTGGATTGAATGGCAATGCACTAATAGTTCAAGTTCTGCAGCAAAAAAGTCAACCTGAAAATAATCAATTCAATAGTACTTTACAGCGTTGCCAGAAACAACTGTACAAACAGTGCAAAAGGTGATGTCTTGACTGTCATTTATTAACACGTGGAGTTTGGGTGTTCTGCACTGAGATGAAGCCCACTGAAATGTGAAGCTAATTTATCCAAACAAATTCTAATAAATACCTTTGATTGTTCCTTTGTCTCTATCCTTTACTAAAGACAGGCAATTAGCAGCATTTGCAATATTACAAGCAAATGAAATTGGGTCTCTGCCCAGCCCGCCTACAAAAGACTTCTATAGCAATAAAAATAATCAATTGGATTCTTCATTTTCTGCTGGGTCCATGTGATTTCCTTAATAATGTCAATGCAGATTGTATTTGCAGGAAAAAATAAACACCACTTGCATGAGCTGTGAAATTTCAGACCACAAAAATGTCATCTTTCCTTACAGATTGTTTTGTTTTAAGGGTATGCAGCTTGGGCAACTGGAATAGACCTCAGATCTGGTACCTAAATTATCCTTCATAAACTGACCTATATTTTATCTCCCAAATGGGTTTTGTGCATTTTTCCTTCTGTACCTTTGCTTTCTAGCAGTTGGCAAGGGATAATAAGGACCAGACAATAAGGATCAGAAAACCAACATTAAGCTCCCAGCTTGGCCGCTCACTAGCTGGATAACCTTGGGCAAGTTATTTAACCTCCCTGGGCCTCAGTTTGCTTCTCTGTAAAATGAGGCATATAAGTGTGAAAATGCCTAGAATCAAAGTTCCCCAGGCTCCCAGTAGGCATGCAGGACTTGTTACTTGAGCAAATTAATTGAAGTCTTGCACAGTATCTGACATGTATGTGTTTGGGTGTTCATTCAGTTGCTCAGTCGGTCCAATTCTCTGTGACCCCATGGATTGTAGCCCGCCAGGCTTCTCTGTCCATGGGAATTTTCCAAGCAAGCATACTGGAGTGGGTTGCCATTTGCTGCTCTAGGGGATCTTCCTGATCCAGGGATTGAACTCATATCTCTTACATCTCATGCATTGTGATCAGCACCAATTAACTGTTGCGTAATAGCTAAGACTCTATTTCCCACCTCTAACACTCACATTCTCCCTTTGGCCTAGCAAAATCTTACCCATTCTTCAAGGTTAGCATACATTTTGCTTCCTCTGAGAAGACTTCCCAAGGCCAAAAGTGATCCAACTTCCCCCAGCCTCCAGAGATATTTATTGTTCATAAGCCTCACTTAGAATCTGGGCTTTCAGACTTTTGCATTGCTGCTTCTCTTCTCATAATGGATTTCTTAGCTGCCCAATTAGATCACCGGTTTCTTGGGGGCAAGTCCAGAGTCTGACTCCTGATGATCCCTCTAGGTCCTAGTAAAGTACATGGCACATAGTGGATTTCCATAAATATCCATAGAATGACTGAGGAGGGAAACCCAGTTCCCGTGGAGACAGGCAAAGGCCCTGTGGATGTGGTTCTGCCCCTGCCGTGGAGAGGCCATGGAACCAGCCCTTACAGCCTTTGCACTGTGTCTCTAAAGACTTCTCTTCCATAGAAAGTTTGCTCCTCTCTGCAAAAACCTTCCCTGTGTGTGAAGAACCAACATCCTCGTGCCTTGCAGTGGAAGAGTAATTGTACAACCTCTTCAGGGGACAATATGACTGCTGCTAAGTCGCTTCAGTCATGTCCATCTCTGTGCGACCCCATAGACGGCAGCCCACCAGGCTCCCCCGTCCCTGACAGTATCTCTCAAATTTTAAGCTGCACATATCATTTTTAAAAATCAAAGACATGGGACTTCTCTGATGGTCCAGTGGTTAAGACTTTACCTTCCAATGCAGTGGGTTTAGGTTCAATTCCTGGTCAGAGAGTTAGGATCAGGAAAAACCAGGGCATGGAACAGAGCACTATTGTACTGAATTCAACAAGGACTTAAAAATGGTCCACATCAAAAAAAATCTTAAAAAAATAGTCAAAGACACACAAATATCCTTTGATCTTTTGATGTGCCCTGCTAAATGTTTATCTTACAGACTGACCTGCACAGTGTGGAAAGCTATAATAAGAATATTCACTGTTAGGTTTCTTATAAGAGCAAAGACTGGAAACAATTTAAATATCTATCAATAGAGAACTGGATAAATACATTTTAGTACATCCACATAGAGGAAACATCTGGCAGCCTTTGAAATGAATGAAGTAAACCTATGTGTACTGATGTGGAATAGTCAGTGAAAAAAACAAGCTACCACCCAATATGTACAATCTAATCTAACTTACCCTAAAGAGGACATGTGTACATGTGTGCACAGTCTTCAAAATGACAGCAATGGCTGATGGGGGCCATGGTGGTGGGGAGGAGGAGTAGCAAGAAGGACTGGGCTTAGTAGCAGAAGGACATTCACAGTCATGTCCCACATCCATTTCTATAGGCTAAATTCTTCAGCAAATACATGCATTATCTTTCTCTTCTCTCCTCTTTTAAATTTAAATTTTATTTACCATTAATAAGGTAACACATTCGCATGTACAAAATTTTAAAAGGTACAAAATAAGTATATGGTAAAAAAAAAAAAATGTCCCTCCTATCTTAGCCCTAGCCTCCTGGTTTCTACTCCAGAAGCATCTAGGGGGAACCTTTTCATTTGTCCTCTTTTAGAAGTAGCCCATGCACTGCAGATATTCTCTTTAAAAATAATCGTGAAAAATGAACGGGGGAAAAGCTTCCATCAACCTCATCTTCTCTATCCAGCTAAGGCTCTGTGCCTCCCTTCTCTATACAGCCAACTCAATTTCTGGACAGTGTTGTCCATTTGTATGGCGTCTATTTATATGGGAAGAGCTTCCTCAGGCTTCAGAGTCAGGCAGACCCGAGTCTTCAATAGTTACCTAACCTAACCTCTCTAGCAGGCTTCCCAGATGGCTCAGTGGTAAAGAATCTGCCTGCCAAGCGGGAAACTTGGATTCAGTCCTTGGGTCGGGAAGATCCCCTGGAGAAAGAAAAGCAACCCACTCCAGTACTCTTGCCTGGAGAATCCCATGGACAGAGGAGCCTGGTGGGCTACGGTCCATGGAGCTCACAAGAGTTGGACACGACTTTGCAACTAAACAACAACAGCAAACCTCCCTGAGCCACATTGCTTCATCTATAAAGTGGACAAGGAAGACCTACCTGCCTCCTAGTTGTAAGAGAAAGAAGCAGCTCGAGACAAGCTGGTGTGTGGAGCTGCTGTGGCCACTAGAGCTCTGGCCAGCGGCCCCTCCTCTGCTTGGGCCCACGCACACTGGGCAGTGTCCCTGGGGACAGCAGGAAACACAGCAAGATGGCTGTCCCCCTCCAAACCCCATGTTCTGGGTTGGCCAAAAAGTGCATTCAGGTTTTACTGGAAGATGGCACTGAACACCTGAATGAACTTTTTGGCCAACCCAATACATCTTGTGTTCTGGGATAACATTCTGTGGCAAACATCTGCAGTGAATTAGAAACTTTGTGGTGTGATCAATGAATGATCACAATGATCAACACCAATGATCACTGGTGTTGATACACAAATGATCAACACCAGTTTTTCACCTGGGGTGTGAGGACTTCTGAAAGGGTTTAGGGAAGTCAGGAAACCTATTTCTGAGACCTGACTCTACCACAAACTGATCCTCCTTCAACAATTAACTTCTCATCCCAAGCCTTGCACAGAGTAGGTGGGTGTTTTCTCAGACTCTGAACAGCCTTAAACTCTCCAGTAGGGAATGTATTAAGGGAGCCCTTCACTCAGAAAGAGGGTGGCTGGTGTGGAGTCTCCTGGCAGTAAGCATAATTTCCAACCTCAACTATGATGTCCCTACTTACAAATCAAATGCTGTGGGTATAGAACAAGCATTTACTAAATGCTTCAAAGCTAACTAACTAAATACATCCTTCAAAAAGGGGTTAAATATGTATAAACATTTTAAATTAACTTTAATCCATTTTTATCATTACTGAAATGAATTGCAAAGCATATGAACTGCTTCAAGCATCTCACACTCCTTTGTTCAAATGCTAGGTTACTAAAGATTAAGAAGGGACCATGTGTAACGGACATTCTACAGCCCAGCTGCCACATGGTACAGAATCTACCGGCCAATGCAAGAGATGTGCTGGGATCCCTGGATCCCTGGATTCAATCCCTGGGTCAGAAAGAACCCCTGGAGTAGAAAATGGCAACCCGCTCCAGTATTCTTGCCTGGAAAATTCCATAGCCAGAGGAGCCTGGATCCTCTGGATTGTAGCCAGAGGAGCTACAATCCATGGGATTGCAAAGAGTCGGACAGGACTGAGTGACTGAGCACACTGGCTCGATAGCAGTTAGAAAGAGCTAATCTAAAATTCCAACTCTAGGGGCCTCTGATTGGATACCTGACAAATAGGCAGTTGACATGCTAGTACTGTGATTTAGTGACTCTGATGATATTGAAGATAAAAGGGATATTGCACCTGGCAGAAGTTTCCCAGAAACACAAACACACACGTGTGCACTCACACACACACACACACACACAAACACACACACACATACTACTAGAGACATAGTGGGGATGGGAGGGGAGCCTGTGTACCCCAGCCATGCCTCTCTCACTGCTGTACCACCATTCAGCATACAGATTTCATTCCCCAAAATAAATCACACGTATAAAGATGGTTTTCCATCTATTCTTTAAGTAAATTTGGGAAGTTAAAGAGCACAGCTGTCTCCGATAATACCATGCTCATTGGGTAAAAATATCTCTTAGCAAGTTGTCCTAAATCAATTTTTTTAATGAGTCCTCTTTTTTTTTTTCCTACTTAGTACTGGTAATTTAAAGCTCAGCAAAAGAGGCTATTGAAGCAAAAAAACTGACTAATTTTATAATTTATTCTCTAGGACATTTATCTGTTAATCTAATATCTTAATTCCCTCCATACTTAAAAAGGGCATTTTAAAGTGACATTCCCAGCCATTCCAGATCACTCCTTGAGTTTTATTGTCTGTCTTTTAAAATGTATGCCCAGTGTGTGCTTTGTCCTTTACTAAAGAAAATCTCTACGGAAATTTTAAGTGTATCTACCAGTGGTGTTGAGTCTACCCTAGAGGGCAGGACACTAAAACTTGGAGGATCTCCCCGTGGACCCTGTTTTTTGGCTAGTCATGCTAGTGGGCATGGGCAGAGTTAAGCATGCAGGCCTGCCTCTAGAATATGATTCTATTCTTAGCATTTCACCTCCATCATCACATGTTATTCCTTTCCTGCACCATTTCTTGCTAACCTACTGTGCACTGAGCACTTTTCTGGGAATCAGCACACAGAGAATGCCTAAGCCATAGTCCCTGCCCTCAAAAGGACCTTACAGCTGAGGGAAGCAGGTCTGACTAAACACAACACGATAGATGCCACACCTGGTGTGTGAACAAAATGCTTGGGAGCAAATCATATTATTTATGTAACAAATACTTATACAGTGACCTAATTGGGTGAGGTATAGCACTAGTAAGGACTTTTCTAATATTAACTTGTTTCATCCTCACAACCCACTGGGATGGGTACTATTATTATCCCTTTGTACTGATGGGGAAACTAAGGTGAGTAAATAATTTGCCCAAGATCACAGCCAATGAGCATCAGTGGTTCTGAGCCCACACTCCCTGGCTTCCCAAGCCCGTGAGTCTACCACTTGGTTACAATGCCTCTCAAAACACCTCTTCCAAATGCAAAGATTCTTAACTAAAATCAGATGCCAATGGAACATGCCAGCTGAGAATGCTACAGAGCACAGTGAGGAAGTAACATATATGCAAAAACTTGGATGATGAGCAGGCATGAACTAGGCTAATGAGGAGGAAATGAAAGGGTTGAAAGTCAAGGTTCTGGGTGGGGAAGGAGTAAGACATGTTCTAGGAACTGTGCAGAGCCACCCACCATGGCAGGAGAGGAGTGTAGAGGAGAGTGTAGAGGAGAGGAGCTCAAGGGGCAGCTAGGAAGTGGGCAGGGACCCCACCATCTGGCGCTTTTGCTACATGCCATGGGTTGTCTGTGGTGGGTCTGCAAGAATTCTAGGAGCCTATCAGAGTGTTGGTTGGGCTTCCCAGATAACTCAGTTGGTGAAGAATCCACCTACAATTCAGGAGACCCCGCTTCAATTCTCTGGGTCAGGAAGATCCGCTGGAGAAGGGAGAGCCTATCCACTCCAGTATTCTTGGGCTTCCCTTGTGACTCAGCTGGTAAAAGTCCACCTGCAGTACAGGAGACCTGGGTTCGATCCCTGGGTTGGGAAGATCCCCTGGGGAATGGAAAGGCTACCCACTCCAGTATTCTGGACTGGAGAATTCCATGGACTCTATAGGCCATGATATCGCAAAGAGTCGGACTTGACTGAGCAACTAAGCACACACAGGGCAATACCAGCATCAGTTTTCATCATCTGCTGGTGTGTAGACTGGACTGGAAGGAAGCCAAAGTGGAAGCAAGGACATCCACGGGGAGTCAGTGCCGAGAGAGAGCTGATATCCATTGGACAGGGGTGAGTGAAAGTGGATTCAAGGGAGATTTAGGAGGTGACATCAACGGGAAATGGTGACTGACTATGAGGGATGAAGAGAGGAAAGTTCCATGGTGGCTCTAGAGATTCTAGGTATTCACAGGGTCGGGGAGCACTGGGGATGGGCAGGCTCAGGGCAGAGTTTGAGGAGAAGGTCCCACACGGCAACCACAGGCACGGTTCCCCGCTCCCCTAGGTCACAGGCTGCTTCGGGGCTCCATGCCTTCGTACACGAGGAACCAAGGTTTCTGAGTGTCCTCTCCCTCCTTCTTCACCTGGAGAACTCCCCCGCTGAGAGTCGGCTTGAATGTCACCTCCTCCTCACACCTACAGGCGCTGAGCCCTGGGCCAGGTGCTGGTGCAGTCATTCTCCTTCTTGAACCTCACAGCATCCCTGCCAGGAGGCACTGCCATTCTCGTTTTACAGATTCCTGAGGCTCGCAGAAGGCCCCAGGTCAGCTGGTTAATCAGGCAGTAGGTGGGATATCCCACAGACACCAGCTCTGCCTTCCCAGTGACGCTGCGGGAAGGGTGAGCTGGGCCTGGGGCCTCTTCTTCCCAAAGGCCCTGAGGTTTCTCACCACACAGATAAGAGACGTGAACCTGAGGAACAATGAGAAGTTCTGAACCCCACGCCGAGGGCTGTGAGGGGAGGCGACAGCAAGGAGCACAGATGAGAACCACTGGGCCCAAAGCAGGTATGCACCAAACATCACACTTCTCTCCATCCCCAGAATTCTAGCAAAGTGCCTCCTAAGCATCAGATACCCAGGGTTTCTCTGCTCTTCCTGGAAATAAATTCCAATAAACAGACAGCCCACAGCATAACAAAGCACAGATGTGTGTCTTCTCTGCTGCTCCCTCGACACTGACCCTCTGCTGCATCCATGTCACTTTCGCCACTGTGGCTTTGCTCGCATCCATCCCTCGGCCTGGCCTCTCCTCTCTCTCCCCTTCATGTGCCTGAGTGAAAGTGTAATCGCTAAGTTGTGTCTGACTCTTTGCGATGCCATGGACTGTAGCCCCCAGGCTCCTCTGTCCACGGTATTCTCTAGGCAAGAATACTGGAGCAGGTAGCCATTCCCTTCTCTAGGGGATCTTCCTGACTCAGGGATTGAACCCGGGTCTCCCACATTGCAGGCACATTCTTTACCATCTGAGGCACCAGGGAAGCCTGGCTCAGTCCTAACCTGGCTAGGTCTCACAGAGCATCCTTTCTACTTTTCTGCGGAGTGTAGGGTAACCAGCTGTCCTGGTTCTCCAAGACTAAGGCATTTCCTAGGTTGCTGGACATCTGGTACTAAACCAGGGCAGTCCTATGGAAACCAGGGCGGTTAGGTGCTTGGTTGCTTGGATTGTGTCAGCTTATTGCAAGCCTAACTAATGTCCAAGCTGTCTTGTACCCATTGGTTATATCTCCTCCTTTAAAGTAGACATGACTTCTCAAGGAAAGGTTCTGTGCATTGCTTGTGCTTTTTTAAAAACTATTGATTGATTGATTTTATTTTCTTGGCTGTGCTGAGTGTTTGTTGCTACAGGGCTTTTCTCTAGTTGCAGTGAATAGGGGCTACTCTCTAGTTGCATAGGCTCTCATTGCAGTGGCCTTTTTTGTTGCAGATCACGGGTGTGTGGCTACAGTAGCTGTGGCACGTGGGCTCAGCAGTTCCAGCTGCCAGGCTCTACAGAACAGGCTCAATAGTTGTGACATGTGAGCTTTGCTGCTCTGCGGCATGTAGGATCTTCCTGGACCAGGGATCAAACCCGTGTGTCCTGAATTGGCAAGCAGATTCTTTACCACTGAGCCATCAGGGAAGCCCTTGTTCTTCCTTGACATGTGCAGTCAGTGTTTGTGGAATGAGTGTACAATGTGAGCACAGACTCAGAGTGAGTGTTGTGAATGACTTAATCTCGCAGAATTCCAATACCCTTTTGTGTAAATGGGGCTAAACCTAATACCTGTAACCCAGAGGCTTGCTGTGAGGATTAAACGCAAAGAATGATGTGCAATGCTCAGCAGACTGCCTAGAACATAGTAATACTCAGTAGACAGTAAATAGTAAACAATAGCTATTGTTTTTAGTAAGGGTAATATCGATAGCATTGCTTTTATTGGGCATTTAAAACTTTTAAAAATTAAAAAACTGGTTAGTCAATCTGAGTATTCCACCATGTTGCTGAAGCAAAAGACAGTCCCTTATTAAATAACTTCTGGAAGATCTGTTATTTAAAACTGTGGCTCAGTGGTAAAGAATCTGCCTGCCAATGCAGGAGACTCGGGTTCGATCCCTGGTTCAGAAAGACCCCTAGAGAAGGAAATGGCAACCCACTCTAGTATTCTTGCCTAGGAAATCCCATGGACAGAAGAGCCTGGTGGGCTACAGTCCATGAAGTCACAAAGAGTTGGACATAGCTCACCAACTAAACAACAAAACTGTCTTTTAAAACGATTTAAAATGACGATAGTTTGTTTCTCAACAACTATCAGTCGAATTATTTCCCATCTGATGGTTCTTGCTTCAGAACAGTGTGGCCCAAACAGGCTGACTAATTATAGCATTTCCAGAGCACATAGGATCATTCAGAAGCAACTTTCTCAAGAGCTGGGACAGAAATAAATGGACCATCAGCAGGTTTAACAGGATTTTCTTCCCCCACCCTACCCCCAGAACCCTTAACACATGAAGTTGATCCCAACAGTTATTTTAAGGAAATTCAGCTGAAGTATTCATGGGGTTTGAGGCAATCTTGTGTGCACCCTGGATCCATCATGAATCTTGTTGTCCAGAGCATCGAGAGGGTATAGCAGGGAGGCAGGAGGTCAGGAAAGCCACGCTCCATCCTCAAATAGCCTGGGGCCAGGGACAGGTTACTCTGCAACCCAGGGTCTGTTTCCTCATCAGTAAAGTAAGAAAATAGTCTTACTTAATTTAGTCTACTGGAGGTCAGTGGAGAAATAACTCCAGAAAGAATGAAGGGATGGAACCAAAGCAAAAACAATACCCAGCTGTGGATGTGACTGGTGATAGAAGCAAGGTCCAATGCTGTAAAGAGCAATATTGCATAGGAACCTGGAATGTCAGGTCCATGAATCAAGGCAAATTGGAAGTGGTCAAACAAGAGATGGCAAGAGTGAACGTCGACATTCTAGGAATCAGTGAACTAAAATGGATTAGAATGGGTGAATTTAACTCAGATGACCATTATATCTACTACTGCAGGCAGGAATCCCTCAGAAGAAATGGAGTAGCCATCATGGTCAATAAAAGAGTCTGAAATGCAGTACTTGGATGCAATCTCAAAAGTGACAGAATGATCTCTGTTCGTTTCCAAGGCAAACCATTCAATATCACAGTAATCCAAGTCTATGCCCCAACCAGTAATGCTGAAGAAACTGAAGTTGAACGGTTTTATGAAGACCTACAAGATCTTTTAGAACTAACACCCAAAAAAGATGTCCTTTTCATTATAAGGGACTAGAATGCAAAAGTAGGAAGTCAAGAAACTGAAATTGAAGAATACAGGGAAAACCACTAGACCATTCAGGTATGATCTCAATCAAATCCCTTATGATTATACAGTGGAAGTGAGAAATAGATTTAAGGGCCTAGATCTGATAGAGTGCCTGATGAACTATGGAATGAGGTTTGTGACATTGTACAGGAGACAGGGATCAAGACCATCCCCATGGAAAAGAAATGCAAAAAAAGCAAAATGGCTGTCTGGAGAAGACTTACAAATAGCTGTGAAAAGAAGAGAGGTGAAAAGCCAAGGAGAAAACAAAAGATATAAGCATCTGAATGCAGAGTTCCAAAGAATAGCAAGAAGAGATAAGAAAGCCTTCTTCAGTGATCAATGCAAAGAAATAGAGGAAAAGAACAGAAGGGGAAAGAATAGAGATCTCTTCAAGAAAATTAGAGATACCAAGGGAACATTTCATGCAAAGATGGGCTGGATAAAGGACAGAAATGGTATGGACCTAACAGAAGCAGAAGATATTAAGAAGAGATGGCAAGAATACACAGAAGAACTGTACAAAAAGGATCTTCACGACCTGGATAATCACGATGGTGGGATCACTCATCTAGAGCCAGACATCCTGGAATGTGAAGTCAAGTGGGCCTTAGAAAGCATCACTGCGAACAAAGCTAGTGGAGGTGATGGAATTCCAGTTGAGCTATTTCAAATCCTGAAACTGTCTCTCTGATCTGATCCATCCTCTGAAATATCTCAGAGCAGTGACACTCAGGCTTGAGGCCTTCAGTACAAAGGAACCAGGTCTTAGGGGAGGAAGAAGCTTCAAGACAAAAAAAAATCCTGGGTTTGTTTGTTTGTTTGTTTTTGCCTCTCATTTTCCAAGCTTAGAGCAAAATGACTATATAGATGAGCAAACCTCTTCTCCTTAACCATTCCTTTTGGCAATATCCAGGACCCTCTCTGGGAAGGCCACACCCCAGCATCCTCTGACAACCCAAGGATAAAATCCCTATCACATCTTACTGTGGGGAGGAAAACAGGATTTAGCAGTCTTAGTTTCATCACTTGAGAAAGGCATCATCTTGACTTCTATTTTTCTCATCTGCAAAATGCACATGGTATTAATGGCAACTTGACAAAGAAGAGTGTGCGTTTCAAAGTTCACTGTAAACCACTGAAACATTAACTGTGATCCCCACTGGCCTTCTTTACTTTATGACAATACAGACCTGACCCTACAAATAAGATGAAGAGATGAACCTCTCCAGAGTTTGAATGACATCAGAAATTTCCACCTGTCCAAAAATATCTTCCCCATGTCCTGAAATTCAGCTACTGGCAATTCACTCAAGCACCCTATCAGATAGCTTTGCCAGCTCTGACCTACCTACTCATCCTATGAAGAAATTGTATATGAATTGGAACCTCACCATGTCCCAGGTCCTTTGTGATACTTAATTCTTTTTTTACCCCACACCAATAGGTAAGACAGGGCTTATTACTTAATACACTTTAAAACAGGAAACTGATTCTCAGAGAATTTAGGAAACTTGCTTAAGGCCTACGTGAGTGACGGTCAGGACTTAAGTTTGGGTGGGGTTGGGAGGGCGGCAAGCCCAGGAGAACACGCAGGGCAGCTGCCTGGGGAGGGAGGTGTGCAGAGAGGCACACACCAGCTCCAGGGCTGCTCAGCCACTGTACAACTTCCTCCAGCCCAGTGCCCCCAAACACCCAGGCCGCATCCACAAAGACCACTCAGCATTTCTGCCAAAAGAGAGAGAAAGGATGTTGATGCCATTCACTTTCTGAAACAGCATATCCCCTCTGGCTAATCTGGAAATATTATCTACAGGGCTCCCGAATGCCCCTTTGTCACTGAGTGGGTGGATAGGCATCACGAATATTTGGCACCGCTGCTCCTCTAAGAGCCAGCACCATTCATTGGATAATTACGCTGTTGTCTTCTCACCTCAGGAGAAAGTGCAAGACGCCCTCTTTCCAAATCTGGTCCATCATGCCAGAGGCACTTGTATTTTTAGAAGCTGTTTTTCCCCAATAGTTTCACAGCCTCTAATCTGCCACTCTCTAGATGAATGTAAATGAAAACACAACAATGAAATATGGAGAAATACTTTCTCTGATCATAATCTCCAGTCTCCGAACCCCAGGGCCAGGAGTGGGTGGAGCCCTGACTTGCCTCCAAAGCTATGGGGAGAGGAAGGCAGTGAGGACAGGCATCACCCAGGGCCTTCTTGCTCTGATAAATGGCTGCCAACCAGCTATTAGGGAGGGCAGAAGCCCTTGCTAAACTTCATGTCTCCAGGAGCCGGGAGCGGGGAAGCATAGAGGATTATAATTATACCCGGTGGAAGCCTGACCGCAGCTCACCTGCCAAGCAAAGAGTGACCCCGTTAAACAGCCAAGAAGGAATGGTGTTCATAGGGGATTGGATTTCTACACAGCATCCTCGAAGTCATTTCTCAACCTTATCCTAGAATCTGGAGGTAAAGGAAAAAAACGTCCTTTAAGAACAGGTAAAGGGAGCCCTGTCCAAAGAGAGAGCTGTCCAATCCTTAGCTCCTGACAGCCGAGGCCTCAGGGGGACAGACATCTTGTCTACCCAATCCTACCCTGAAGGCCCAAGAAAACCCCAAAGGTGGAAGCTCAGAAGCTAGCATTTCAAAGATGCCAGTGTCCACCCCAAAACAAAAGAAATAACAGTGGCTTAATGCAGCAAGGCAATGCCACAGAGTGGTTGTCGCCTAGGGGTTTAGCCAGACAGCCTCAGGTTCTAATCCTGAATCTACTTCTTACTTGAAAAAGGAAATGGCAACCCACTCTAGTATTCTGGTCTGGGAAATCTCATGGACAGAAGAGCCTGGCGGACTACGGTCCATAGGGTTGCAAAGAGTCAGACATGACCAGGGCGGTAAACAGTAGTCTTACTAGCTGTCTTAATTTAGGCAAGTCTCTCAACTATTTTGAGCCTCCATTTCCCAGACTGTAAAATGGGAATAATTATATTATTACCTTGGTTGTGAAGTTTAAGAGACAAAATGAACATGAAGTGCCCAGCAGACTATCTGGAATATATGAAATGCCAGGATATGTTTAATCTGTCCCTCTCAACCCCACCTCCATACACCAGAAAGCAAATTCCTGATGAATTACTAAGGAATATCTCTGCTAAATACTGATCACAGTTTTGCAACCAGCCGTCAGGCAGCAGTGACTCCACAGTCCTGCACCCCCTGCTCCATCTTTCAGCACCTGGCACAAATTCAGGGACCAGAAGCAGAGAACCAGCCTCAAGTGGGAACTGACCCTTGCCTGACCAGGGACATGTAACACTGTCCCTCCTCTCATCCTGGGACTGACCACAGACTGTCCTAATAAGACGGTTGGAGCACTGCGGACTGTTTATCCCAGTGAGAGCTGGTGGTGCCAACAGGCCTGAACACTGGGGCCCTCTCTGCCCACACTGTCATCCACGACCTGGGGCCTGGAGCCCAAGCTCTGTAGCTGCTTCTCTGACCAAGCTGGATACCTTGACACGGTCCCAGCAAGCAACAGAACACCCATTGTTTAGCCCTCCCAGCCCCACAGAGGCACTCTGCCTGCCAAGTCCAGAGGACCCACCCAGATTCTAGCAGCAGAGAGAGACTCCCCAACCTTCCACCCAGAAACACAGCTACCCTCACCCACTGGCCTGTGGCCCACTTGGCCCTCAGTGCCCGCAAGAAGCTCAAATCCATCTGTTCTGCTATTTGTGAAGGGCAGGGAGGCAGGGTTGGGCAAGCAGATGAAACTTAAACTTACTCTCTGCTCATGGCCATGGAGATGTTATAGGCATTATTATTATTATTATTATTATTATTATTATATAGCTGTAATACGGTAGTATTACTATAACTAAATAGTACTGGCTCCCCACTTGGCTCAGACAGTAAAGAATCCACCTGCAATGCAGGAAACCTGGGTTTGATCCACAGGTTGGGAAGAATCCCTGGAGAAGGGAATAGCTATCCACTCCAGTATTCTTGCCTGGGAAATCCCATGGACAGAGGAGCCTGGTGGGCTACAGTCCACGGGGTCACAAAGAATTGGACACAACTGAAACTTAAACTTACTCTCTGCTCATGGTCATGGAGATGTTATAGGCATTATTATTAAATAGCTATAATATAATAATATTCCTCTAATTAACTAATACAACTAGAATTGGGGTCACTATAATATATTCAATTATAATATAAACATATAATGTAGCTGCTGCTGCTGCTAAGTCACTTCAGTCGTGTCCGACTCAGTGCAACCCCATAGACAGCAGCCCACCAGGCTCCACCGTCCCTGGGATTCTCCAGGCAAGAACACTGGAGTGGTCTGCCATTTCCTTCTCCAATGCATGAAAGTGAAAAGTGAAAGTGAAGTCGCTCAGTCGTGTCCGACTCTTAGCGATCCCATGGACTGCAGCCCACCAGGCTCCTCCACCCATGGGATTTTCCAGGCAAGAGGACTGGAGTGGGGTGCCATTGCCTTCTCCGTATAATGTAGCTATAATAGCTAACATTTACTCTTACAAATAAGAGTGGCAAGTTTGTGCCAAACATTATTTTAACTTAAACTCCCCACATACAAGGTAGGAACTATCATTCCATCCCATTTTAGAGATGAGGACAATCCAGAGAGGCTATACTATTTGACAAGACCACACAGTCCATAAGAGTCAAATTCTCACTCAGACAGACAAAACTCCATAAATATGGGCACCCAGACCTGCAGGCTGGTCCTCCTGGTGGCTGACTTCTCCAGACCAATCTAAGCACCTGGGAAATTCGGTCAGCCACATAAATGTCACTTGCTCCACCTTTACCTAGTGCCTGAAATTGCCCTGTTTGTGTTCTTTGTTTTAAAGCTTCATCTTCTTAAACCCAAATATTCCCTTTGGGTTTTTAAAAAATATTTACTTATTTATTTGGCTGTGTTGGGTCTTAGTTGCGGCACACAGCATCTTTCTCGTTGCAGCATGTGAACTCCTAGCCGTGGCATGAGAGATCTATTTCCCTGACTAAGGATCAAACCCAGGACCCTTGCATTGGGAGCACAGTGTCTTGGTCACCAGATCACCAGGGAAATCCCCAAAGATTCCTTTCAGACAGGATCAAAATCCACCATCAGATGTCTAAGTCAAACTAATGAATAAGGCCTTTCCTCCAAGCAGCTCACTAAGAGCAAGAGAGAGGCCCTGAGCAGACCTGAAACATCACATCAAAGTTTATTTTTCCCCTATATGCCTTTTATTTTTCATGTATTTCCATTCTCCCCATAATCTAGAAACTTCATGTTATCAAAAACTGATTTCATAAATGAACTCATGCTGAGAAGTTCTACCCATCTCTACCCACCTCAATGACACCCCACATTCTCATCAGATCCAAAGCATACCTCTAGACTCATCAGAGATTTTTTTAGGAAAATTAATCCCATGTGATTAGGAAGTTCAGGTGAATAGCAAGTTATCAGAGCCAGGATCAGCACTCTAGCTTCTTGACACCTATCCAGTCCTCCAACCAGCACCGTGGGAGTTCTAGAAAGAGGCATTTCCTAGTGAGAAAGTTCTCAGTGCCCTAAATGCCTGGAGTTAAACCATTCTGAAGCTCAACTTTATTTCCACTAGAATCATATCACAAAATTAGAGGCATCATGGGGAACTAAGGAAAGCAGAGAAGCAATAACGTCTCCATGTACACTGGACCCATATTTGAGTCTTGCCCAGTACACATATATTAGGCCCTATTCTTCTCAATTTAAAAAAAGGGGGGGGGGGCTACACTCCCTATAAAAATACAACATTTTTTAAAAGGCTGCTCCTTAAGTAGAGACTTCATCTCTCAGGGGTATTTTCCTTGTAAGAGGCCTGAGAAGGTGGCCATAGCCAACTGAAAGGGAGGTTTGCCACCTATGGTGGAATTCTGTTCCCTGGAACAGCCCAGGGTGGAAGAGCTTTCAAGAGATGAGGGGAGGGCTCTGGCAGAGGTCATCTTACCTTCTAGCATAGCGGGTATAAAAGTTATCCACTGCCATGTAGCAAATGATTTCCAAACCTTGCAGCTTAAAACAAATGGGGAGGGAGGTGGGAGGAAGGTTCAAGAGGGAGGGAACATATATATATATATATATATATACACACACACACATATATACACCTATGGCTTTATTTTGGGGGGCTCCAAAAATAACTGCAGATGGTGACTGCAGCCATGAAATTAAAAGACGCTTACTCCTTGGAAGGAAAGTTATGACCAACCTACATAGTATATTCAAAAGCAGAGACATTACTTTGCCGACTAAGGTCCATCTAGTCAAGGCTATGGTTTTACCTGTGGTCATGTATGGATGTGAGAGTTGGACTGTGAAGAAGGCTGAGCACCAAAGAATTGATGCTTTTGAAGTGTGGTGTTGGAGAAGACTCTTGAGAGTCCCTTGGACTGCAAGGAGATCCACCCAGTCCATTCTGAAGGAGATCAGCCCTGGGATTTCTTTGGAAGGAATGATGCTAAAGCTGAAACTCTAGTACTTTGGCCACCTCATGCGAAGCGTTGACTCATTGGAAAAGACTGATGCTGGGAGGGATTGGGGGCAGGAGGAGAAGGGAACAACAGAGGGTGAGATGGCAGGATGGCATCACTGACTCGATGGATGTGAGTCTGAGTGAACTCCAGGAGTTGGTGATGGACAGGGAGGCCTGGCGTACTATGATTCGTGGGGTCGCAGAGTCGGACACGACAGAGTGACTGAACTGAACTGATGGCTGATTCATGTTGATGTTTGGCAGAAACCAACACAATTCTGTAAACTAATTATCCTTCAATTAAAAATAAATAAATATATAAAAGCAAAATCTATAATCTCACCGTTATCACAAATCAAACACCTGGGAACAGCTTAGTTGAGTGGTTCAGGCTCAAGGTCTTTCATGAGGTTGCAAGTCAGCAAGAATTGCAGACACCTCAAAGTTCCACTGGAGTTTGAAAAACACCACCAAGCCCCTTCAGGGAATTATTGGCAGGTCTTAGTTCCCTGCTGGCTTTTGAGCAGAGATTTCAACTTCTTGCCATGGGGGACTCCCATACTCCTGGCTGGATGGAGGCTTTCTCCAAAGTCAGAGATTACAGAGAGAAAGAGAGACTCTAAGACAGCAGGCTTGGTCCTCTACAGTCTAATCCCAGAGAATGACACACCGTCACATCTGCTCTATGTTCCCGGTCACACAGATGAACCCTGGTAGCATGTGGGAAGAGGCCACACAAAGGTATGGGGACAGGGGCAGGGACCTTCTGCTGGCTTTTGAGCAGAGATTTCAACTTCTTGCCATGGGGGACTCCCATACTCCTGGCTGGATGGAGGCTTTCTCCAAAGTCAGAGATTACAGAGAGAAAGAGAGACTCTAAGACAGCAGGCTTGGTCCTCTACAGTCTAATCCCAGAGAATGACACACCGTCACATCTGCTCTATGTTCCCGGTCACACAGATGAACCCTGGTAGCATGTGGGAAGAGGCCACACAAAGGTATGGGGACAGGGGCAGGGACCTCTGGGGCCATCTCAGAGGCTGGCCGCCCCAGGAGGGCTCCAGGCATGGTGAGGCCCACAGTTGGAAGAATCCACACGGCAGGCCCTGAGCAGGTGTGCCCACTCAGCATCGGCTGACACTTCTATAAGAGGCAGGTAATAGAGCTGTCAGGGATCAACGATGGCTAGAAAAGGGCATTGAGTAAAGCGGAGCACAAACAGAAGGCAAACAGTACTGTGATTGTTACCAGCAGTAGCAAGGACACGCCGTTCTGGGGCTCCCTTCTGTCTAATCCCAGAGAATGACACACCGTCACATCTGCTCTATGTTCCCGGTCACACAGATGAACCCTGGTAGCATGTGGGAAGAGGCCACACAAAGGTATGGGGACAGGGGCAGGGACCTCTGGGGCCATCTCAGAGGCTGGCCGCCCCAGGAGGGCTCCAGGCATGGTGAGGCCCACAGTTGGAAGAATCCACACGGCAGGCCCTGAGCAGGTGTGTCCACTCAGCATCGGCTGACACTTCTATAAGAGGCAGGTAATAGAGCTGTCAGGGATCAACAATGGCTAGAAAAGGGCAATGAGTAAAGCGGAGCACGAACAGAAGGCAAACAGTACTGTGATTGTTACCAGCAGTAGCAAGGACACGCCGTTCTGGGGCTCCCTTTTCTGTTGTGCTCTCAGGCCTGACCCACCTGTATGAAACAGTGCATTTCAAATTGCCAATACCCCACGCCAGACAATGAAGTGTTACAAAATATAGCGTGGGCATGACCTCTTTAATGATCTGTTAGAGCTGATTTATAATTAGCCTTTCACCTGAATTCAAAAGGCACCCAAGTTCTTGCTGGTTCCTGCTTGGAAATGATCTGTTCTCTTCATTTAAATGTCCTCCCTTCATCCCATTCACTTAGCAACCGTGGCTTTCCTATTTAATAAGCAGTTCGAAAGAAAGCATCAGCCCAGCCCTCTCTGAGTATTACAGGCTCCGAATCAGCCAGCTCTGACATCAACAGTTCCAACTGAAACCCACCTGACTATCCTCCCCTCCCGAATTCCTTGCCCTGTTACAAGGGCCCTCAAGACAAGATCTGGTTTAACTCTGGGCTTAGGACCCTGAGAACTTCCTCACTAGGAAATGCCTCTTTCTAGAACTCTCACAGTGCTGGTCAGAGCACTGGATAGGTGTCAGTGTCAAGAAGCTAGAGTGCTGTTCCTGGCTCTGATCCTTGTCCAAGTGTGGCCTTGAGTATGTCACTTCACTACTCTCAGTGATTGAGATCTGCTCATCAAAGACGCTGATACCACCACTTAACGGTCTTCACTGTGCACTTCTGAGCCTTTTCCAACAGCCCCGTTGCTCAGCTGCCCGACAGCACCTCACTGAAAACAAAGTATATGCAACCTTCTAAGGTATTCCCCCTAGTTCTGTTTCTCTCCCTGGCAGGACTCATCTGTGAAAGTCATGCACTGGGCGTGGAACCTTTATAGCACTGACCTGGTAATTCAACCTCATTTTCACAAGCATAGCTGACCCTTGCTGAATATTCACTATGTGCCAGGCACCGTTCTACAGCATTGAGCTTCACAACAGCCCTGAGGTTGTAACTATCATCATCTCCATTTTACAGATGAGGAACTGAGATTCAGAGAAGGCAAGCAACCTATTTGAATCACCCAGCCTGAATGAGGCAGAACCAGGATACAAACAGGCTGTTGGGGACAAGGGTGGGCTCATTAAGGCTGACTACTTCCTCCACAAAGAGTCTGAACTTCTTGATCACTGGCCCTATTTCTTCTGTACACAGTCAGAATTCATACCTATTTGTTGATTGATCACAAGCTTCCACACCAGACACTTGCACCATAGTGTGTGCATATTAGATCACTTCAGTTGTGTCCGACTCTTCACAACCCAACGAACTATAGCCTGCCAGGCTCCTCTGTCCATGGGATTCTCTAGGCAAGAATACTGGAGTGGGTTGCCATGCTCTCCTCCAGGGGATCTTCCCGACCCAGGGATCGAACCCACGTCTCTCTCACGTATCCTGCATTAGCAGGTGGGTTCTTTACCATTAGTCTCACCGGAAGCATGCTGCTGCTGCAGCTAAGTCACTTCAGTCATGGCCGACTCTGTGCGACCCAATAGACGGCAGCCCACCAGGCTTTTGTGTCCGACTCTTCACAACCCAACGAACTATAGCCTGCCAGGCTCCTCTGTCCATGGGATTCTCTAGGCAAGAATACTGGAGTGGGTTGCCATGCTCTCCTCCAGGGGATCTTCCCGACCCAGGGATCGAACCCACGTCTCTCTCACGTATCCTGCATTAGCAGGTGGGTTCTTTACCATTAGTCTCACCGGAAGCATGCTGCTGCTGCAGCTAAGTCACTTCAGTCATGGCCGACTCTGTGCGACCCAATAGACGGCAGCCCACCAGGCTCCCCCGTCCCTGGGATTCTCCAGGCAAGAACACTGGAGTGGGTTGGCATCTCCTTCTCCAATGCATGAAAGTGAAAAGTCAAAGCGAAGTCGCTCAGTCGTGTCTGACTCTTAGTGACCCCATGGGCTGCAGCCTACCAGGCTCCTCCGTCCATGGGATTTTCCAGGTAAGAGTACTGGAGTGGGGTGCCATTGCCTTCTCCCACCTGAAGCAGAGGGTGAAGCATATACCCTGTTCCTTTCCTTTCATATGATCTAACATGTGATAATAGCCAAATTAAGCTTTTCATAGACTCAGAGGATTTAGAAGAAATGTTTTCATAGCCCTCATCTTACAAATAAGGAAAAGAGGTCTGAAGAAGTTAGGTGAGTGTCTTCCAACCACACAGCTCCCTGCGGCAGAGCAAGGACACAAGCTCTGTCCTGTCAGGAGCTCAGGCTAGGATGGTAGTTCGCAGCTGGTGTGACTTTGCACCCCAGGACATCTGGCATTGTCTGGGGACATGCCTGGTGGTCACAGCTGGGGAAGAGATGCTACTGGCATCTAGTGAGGAAAGCCCAGGGTTGCGGCTCAACATCCTACAGGGCACAGCACAGTCCCCCCAGAAAAAGAACTGTCTGGTGCAAGTGCCTGGAGTTCCGAGACTGAGAAACCCACTCTCTGGGACTCACCAGCTCCACAGAAGGCTCTTTATTTCTGTTTATTACACATAGTCACCTACAGTTGGACATCTTGTCTTAGTCATCTTTGGTTCCAGCCCAAAGTACTTAGTGTGGAGTAAAAACTCACTGAATAGGAGAAGAGGGGAAAGGACAAGGGAAGGCGAGAGAGAAGGGAAGGAACATCATAAAAAGATATCAGGCTTTCCTGGTGGCAAGAAAGTCAAACTCTGTAAATCAAGACCTCTATTCATAAAACAGAAGATTATTGATTCTTTGAAATCAAAATTCTTTCATGTCTTTCCAGAGAGGGGACTAAGTCTGAACACCTTCTTAATTATGCTTTAGCATCATTTAGGCTAATACTAACAAAGTAAATTAAAGGGAGAAGCAACTCCTGCTCCAGAAATAGTCCTCCTGTGAAAGCAAGCCCTGATTGATGGGTATGATGGAGACAGTGAGGTGCAAATGCACTGCCCTTTTGAAAAATAACTTGTTCCTTAGAGGTGTCCACTGGGGAAATTACAGTAGTCACAGACACTGCTGAGGAAGACAGAATAGACAGCTCTCATTCCAAGACAGCCGAGCCTCCAAGGAGGGGAGGCCAGTGGGCCGTAAATCCACATATCCAAGTGCAGTTATGCTTCAGCCCCTAACCAAGTGACAAATGGCTCCCCTGTCAGAGCTGGCAAGTGACACACCACTCCCCCCAGCCTACCCACTATGGTGGGATAATTGGTTAGCAGCCACTAATTCTCATGATGGGTGGAGAAGAGAAAGGATGTCAGCCTGTGGCTATTGGGCAAGGGGAAGGGGTCTCTGACACCTTCTTGCAAAATGCAGCTCCTGCCCTATGCAGCCAGTAAAGCTCCACGGTCAACCAGAGGAGAATAGTGCTTCTCTGTGTTCTCATCAAGGGGTGCTGAGCAACCCAGAAAAAACCCAGAAGCCATCAGATCAAAAGTCCTTGTGTGATCCTCTCTCCCGCTATGATTCTCCCCTTATTCTCCATAGATGCACCTCTTCCAGAACCCCTATGAGGTTCCAACCACCACAGGGGGCTTTCCCCAGGTTTCACATCAGGATGACGCTCTCCCCACTCCAGGCCCCAACTGCACATACCCCAACTCCATCAAAGGTGCTTGGCACACTTCACCCCCTACACGCCCCCAGCTGGTAGTAGCTCAGACTTGCCTGGCTGCCAGAGACTCTCTCACCACCTGCTGGGTCCTCTACTCCTGGTGTCCATGGAGCTTGGGTTTCAAGATCCCTCACTTGCCCAAGACCCTTTCAAAGATTTTGTGCTCCTTTTCTTAAAGAGGCCCCCCAGGTGGTATCCATAATTCAGGACCCACAGAATCTCTTTCCTGCCCACAGTGGTCTCCAGAACCCTGCACGCCTTACACATAATCAGTGTTTTAAAAAGGACTGGTGGTGGTTTAGTCACTCAGTCATGTCTGACTCTTGCAACTCCATGGGCTGTAGCCCACCAGGCTCCTCTGTCCGTGGGATTTTCCAGGCAAGAATACTGGAGTGTTTGCCATTTTTTCTCCAGGGGATCTTCCCAACCCAGGGATTGAACTCAGGTCACCTGCACTGCAGGCAAATTCTTTACCAATTGAGCTACCTGGGAAGCCCTAGAGGATTGAAAAGAATGGATCCTGCTAGGATCACAATTGATTAGGAATCAGTATGTAACAAAATAAGGAAGATGTGTGCTTCCCTCAAGTAAGTTTTAATCACTGTCATCAAGCCAAAAAGAACCAATGGTGTCCTCTATCAGCTACCCCAGTGGTTCTCCAACTCCAGTGTGTGGCAGAATCCCCTGGAGGCTGGGCTCACCCCAGAGTACCTGGTTTAGTAGGTCCCAGGCAGGACCAAGAATCTGCATTTCTCACAAGTTCCCAAGCGCTGCTGCTCCTGCCTCTTGGTGGAGGACTAGACCTTAAGAACCACTTTGAATCTGTACATTTTCAACAGGGAGGACGTTGCCCTTAAAGAAGTGAAAAGTGGGTCTTGGGGGAGACAACATCTTACGCCTTTTTATAACAAAGCAGATACGCGTACAGTATAAAAACAAATCTACAGAATATCCATGCTTTGAAATTCGTGGATGAGAATCACTGATCTGACCCAGCTTCCTACTTGGTGCTGAGCCCCACCGCCTGGTGACCCAGACCACACAGCTGACGCTGTGGAAGGAGCGCTGGACTTGCAGTCAAATCCCAACTAGCTCTGCCCAGGAGCAACGGTGAGGTCTATCCCCCCAAACTCTACTTTAGCTTCTACACTGAAACAGTGTATACTATCCTACCCTGGAAGGGAGTGCTGTGTGTGGATGGGAGGGAAACTTCAGTAAGTTATTACAGGGATGGGGTTAGCGAGCCCCCACAGTACAAATGTGAGTAACAACAGCAGCGTCTTCCCAGGAGTAGGGCCTGTCCACCACCTTGCTTTGCTGAGCAACAGGAGCATGGGAATGCACATTTCAGGGCAGGACAGGACTCCTCCATCCTCTTGGATGTGTGGGGAAGGATGGAGAGAGATGGTTCTGGGGGCAGCCTAGGAGAGTCCTGCTGCTGCTGCAGTTAAGTCGCTTCAGTTGTGTCCGACTCTGTGTGACCCCATAGATGGCAGCCCACCAGGCTCCCCTGTCCCTGGGATTCTCCAGGCAAGAACACTGGACGGGTTGCCATTTCCTTCTCCAATGCATGAAAGTGAAAAGTGAAAGGGAAGTCACTCAGTCATGTCCGACTCTTAGCGACCCCATGGACTGCAGCCTACCAGGCTCCTCCATCCTTGGGATTTTCCAGGCAAGAGTACTGGAGTGGGGTGCCATTGCCTTCTCTGAGGAGAGTCCTAACTGTATTAAAATACACAAACCCATCCTGACATAGGCAGTCTCCTGAGTGGCAGCTAAATAAACTCTTTCTTCATCACCCCCTGAGTTCTAAACTAAGTTTCCTATCACTAAATAATGATCTGGAGACCAGGTGGTTATTTGGGGGTAGAGTCCAGAGGGGTTGAGAATACATTCTTGTTGTGTTGGCTCAAAAACAAAGACTCGCATGTAGGACCCATCATACCCCTAAGTCACACTTCTTAGTTTTGTTGTCATCTGCCCAGTCTCCCGAGCCCCAAACTGGGTGTTGTCATCAACTTCCACTTCTCCTTCAGTCTTGATGTCCAACCAGCCGCCAAACCCTGTGGATGTGCCCCAGGCAGAGCTGCTCTTCTGCTCCAGGCTCTCTGATGGCCTGGGCCCTGATCTTCTGTGTCTCTCCAGGGAGCTTCTAGAAACTTCTCACCTGGGCCCAAGCCCTGGCTGCCCAGCCCAGAAGCCTCCCTGGCCCCAGAGCGGTCTTCCTGTTGTACAGATTGGATTGTCACAGCTGCACAGCCCTGGCCCAGAGTGAGGAAGTGTAACAGAAGTTGTCCAAGCCAACATTGTCCTGGAAGATAAAGTTAAGTTGTAGATAGGACTTTACCAAAAGTCTTCAAGGCAGCAGCCATTACCAACTAAGGGAAAGGTCAGAGTCATCCATCAGTGAGATCTGATTTGGCACAAAGACACAGAAGCAGGATCTAGCTGGAACAGAGAAAGGAGAGTATAACAGAAACAAAGCGATCAGATCCTTGGGAGAGGTTAGGGGGCTGACCAAAACTTAGGGGTCCCCAGATCCCCCAGCAGCCCCTTAGATGGGAGGTTGGGAGGCAGTGAAGAGTAAAAAGGGCATGGATTTTGGGTATCAATTTTCCCTCATGTAAATTGTAGAACCAGGGACAAATAGCATTAATCCCTGAGCCTTGGGTTCCTCCTATGTAAAATGGGAATGATAATGTCTGCTTTGCAGGGTGTGGTGAAGAATGAGCTGTAAGAACCAGCAGATGGTGGTGGTGATGATGGGAATGGGGGTTGGAGGAGGGGGGCATCTCTCGTGACTTCACCATCATGCTGGTTCTCCTCTGAACATGCTCCAGTGACTCCATGTCCTCTGAGACCAAACACCATGCACCCTTGTCACTCAACCAGCACAGAATCCAACAGACTGCCATGTCCCTTTACCAAAACACATGTGTCTAACAATGCAGTCTATAATCACATGTGGGCTGGGAGTGGGTGGGGGCTCTCAACAGTATTTATTCCTGTTGGAAATAAAAATCAGAATCAAATAAATCCATGGATCTTCCCACAAATGCTATTACTAGGCCACTGCTCACTGTCTTTTCCTAGGCTACTTGGGTTTAATATCCAAGTTCAATTCAGTTCAGTCGCTCAGTTGTGTCCGACTCTTTGCAACCCCATGGACTGCAGCACACCAGGCTTCCCTGTCCCTCATCAACTCCTGGACCTTGCTCAAACCCATGTCCATCAAGTCGGTGATGCCATCCATCTCATCCTCTGCCTTCCCCTTCTCCTCCCGCCTCAATCTTTCCCAGCATCAGGGTCTTTTCAAATGAGTCAGCTCTTCGCATCAGGTGGCCAAAGTATTGGAGTTTCAGCTTCAGTATCAGTCCTTCCAACGAACATTCAGGGCTGATTTCCTTTAGGATGGACTGATTTCATCTCCTTGTAGTCCAAGGAACTCTCAAGAGTCTTCTCCAACAGCAAGAATTGAAAGCATCAATTCTTCAGTGCTCAGCTTTCTTTATAATCCAACTCTCACATCCATACATGGCTACTGGAAAAACTATAACTTTGACTAGATGGACCTTTGTTGGTAAAGTATTTCTCTGCTTTTTAATATGCTGTCTAGGTTGGTCATAGCTTTTCTTCCAAAGAGTAAGCGTCTTTTAATTTCATGGCTGCAGTCACCATCTGCAATAATTTTGGAGCCAAAAAAATAAAAAAAGTAAAGTCTTTCACTGTTTCCATTATTTCCCCATCTATTTGCCATGAAGTGATGGGACCAGATGCCATGATCTTAGTTTTCTGAATGTTGGGTTTTAAGCCAACTTTTTCAGTCTCCTCTTTCACTTTCGTCAAGAGGCTCTTTAGTTCCTCTGCACCTTGTGCCATAAGGGTGGTGACATCTGCTTATCTGAGGTTATTGATATTTTTCCCGGCAATCTTGAGTCCAGCTTGTGCTTCATCCAGCCTGGCATTCTGCATGATGTCCTCTGCATATAATTTATATAAGCAGGGTGACAACATACAGTCTTGACATGCAGCCCTGTTAACTTTTATCTTTTCAGTTTTTCCTCTCTCTCTCTTTCTCTTTCCTGCCTTGTGAAACTTTTGGATTTTTTTCTGGTGTCATGTCCAGCTTCTTGACCTCAGAAATTTGATTCTACTCAGATTCTATATCATTATCCAAATCAATGACAAAATTGCTAAGACAAAGGCAAGGATTGAACCCTGAGTCAAAGTACAGGAGCCCTTCCTTCAAGGGCACATGAATCTCTGCATTGGTACTGTGGGTTCATTGGTCCAGTTAGTTATCCATCAATCTAACCGTTCTTGCAGCCAGTGCTTATTCCTCCCAACTTTCCACAAGGATATTGAGAAACCTTATCAAATATGCTGCCCAAGACTTTTTTTTCATCCTTCACCCTCTCATTTAGCAAGTCTCTGAGTCCTACTCATTCCACTTCAAAATGTCTCTCACAGATCTTCCTCTCCTACATCTCTGCAGTCAACACACCTCATCAGGCCCTTTACCATCTCCCCTTGGATCACTGCAGTAGCTCCCTCATTGGTCTTCTCACCTTTACAACTACGCTTTCTGGAAAAGACTTGAGGCAGCTCAGATATGTATTCAAATGCCTCCACTCTGTCCGAGTATAATCATTACCTGGAAGGCATTCTTACTATTTTGCATTCCTTAAGGTTTGTTTTTCTTTCCAATTCTACACTCCAGTACTTTTTGGGGTAATGGCAGATCTGCTCCCAAAGTGACAAAGAATTTAGAAACATTTTTCTATTTATTTTTAACATCTACGTCAGGGAACAAAGGAATCATAGTTGGTGACAGAGAGGGGAAGGAGAGAAAAGGGAACTTAAATAGCTTTAGCTTTTACAGGAGCTTGCATCAGTGCTGGTTACACTGGTCTGTGATGTTAGATTAGGTCTAGCACAAGAAGACGGGGTACATGAAATTGTGCTGAATATATCTACCAGTTTTTATCATACCATTTTGTAAACTCTATGCAGAAGTCAATTTCCTCATGAGGAAATTACCCTACCAAGATTTTTTAGAATAAGCAAACCCCAAACTTCTTTCCTGGGCTTCCCTTGTGGCTCAGCTAGAAAAGAATCTGGCTGCAATGTGGGAGACCTAGGTTTGATCCCTGGGTTGGGAAGATCCCCTGGAGAAGGAAAAGGCTACCCACTCCAGTATTCTGGCCTGGAGAATTCCACAAACTGCATAGTCCATGGAGTCACAAAGAGTCACAACTGAGCAACTTTCACTTTCTCTTTCAAACTTCTTTCTTAACATAACTTAGTCATCTGGTTCTAACACCTTGATTCTGAGAATAGACAATAGAGCAATCTTAGCACTGCTGGCTCTCTACCCTTCAGAAATTTTCTGCAGCCTGAATTTAGGTAGGATGGAAAGAATAACTAGATGTGACTTCCCTGGTGGCTCAGAGGTTAAAGCGTCTGCCTCCAATGCCGGAGACCCGGGTTCGATCCCTGGGTCGGGAAGATCACCTGGAGAAGGAAATGGCAAACCACTCCAGTATTCTTGCTTGGAGAATCTCATGGACTGAGGAGCCTGGTGGGCTGCAGTCCATGGGGTCACAAAGAGTCGGACACGACTGAGTGACTTACATAACATGCATCTTGGTGTTAGAGGGTGGGTGTAAATTCCCAGTTTGGCCACACTCCTAGGCAGGCCAAAATTTAACAGGATTCTTGGGATGTCTGGGCTGAGAGGGAAGCAATAGCTGAGGATGCTCGAGGCTAGACCCAAGGCCTGACTAATTAAATAAAGGGTGGTAAGTTGGAGCCTTACATGGGATTAGTGATACCACAGCCCCTGGAATGCAGTGAGAAGTGGATGACACACCAGGACATCTTTTCTTCGTCTCTTTCTCTGCTGTTCCTCTGATGCCTCATGCCCATTCAGGAACCCACGGGCCCTTTCCCTCCTCTTAAGGTCCACAGTACTGTCTGCACCTCTTCCAAAGCACTCCTACACTGCTCTTTATATGCAGGATCACGCTCCCCACCAGACAGTTTGCATCTAGACAACAGGCTTGTGACTTACTCAGCTACGTATCCTGAACACTACCGGGCACATAGTAAGTGCTGAGTATACATTGTGTGAGCATGTTCAGTCGCTCAGTCATGCCTGACTCTCTGAGGCCCCATGGACTATAGCCTGCCAAGTTTCTCTGTCCATGGGATTTTCCAGGCAAGAATACTGGAGTGGGTTGCCATTCCCTCCTCCAAGGGACCTTCTCAGCCCAGGGACTGAACGCGTTTCTCTTGTGTAGTGTGCATTGCATTCAAAGAAAGAAATGTCTGTGGTGCATCATTGCTTAGCTCCCTCACTTGAGTTACGTTTTGTGTTCAACTCCATGTAAATTTCTCCCTTTTATAAAAACACATTATAATTTAGTTTGCCATCACTCTTGCTTTAGGGTCACAAATGTCAACGTAGTTAGCTTCAAGGAACTAATGTTTGGACATCAGGGTGTAATGTTCCAAAATCAGAAGTAAGTTTTTTAAAACTAAGACTTTCAATGCTGAAGAAAAGGTTTAAAATGAGTAGGGCATATTCATTCATTTATGATAGCACTTCACATGGGGTGACTGGGATATGGGGACACCAGTAGGTATCTTTGTAGGCCCCCAGGAGGTGAGGGCTTAGTTCGCATGTGCAGAACTTTGCATCTAGTCCAGGCACCCACCATTATTTTACCTCCCATTCAAACACACAGCACCCCATTCAGGTCTTGTTACCATAAACAACTCCTGGAGTGTTCCAAGTGTGCCAGACAACCACATTGGACTTAGGGGGATAAAGATCAGTAACATATTGTTACCACCACCCCAAGAAACTCTCAGGCTAGAGACCTTCCCTAATCCTTCAGTAAACATTTTTTTTAAATACTTATTTATTTAATTATTCATTTATTTGGCTGAGCCACATCTTAGTTGTAGCACATGGGATCTTTAGCTGCAGCATGCGAATTCTTAGTTGCAGCATGCAAGATCTAGTTCCCTGACCAGGGATCGAACCCAGGCCTCCTGCATTGGGAGTCTGGAGCCTTAGCCACTGGACCACCAGGGAAGTCCTTCCTTCAGCAAGCATTTAATGAGCCTGAAAGGTACCCAAATACTTCTCTTGGCCTTTTTTCTTTTTTAAGCAAACACTTCCATTATATGTGCTAAGCATCATTGAAGATGATATATTAACATAAATAATTTACACAAGCACTTTGTGAAATTAACTATTATCTTTATAACAACTCTATGAGGTTCGTACAATTCATTGCCTATATTATACACAGATCATCTCTTTTAATCCTTACAATTAAATAAGGACAACATTGCTAGTCCTATAACAAAAATGAAGAAACTGAAGCTCAGAAAGTTAATAATTTTCCCAGAGTCACGTGGCCTGTTGAGTGGTAGAATCGAACTTTTTTTTTTTCCTAAGAGAACTCAGTGTGTTCCTTAAACCCTGGTTAGAATCCACCACTGGGTTTCCCTGCTGTCGATACAGAGGCTGGAGGAAGAGGGCAGAGGGCAAGGTTAGAGGCCAGTCGGAATCACACAGAGCGGTTTATGATATGACTTTAGGGGTATCATGGCCCTGGGGTGACTGGGATATGGGGACACCAGTAGGTATCTTTGTCAGGACCCAGGAGGTGAGGGCTTAGTTCACATATGCAGAACTTTGCATCTAGTCCAGGCACCCACCATTATTTTACCTCCCATTCAAACACACAGCACCCCATTCAGGTCTTGTTACCAGCAAGTCAGGTTTCAAATTCACCAGCTCATTCCAGAGCGGGGCTCAGCCCCTGGGTGTCAACCAAGGGCAGAGTGCATATGAGCTGCTATTGACACATGTCTTCATGAGACCCCACACCTGTCAGGGACCAAGCCACAGAACAAGTATCTGAGAGCAAGTCACCTGAGCAGGCAAAAGAAGAAGGGGGCAGCAGAGGCTGAGATGGTTAGGTAGCATCAACAACTCAATGGACACAAATCTGAGCAAACTCTGGGAGATAGTGAAGGACAGACATGGGAGCCTGGCGTGCTGCAGTCCATGGGGTCACAAAGAGGTGGACAGGACTTATCAACTGAAAGACAACAAGAACACTTGAGCAGAAAGAATACTGCAGAAGTTATAGGGAGGGGGATCTCCTCAGCCTGTGGATTTCCAGGCATTGGGGCCCACAGCACTCAGCTCCCAGGACAAACACACACACGTGCACACACACACACGCACACTCATCAGGTAGATGTTTTCATAAGGAAACCAGAGAGGAGCAATCCTGAGTTCATGATCTGTTTTAAGAGCTGACAGGACATAACTTCCAAATGGAAAGAAGAGAAGAAATGCTCAGAAAACCCTGTGTATGACAGAGCTCCAAAACCTAGCTTGAAGTCTTTTTCTGTCATACCAGGTCCGAGTGCAGGGCCCTATGGTGTCCTAACTGGAATAAACGAGCTCTATCCTGGCTCCTGTGAAACCCCAGGCCTGCAACATAAAAGTGCCCACTATAGCTGGGTAATTCCTGCCCCATCCAGTGCACTGAGCTTTCCAAGCAGAGGAGCATAAATGTGCCATTGTCAGGAACCCCGCAGCAGAAGTGAGGGTAGCTGTCCATTCTACAATGTTCTTTTTTACCTTGCGGCCACCTTTAGACCTTTCAGAAAGAGATGGGTTCTGAGTTTCAAGTAGGCAATGCTTTAAGCCAAAGCTACAAAGAAATTCCTGTTTTAGCCAGATCTGTCTCTGGAGGTCAACATCACAACACACACATGTAGAAAGCACTCTGAGGGGGTCAGGGTGGCATTCAACAGGCTCAGGAAGATCCGAGCGCATCTGAGGACTGCACTGTCCCATCACTCAGCCTGAGTCTCCAGGCCAGCCTGGTCTCCTTGACACTTTCAACAACTCTTTTTTCTAGATTTTTGATTGTCAAGGAAAAATTTGGATCTCTCTTTCTCTTTTTTTCCTTCTCCCTGCAATCTCAAATGTGTCAAAAGAAAGAACATTTCTACCATTGTTGTCAGAAATGAGATGCAAATAACTTGCCACCATCAAACACCAGTGTTCTTTTCACCAGAGAGCAGCGCTCCAAGGGCAACAGATCGCTAAGTACCACCCGGTGCACAGAAGCCCAAATGCCCAACTATCTCCACCCTAGGAGAACAAGCCAAGCTATACTCTGCTTTATAAGGACTGTTGTGCTTCTGATGGCAAAAAAAAAAAAAAAAATCTTCTGGTTCTTAAGTGGCTTTGGGGACATCAAGAACCACAGCCCTAGAAAGAATAGAACTCATGTGGTCAAATATTTTCATTCATGTCAGGCTTCAAAACCTGGGTCACAAAGAAATTGGAGTAACCACTGAGGCAAAGAGGATGAAAATTTCCCTGACACTGAGCATCATAAAGTGAAAGTGAAAGTCACTCAGTCATGTCTGACTCTTTGCAACCCCTTGGACTAGTCCATGGGATTCTCCAGGCCAGAATAGTGGAATGGGTTCCCATTCCCTTCTCCAGGGGATCTTCCCTATCCAGGGATCAAGCCCAATGTCTCCTTCATTGCAGGCAGATTATTTACCAACTGAGCCATCAGGGAAGGGGTTTCCACTTTTGAGGGGCATTGGAAACTTGATGTGACAGCACTGGAAGAAGCCAACCATCCATGAACAGGCAGGAACCAAAGGGGTGGGATGCTACTGGAAAGTTACCCGGGAGCCAGGCCAGGGTAAGGGTGGTGGGAGCAAGCTCAGGCGCACGTAATGACGGGAGGCTCTGCTACCTATGGAGAGTGGTCCCAGCCCCACCACTCACTAGCCATGTGGTCCCAGGCAAGTTATAAATGATCCCTGAGCCTCAGTGTCCTCATCTTTAAAGGTGAAATAATAAAAGGTGTATGTACATCATTGGGTTGTTGTGTGGATTGTTGTTGTTTGGTTGCTAAGTCATGTTCAACTCTTTGTGACCCCATGGACTATAGCCTGCCAGGCTCCTCTGTCCATGGGATTTCCCAGGGAAGAATACTGGAGTGGGTAGCCATTCCCTTCTCCAGGGGAACTTCCCGAGCCAGGGATCAAATCCATGTGTCCTGAATTGGCAGGTAAATTCTTTACCACTGAGCCATTTGAGAAGTCCATTATGAGTATTAAATGATCTAATACACAAAAAAGCATTTAGAACAAGGCTCAGCACATAGAAAGTGCTCAACAGTCATTATTGTTGGACAATCAGCCCAATGGGTAGTGAACCATATGAGGCAGAACATTTCATGAGTATTAAGACATGCTGTTCCAATGACCTAATCAATCGCTGTAAGAATGTGCCTCCCTTTGCTGTACCAAGATCTGCTTCCTTCCTGTTCCACCCTGCCCTATCCTAGCCTTCTTCTTTGGCTAAATATCCCTTCAACTGGTCTTCAGGGGACATGGTTTCCAGCCCTTTTTCTCTTAGGTCACTCTCCTTGGAACAAGTTCAAGTTGCATTTCAAATGCCCATTTCTAAAGCCAGTTTGCACTCAAACCTGCATTCCAAGGACAAAATGAATCACCTCCACCACTAATTGTTCACTTGCATTCTCAGGTCTGCGGAGCCAGCACACATGGCCTCCTGAGCGCCCTGCTTGCAGGAGATGCCTGGCCCTCCCGTGCCTCTGATAGAGGGATCTAAGTGCTTGGAGTGTCCTCTTTCCCCAGCCAACCTGGAGGGGCTCCCTAGAGGGGAGGGCAGCCCTTGTGGGGTGTGCCCTGCCTAGGCTGCGCTTGGACCACTCTGCACCACCCTTCTGCTCTGCCCCAGTCCCACCTCTGATGGGCTCCTTCCCCCAGCACCCGTGCCTTACAACTGGCTCTTTACCCCAGGAGAGGAGAGACCATGCCGGAAGGATATGGCTCTAGTGCCTGCGGCATCGCTGGAGACAAGGGCATTGTTTTGCTGCCCGTATAGATCCTTAAAACCAGAGCAACACTCAAGGCCAGAAATAGAAGTCACGCCCAGCCTGCTCTGATATCTGTTCTCCTGCCAGGACCGAAAGGGCACGCTTCCACAAGAGACGCTCGGCCAGCTGTGCGAGTGACAGCCCCAGGGAAGGGGCTGAGGAGAAGGTACCGCAGAGGGGCCCCAGGCCCCCTGCCTGTCCCCCTCCATTCCCAGGCAATTCTGCTCACAAGTCCAAACTCAGACCCCCAGCTTCTGAGAAACCCTTGTGGGCAGACGGCAATATTTTCTTTCTCCAGATGATGCCAACTGCCAAGGGGCCCCTCCTATAAAGCACTAGTGTTCTCCCTGGAAACACAGGCTGCAATTGTGCTCTGCTCAAATCTGGCTCTGTTCCCTGATTCCTAAGCCCTGCTGGCTTCCCCCAGCCTCCACCCTGCCCAGGGAAGACACTACAGGTGCGCAGGGGCAACCAGCTACACAGCAGCATATTTATGTGTACTCACTGGTTCAAAAATGAAAACTGTTTTTACAATGGCTAGGCCATTTGAAATTCACCACCTGAAATTCTTTCTTTGTTTCTCTTATCCACTCAGATGTCTGACCAAAAGAGAAAAATATGTATTTTCTTTTTTCCTCTCCTTTTAACAAAGAGGAAACCAATATAAGCCAAAGTGATCTGACTTGGCTCATTAGTAAACAGACAAATGGGGAGCTTCCCTGGTGACTCAATGGTAAAGAATCCACCCACCAATGCAGGAGACACAAGTTTAATCCCTGGTCCGGGAAGATCCTACATACACAGAGCAACTAAGCCTGTGGGACACAACTATTGAGCCTGTGCTCTAGAATTGGGAAATTGCCAACTACTGAGCTCATGCGCAGCAACTACGAAAGCTCATGCACCCTAGAGCCCATGCTCCAAAACAAGAGAAGCCACGACAAGGAGAGGCCCACACACCACAACGAAGAGTTGCCCCAGATGGCTCTAACAAGAGAAACGCAGCGAAAAATACATAAATAGATAAAATTATTTTTAAGAACATACACATATAAGAGCATCTTTTTCTTGGAATGTAATCTTTTGCCTCCCTGCAGGTCACGCGACACATCTATCTTGAGGGGTGCCTTGCTCCCCTCGAAAGGTATGAGTACTTACTTTACTTGGATAAACAAAAGAGTTCACTGAAGTGGCCATCCCTAAAACAGAGAGTAGACCTTAGTACAAATTTCAGCCTCTGGAATTCTAGAAGGCAGAAAGAGCAACTTGCTAGGAATTTTAAAATCCAGACTCTACCAGGTATTTCCAAAAATTAAGCCAATCATCCCCAAAGCAATTAGTCCAGCCCAGTTCCTTTCCTTGGCTTCCCAGGTAGCTCAGCTGGTAAAGAAACCGCCTGCAATGCAAGAGATCCTGGTTCAATTCCTGAGTTGGGAAGTTACCCTGGAGAAGGGATAGGCTAATCACTCCAGTATTCTTGGGTTTTTCTGGTGGCTCAGACAGTAAAGAATCCACCTGCTATGGGGGAGACCTGGGTTCGATCCCTGGGTTAGGAAGATCCCCTAGAGGAGGATATGGCAACCCACTCTAGTATTCTTGCCTGGAGAATCCCATGGACAGAGGAGCCTGGCGGGCTACAGTTCACAGGGTCACAAAGAGTCGGACATGACTGAGAGACTTAGCACATATAATATCAGTACATCAAGCAGTAACATGTTCTTGAATCCAATCATCTAGTAATTTTGATTAAGAGAAACTAAAAGCAGCCCAAACAATCATCCTAGTACCCACTGTTCCAATCCTTAGTCAGAAAGGACTATTTAAGGCTGGCTGCTGCATCACATAGGCTACAAACTACTATTTACTATTTTTTCATGGATAAAGACAATGACTTTCAAAAGATTTAGGGGAAAAATTAATCCCTTTCCTTCTTAAGGAAACTAGGGTTTTAAAAACTATCTAAGAAAAAAAAAGTCAGTACTGATATATAGATGCTGCTTGAGCAAAAAGGCAAGTGGCCTGAATACAGGCCTCAGAGAGTTTTCCTATTGTGCTGCAGGCACTGTGGGGGTGAGGTGATCCTGAACCCTTACACTTTGGTGAAATAGAAAATGCTTTTCCTAGCTCTGTGCCTGTCGTAAAGGCACTCTTTTTATTAGCGAATTCGTTGATATGGGAAAGCTTGAGCATATCACCTTTGTTTTGGACCCAAACTGTTTTCATCCCCAAATACAAAACCAAGGATTGAGGGGAGTTCTTTAGCCTGAAGCTGTTTCTGATGAAGTTCTCATTAGCCCAGCTCCTGGGACGCCTTTTTCTCTCCATTCTTTCTTGCACCCTGTCCAATCAACATGTCCTGACCTTGGTGAAAAAAACGCAGGATTTTACCCTCCGCTCTTGCTACTTTCTCTCACCATAATTCTATGCATCTTTCTTTCCTCTCTCTTGGTGCAAGCTGTAGCCAGTGCTCCTTCATTCACAGCAGTCTGGGGCATTTGTCTCCAGCCCAGTGTGCACCTGGTACAGTAACTCCTCTAGGCTAATGTGACAAGGACTAGAGGACAAAACAAGCCACCTGAAGTACAATAAAGCAGACACGTGGGGTAAGGTGAGGGACACGTTACTGGAATCTTTTCTTTGTTCAGTTCATTTCAGTCGCTCAGTCATGTCCGACTCTTTGTGACCCCATGAACTGCAGCATGCCAGGCCTCCGTGTCCGTCACCAACTCCAGGAGTTTACCCAAACTCATGTCCACTGAGTCGGTGATGCTATCCAACCATCTCATTCTTTGTCTCATTCTCTATCTTCTCCTTCTGCCCTCAATCTTTCCCAGCATCAGGGTCTTTCCAATGAGTCAGCTCTTCGCATCAGGTGGCCAAAGTATTGGAGTTTCAGCTTCAGTTATCAGTCCTTCCAATGAACACCCAGGACTGATCTCCTTTAGGATGGACTGGTTGGATCTCCTTGCAGTCCAAGGGACTCTCAAGAGTCTTCTCCAACACCATAGTTCAAAAGCATCAATTCTTCGGTGCTCAGCCTTCTTTATGTTCCAACTCTCACATCCATACATGATTACTGGAAAACCCATAACCTTGACTAGATGGACTTTTGTTGGCAAAGTAATGTCTCTGCTTTTTAATATGCTATCTAGGTTGGTCATAACTTTCCTTCCAAGGAGTAAGCATCTTTTAATTTCATGGCTGCAATCATCATCTGCAGTGATTTTGGAACCCCGAAAAATAAAATCAGCCACTGTTTTCTTTGTTAATATATCCAGACCCCCAAGTTCTCCCCAGTGTTGTCTGTGAGATACACCAGTCCACTTCCAATGCTTCAGATAAAATAAAATCCACCAAATTGAATGCCCTGACTTGTCTCCATAGGATGGACCACATTCTCTATTCTAATTCCAATGCTGGCCCAAATATTCCTACAGGTTCATTAACTCTTATTAGACATTCCACAAATCCCAGGCTTTCTGAGTTGGCACAGAGTAGCTGGGAAAGCAGTGACCGCAGAATCAAGAAGACCTAGATTAGAATCCTAGAGAAGCTGCCCACTACTTACGGGCAGGTTCCGCTCCTGGAGTTTCAGTTTCCCCATTTGCAAATGAAGCAATATCACTTAATCCAAGGGTTTCTGTAAGGATTGCATGCTAGCCTACGAGTGCCAGGTAAATCTGCATTATCCTTCAAGATTCATTTCCCACCATCACTGGCACAGCCCTAGTTCTTTTTTTAAAAACTTTCTAAAGCATAACAGCCAAACTATGGCTTGCCAGTCCTCAACAAGCCAGGCCCCCTCCATGCATCCTGAGTGCTCTGCTACATCATTTACAGGAGTGCAACTCTATCTCCTCTCCTCTCAACTTACACTTCTCAGTGATCAAGAATTACTTCTGTCACTATTCCCAGTGTTAGCATGTCTGTGTTTGAAAACTGAACAGTGTTAAGCAAAAGTACATCATAATACGATAACTGAATTGAATTGAATTCTATCAATGGGAGTCTACCCTTACATCCATGAGTTAAAATTTCACTTCTCATAATTGACATCAGTAATTAAATGAATTCAGAATAAAAGAGCTTTTTAATATAGCACTGCTATTTATATACTATTTTATTTCCATAAGACTTCAATTAGTTTCACAGTTAACAAAAATGTTCAAGTATAGAATCCTATTACTTCCTCCATTCATTTGATACATATTTATTGGATTCCTTCTGTATGCCAACATTGTGCTAGGTGCTGGGCACTGGATGGTAGACACAACTGACAAGAACTCAGTTCCATGGAAGAGGAAAGAGATACTTCATCAATAAGAAGACATACCTTTCTTGCATGTTTAAAATACTTGCAAAAATTGGAATCTATCTTATAAATGCCATAGGCTAGGCCATGGTTGTGAGATTGATCAGATGTACCCATATTATAATTACTTCAATTGAGTTAAGTGCACTGTTGAGACTGCCTGGGCCAAGCTTAATTGCTGGTTAAAATGTTTTCAAAATGACTAAGCTTTGATTTTTCAGGCAAAAATGCATCAAGATGGTGGTAAGGCATAAATTTTGTATTTATTATGGGAGAAATGACTGCCATCTCCTAATTTCTTACAAGGTAACAAACAGATGTTTTATGGAAAGATAATTACAATATATGAAGTCATGCTGTACTGATACATGGGGATTGTCCATACTCTAAGCAAAGCAACTGACAGTAGGAGAAATTGCCAAATCCTCAAAATAGATGAAAGAACTCTCAAAGCAATAAGAGGCTACTGTGAACAATTTATACATGGCCCAGGCAGGACTATGATTAAAGCATTCATGTCACAGTTTAATTTGTAGCTTTCCTTTATCCCTTTTTAGTGTTATATAAAACTATCATATATCCATGGCATGTTATATTCAAGGAACCCAAGTCTCTGCATTGCAGGCAGATTCTTTACCAGCTGAGCCACAAGGGAAGCCCAAGAATACTGGTGTGGGTAGCCTATCCCTTCTCCAGCAGATCTTCCTGAGCCAGGAATCAAACCAGGGTCTCCTGAATTGCAGGCAGGTTCTTTACCAACTGAGCTATCAGGGAAGCCCTAATGAAATACTACAATAACCTCAGAAGCTTTTGCATAGCAAAGGAAGTCACAGACAAAATGAAAAGACAACCCACAGGACAGGAGAAAATATTTGCAAACAATGTGACCAACAAGGGATTAATCTCCAAAATTTACAAACAGCTCATGCAGCTTAACATTAAAAAAAAAAAAACTCAATTTTTAAAAATGGGCGTGACTTAAATAGATATTTCTCCGAAGAAGACATACAGATGGCCAATAGGCACATGAAAAGAGGCTTAATATTGCTAATTATTAGAGAAATGCAAATCAAAACTACAATGAGATATCATTTCACACCAGTCAGAATGGTCATCATCAAAGTATATCATCAAATATATCATCAAATAATAAATGCTGGAGAGGGTGTGAAGAAAAAGGAACCCTCCTACACGGTTGGTGGGAATGTAAACTGGTAGAGCTGGTATGGAGAAAAGTATGAAAGCTCCTTAGAAAACTAAACACAGAGCTACTGTATGATCCAGCAATTCCACTCCTGGGCATGTAACTGTAGAAAACCATGATCTGAAAGGATCCATGCACCCCCCTGTTCCTTGCAGCACTGTTTCTAAAGCCAAGACAGGGAAGCAACCTACATGTCCATCAACAGAGGAATGGATAAAGAAGATGTGGTACAGACACAATAGAATACTACTCAGACATTAAATGGCACTGCACTCCAGTACTCTTGCCTGGAAAATCCCATGGAGGGAGGAGCCTGGTGGGCTGCAGTCCATGGGGATCGCTAAGAATAGGACACGACTGAGCGCCGTCCCTTTTACTTTTCATTTTCATGCATGGAGAAGGAAATGGCAACCCACTCCAGTGTTCTTGCCTGGAGAATCCCAGGGACGAGTCCATCTATGGGGTCGCAAAGAGTCAGACACAACTGAAGCAACTTAGCAGCAGCAGCAGCAGCAGACATTAAAAAGAACAAAATAATGCCATTTCCAGCAACACGGATATAACTAGAGATTATCATACTAAGTGAAGTATATTGTCACCCTGCTTATTTAACTTCTATGCAGAGTACATCATGAGAAACGCCAGGCTGGAAGAAGCACAAGCAGGAATCAAGATTGCCAGGAGAAATATCAATAACCTCAGATATGCAGATGACACCACCCTTATGGCAGAAAGTGAAGAGGAACTAAATAGCCTCTTGATGAGAGTGAAAGAGGAGAGTGAAAAAGTTGGCTTAAAACTCAACATTCAAAAAATGAAGATCATGGTATCTGGTCCCATCACTTCATGGGAAATAGATGGGGAAACAGTGGAAACAGTGTCAGACTTTATTTTTTGGGGCTCCAAAATCACTGCAGATGGTGACTTCAGCCATGAAATTAAAAGACGCTTACTCCTTGGAAGAAAAGTTATGACCAACCTAGATAGCATATTTAAAAGCAGAGACATTACTTTGGCAACTAAGGTCCATCTAGTCAAAGCTATGGTTTTTCCAGTGGTCATGTATAGATGTGAGAGTTGGACTGTGAAGAAGGCTGAGCGCCAAAGAATTGATGCTTTTGAACTGTAGTGTTGGAGAAGACTCTTGAGAGTCCCTTGGACTGCAAGGAGATCCAACCAATCCATTCTGAAGGAGATCAGCCCTGGGATTTCTTTGGAAGGAATGATGCTAAAGCTGAAACTCCAGTACTTTGGCCACCTCATGCGAAGAGTTGACTCATTGGAAAAGACTCTGATGCTGGGAGGGATTGGGGGCAGGAGGAGAAGGGGACGACCGAGGATGAGATGGCTGGATGGCATCACTGACTCGAAGGATGTGAGTCTGAATGAACTCCAGAGTTGATGATGGACAGGGAGCCTGGTATGCTGCAATTCATGGGGTCACGAAGAGTCAGACACGACTGAGTGACTGAACTGAACTGAACTGAAGTAAGTCAGAAAGACAGATATCATGTGAATAGCACTTACATTTGGAATCTGAAATATGGCACAAATGAACCTATCTATAAAACAGAGACAGACCTGTGGACCTAGAGAACAGATGTGACGTTGCCAAAAGGGGGAGGGAGGCAAGAAAGGGATGGACTGGGAGTGTGGGGCTTGTAGATGCAAACTATTATATATAGGATGGATAAATAACAAAGTCCTACTGTACAGCACAGGGAACTGTATTCAATATCCTATAAAAAACCATAATGGAAAAGAACATAAAAAAAGAATGTATACATGTATATACCTGAGTCACTTTGCTGTACAGCAGAGATTGGCACAACATAGTAAATCAACAGTAGTCCAATCAAAAATAAAAATTAAAAGCAAACAAAAACAAGTAAATAGAACAAAAATTTTCCAGGTCTTGAAAATGTTATAAAACAATAAGCCAGATGCTGCCATAGGGAATACCAGTACAACTTAATGTGTATAGACAGGCAGGAAAGGCCTCCCTAAAGAGCTGAAGTCCAAGAGAAGTCAGCCCTGCAGAGAGCCAGCAGAATATTCTAAGCAAAGGGAACCAGTAGTGCAAAGGTCCTGCAGTGGGAAAGAGGTTGTATGTTTTGGGAGAATTTTATCACTGGATACAAAGCTCTGGCCTGCTCAGAAGCCCATGACAACATCATAAGGCCACAAACCAGCCCAACACATAGCAAGCATCACACAGTGGTCTTCACTATCTGTGGTTTCACTTTCCTCAGTTTCAAGTTAACTTCGGTCAATCACCATCTGTAAATATTAAAGGGAAATTCCAGAAATAGTTCATATGTGCTAAAGTGCACGTTGTTTTGGGTAGCATGTTGAAACCTTGCACTCTCCCCCCCCATGCCATCCACAGTATGAATAGTCCCTTTGTCGAGCACAAACATACTATACACGCGATCTGCCATTAGCATAGGAAAAAACAGTACATATAGGATTTGGAACTATAGTTTCAGGCATTCCCTCGGGTCTTGGAATGCATCCATCATGGACAAGGGGTGGGAGACTACTACTAATTTGGAACTTCTATAAATATTTATTATACTTCACTCTGATAAATATGTGGAGTCTAATAGTCTAATTCTTCTGGTAAAGGCAATGCCCATTGGCATCATCAGCCACAAAGAAACTCAATAGTAAATAACAATAAAAAAATGAAAAACCAGTTCAGATAAGGCAAATCTCACTTCTCTGCCTCTTTAGCTTGAGTGCTTTATTCTCCTATCCACTTCTCTTGGTGTCTTTCACAACCCTACACTTTGCAGAAATGCCATAAATTCCTTCAAACCAGTGGATGGCTTAGTTCAGGAGACTTACAAGAATTTAGAAGCAAATAAACCTCAAATTCACCAGAATACTGATAAATAAACTAGTTAATTTCCCATAGCAAATTGGCCTGCTCTATTGGTTTGCTTACTTTCAGACACTTAGGCTGATCCTCCAGGATTCCCTTTTAAGCTGTTCCTTTTTCAAGAGCTTAGAATCCTTTTCCAGATGGCAATAATAACCACCATCCACCTGAGGCACTACAGTTTCTGAAGTAAGTTTCATACACACTATCCTGCATCATCTTCACACTTTCTTTATGATACAGGTACTAAGTTCCATCGGCAGACAAGGCAACTGAAGCTGGGACCAGGACAAGTGACTTTCAGAGCAAAGATGAAAGCCCAACTCAGGGTTCTTTCACATCCTTACGTAGCTCACATGACCTCACGAGGAGCCAAAATAGATGCTAAAGTAGGGTTGCCAGATAAAATATGAGACATCCAATAAATTTAAATTCAGATAATGAACAATTTTTAGTATAAATATGTCCCAAATATTGCATGGTGCATATTTATGCTAAAAACTGTTCACTGCTTATCTGAAGTTCATATCTAATTGGGAGTTCTGTGCTTCGATTTGCTAAATCCTACCAGTCAAATGGATGTGGGCACCTTTGGACCAGTTGGTATAGTTACCACTTCTTTCTTTTCCAACCAAATAAGGAATTTGGTTTGTCTGTTTGTTTGTTTGTTTTGGCCATAAGGGGAAAAAAGACCCTGTCTTCATTGCTGCGTGCAGGATTTGTCTAGTTGCAGGGACTGGGGGCAGCTCTCTATCTGCAGTGCATGGGCTTCTCGTTGTGGTGGCTTCTCTTATTGCAGAGCCCAGGCTCCAGGGCACACAGGCTCAGTGGTTATGGCTTGAGAGCTCTAGAGCACAGGCTCAGTGGTCATGGCACTTGGGCTTAGCTGCTCTAAACACGCGGGATCTTCCTCAACCAGGGATTGAACCCATGACTCCTGCATTAGCAGGCAGATTCTTAACCACTGAACCACCAGAGAAGCCCTAAATAAGGAATTCTTTAACTTAGAGTCCATAAACTCTCTGGGGACCTGTGGATAGAATTCAGGAAAGTCCATGAAATTGAGTGGGAAAAATGATCTCTTCACTAACCTTTAATGAGAATTTAACATTTCTTTTGATTATCAACATAGGCAACCAAGCAAAACAGATCACATTATGGTTGTTGCAAATATTTCCAAATATAATCTATGCTCACAACAACTTCAAAATTACAGTTGTTATTAGATTGGCTGCTGGATCTTATTTAATGCATGATGCAATTTGTATTCCCCAGGAAGCAGATAAAGAGACAGCATTCAGCGTTCAGAGGTTTATTAGGGAGGGCCTTCGGGATCCATGCTTACTAAGGGAGGAGAAAGAAGCAGAAGCAGGCGGGGGAGCAGTCGCGCCTCAGTCGAGACCCAGAAGCTTTGGTCCACAGCACAGTCAGCTCTGGGTGTCAAGTGGGCTGTCAGAACCACCCCTGTTAGCCACGACAGCCCGCGTTTCACTCTCACCTCTGCCATCACTGGCTATGTGGGTGGCCTTGAGTGAGGCTCTTCTCTGCAACTAAAGCAGACCCTGAAGGACTGACCAGCAGCTGGAGGCCACTTGCTGCCACACTGCCAGCATCCAGGGCAGCATGTCCTTCCTAGAAGAGCATCTGGACGGTACATTGCCATGACCACTTGGATAAAGGAACTCTATATGCATCATGGTATTTTATGTCCTACATTTGAAATCAGTTCCTAGGCTTCTTCAGGCTGCCAAAGGGATTCACAGAACAAAATGGTTAAGAACCTCTTAGTTGTTATTTCTCCAAATTCCTTCTCCTCCCCCTTCTCTAGCCCATCACAGCACCACAGTTACCACAGTCACATATCCCCAAAACACTCCTCTTCAGTCCGATATACCTCAAACCCATCGAGGCTGGAAGAGGGCAGAGAAGGTCATTTTCTTCTCCATCACTGTCTCCAAATTTTTCTTTTACTTTCAGGCCTCTATATGTGTTTCCACCTTTTCCTCTCTTCCACCTATACCCACCCCATCCTCACCCCATTCTCTGCCTGTGCTGAACCTGGACGCAGACCTCGCTGTGCATGTCTGAGCACTTCTCACGCTGCTGGCCTGCTGCCTTCTCTGCCTTCTCTACTGACCATCAGCCCCAGAGGACAGGACCACGACCACGACAGGACAGCTCACCTCTGCTGCCCAACCAGCGCCAAGCACAGTGTAGGCATGTCATGTGTCTTTATGGGAAGAGGAACAGGGAGGGAGGGAGAGAAGGACTGTGTCCTGCTGTGTCAGTCTCAATCATATCTCACCATAAAACAGGGGACCCCAACCCCTAGGCCATGGACCGGTACCAGTCCTCAGCCTGTTAGGAATCAGGCTGCATGGTAGGAGACGAGCAGTGGGCAAGCAAGCGAAGGTTCATCTGCCACTCCCTAGGGCTCGTGTTATCGTCCGAACCATCCTCCCCACCACTTCATCCATTAAAAAACTGTCTCCCATGAAACTGGTCCCTGGTGCCAAAAAGGCTGGGACTGCTGCCTTAAAGGACTCTGGCTGTTCCACCCTCTTTTCAGTCTGGGCACTGGCTTTTCCTCCCCAAGCATTAGCCCAGAGCTATATGTTCATGTTCTCACCAATGCAAGCTTGCACTGGGCCATCCACCCCATGTACTCTTCTTACTGGCATGTCTTATATAAAGGGACCCAGCCTCTGCGGTTGTGATTGCAACTAATAGTGCAATGCCCAAAAAAGTGTAGGGAAGAATAAGGAACTAATTTCCAGCTAATTTACCAATTCGGTCATCATCCCCAAACAGACTGACTGTGCTATACTCCAAGGAATAGCAAGCATCCCCTCAGACCAAGGGGCACCACACCTTGAAAGCTGGCTCCTCAGGCTTCTGCTGGAATCACCAGGCCTCTTCTCCCACAGACTGGTCACTGGGACATCACACAAGTCTCTGAACTTCCACTCCTCCACCTGCTCGAGTTAGGTGCTAATGCTGGCTGTGCAAGGCTCTTGGGGACTGAATGGAATTCTCTTCCCAAGTGCCTGGCTCTCAGTAGCCTTTATTGAATGGGCGCTTCATCATCTCTTTCTTCCAACTCAACCCCACTCATCAGACAGCACAGACCTGCCATACAGAGGACAGGCACTCTCTCATTGGCTCAAAACCTTCTGCAGCTTCCTAACCAGAGGCCTTGCTGGCATCTCTAGTTTTCGTCCCAGCCAAGTAACCCACCAGCAAAGCAGCACAAACAAGTGCCCATAGAGTCTGAGTACCAACCGAAGCTGTGAGAGACATGTGAGGAGCAGAGCCAGAGCCTCTCTGAACCACGGATGTCCCCCACCTCCACCTCACCTGCGGCCCAGGCAGCCTTTTCCATAAGGGAGAGAACAGCTTTCTTAAGAAAAATCATCTCTTTCCAAGCTGCATTCTCATGGAGAATGATAAATGCCCCACACATTCTCCTGGATCTCAGTGTCCCAACTTGTACAAAAACTCCTACTAGCTTATTTAATCTACAAGTATACCACCCTGAACACGCCTGATCTTGGCTGATCTCGGAAGCTAAGCAGGGTCAGGCATGGTTAGTACTTGGATGGGCGGCAGGCTTTTGGGTTTCCCTCATAGCTCAGTCGGTAAGAATCTGCCTGCAGTGCAGGAGACCCAGATTTGATTCCTGGGTCGGGAAGATCCTCTGGAGAAGGAAATGGCAACCCACTCCAGTATTCTTGCCTGGAGAATTCCATGAACTGAGGAGCCTGGCAGGCTACAGTCCATGAGATCGCAAGAGTGGGACATGACTTAGCCACTAAACCACCACTATACAAACAATAGAAAACTGAACCCTCCATATGCCAGGCAATGTGCTAAAGACTTTACAGAGTTATTATTTAATATAAAGCACTATTGCAATGGGGTTCCCTGGCAGCTCAGAAGTAAGAGATCCACCTGCCAGTGCAGGAGATGTGGATTCAATCTCTGGGTTGGGAAGATTCCCTGGGGAAGGAAGGAAATGGAAACACACTCCAATATTCTTGTCTGAGAAATCCCACAGACAGAGGAGCATGGCAGGCTACAACTCGTGGGGTCGCAAAAGAGTCAAACACAGCTTCGCAACTAAACAACAACTATTGTAAGGCCATGAGCACTGTGTCCATCTTATTTACTGGTTTATTCCTGGTATCTAACCTAGCACATAATTAATTAAGAAAGGAAGGAGGGAAGGAGAGAGGAAGGGAGAAAAAGGACGTATGTGTGTATGTGTGTGTGAGGGAATGGATCATGAATGAAGGGAGATGATACTAGTAAAATGCCTGGTACATTGTTGGCACTCAAGAAATAATAGCCTTCTCCCTGGTGCACTGTCTTTGTACTTGATCCAGCCTCAGCAGGACATCTAGACACATCCTACCGAATCAAGGCTCCTGTACACTTTGTCATGCTCACTCACTTCATGGATGAGGGAGCTGAGGTCCTGAGGAGGTGGCTCAGATGTGGCAGAGGCCACAAGGCCACCTGTCTTGTGGCCAGGCCTGGGACTATGTCTCCCTCACTAGAAACCTCAGTGTCTTCAGAAATGACTATACCGAGAGCACCTGTAGGACAAATGGGTTTCCTCATGTATGCCCTTAAGTCTAGTTCCTGATGAGCTGCACCAGGCTGTCCGAGGGTCCGCAGGCAGCTGTCCTGAAACGCACACTGCCAGTGATGCTGCCGACAAGTCAATGAGGATGACAGCGCTTCCTCTGGCTGTCACCTAGCGGACATGCTCTACCCCACAAAGTGCTGGCACATAGCGTCTCACTGCAGCATCTCAAGAACCATGCCTGGAAGGCATCATTATTATGCGTCTTTTAGAGACGAGGCCACTGGGGCTCAGTTAACAGACTCCCCAGAGTCACTCAACTAATGCCTGGAAGAATCAGAACTAGAATCCAAGACTCCTGACTCCCTATCCTGGGTTTTTTCCTCTGCACTACAGAAAAAGATACAAAAATGAATTAAATAACCATCCACATTCATATGTAAGTCTACCATGTTTCCAGCTGAGATTTTCTAGAAGACTCTTGAGAGTCCCTTGGACTGCAAGGAGATCCAACCAATCCATCCTAAAGGAGATCAGTCCTGGGTGTTCTTTGGAAGGATTGGTGCTGAAGCTGAAACTCCAGTACTTTGGCCACCTGCTGTGAAGAGTTGACTCATTGGAAAAGACCCTGATGCTGGGAGGGATTAGGGGCAGGAGGAGAAGGGGATGACAGAGGATGAGATGGCTGGATGGCATCACCAACTCGATGGACATGAGTTTGGGTAAACTCCGGGAGTTGGTGATGGACAGAGAGGCCTGGCGTGCCGTGATTTATGGGGTCGCAAAGAGTTGGACACAGCTGAGCAACTGAACTGAACTGAACTGATACTACTCAAAGTTATCCTTCAGTTCTCTCCTGTGATACCTTCTTAGTCCCTGGAAAGGGAGAGTGAGGAAAGGAGACTGAATGAGTACTCATTAAATGTGCAGCTTTACCTCAAGGAAATGCAGGCAATAACTTATCCCACTGCATCTGCCATGGGGCTCTCCAGTGATAATGGCAGGTGCTTCAGGAACATGAACCAGGAATACCCCATCCAAAGGTTAGGCTCCAGGGTGGGAGAGGGGAGAACTATAGGTAGGGCAGACTTTAAGCAGTGGGACTCACTGTGCCCACAGGATGCTCTCTCATTGGTTTGCATGAGTTAGAGCTAGAATGGAGCTAACAGACAACTGACAATATGTATTAGAAGTCTTTTAAAAGTTCAAGTCATTTAGCCTATAGTTTTACTTCCAGGAATTTATTCAAAAAGTATGAATCTAGGTTGTAGAAAGAGGTCCATAAATAGGGAGGACTGAATCACATGTTGTTTATATTTGCGGGGAGAGGAATGGACCCACCTTAAACAACAGCAGTAGAAGACTGGAAAAATAATTCTGACACAACTACACTTTGAAATTCTTTGTGGACATTAAAGCCAATTATTGATGTCATGAGAAATATCCAAGACAAAACATCAAGTTGTAAAATCAGGACTCTATATAAGAAATATGGATATATTTATGTACACACAATTTTCCATATATATACACATGCAGCACATATCTCATTTTTAAAAACCAGACAGAAACCATAATCCAATGAGTATCTTTTATTGTAGGATTACAAATCCTTTTAGATATTTTTCTTTGTACTTTTAGTGTGTCTATTTTTTAAGATTTCTACAATGAACATTTATTCCTTTGGTTTGTTTTATTTTGTACTTTTGGTGAGAAAAGCCCATTCAAGCCAGAGGCAGGGAGAGATGTGAAAAATAAGGACAGAGTTCTTTGAGCCAGGAAGATCCCAGGAAGGTGGATGGATGACCCAAGAAGGCTGAACCAGCGAGGCTGCTTGGGCACACCACAGGGATCAAAGGCCATTGAATGACTTCTCTAGATTCAGTAGTCTTTTCAGAAGGCAGATGGAGACTTGTGCCTACCCCATTCCATCTTAAAGTGGTCTGGCTGTGAAGTTGGAGCCTTAGCAGATGCATATGACTTGGGGTCAGGTACCAAACATGGGCTGAGCATCTGCTGCAGGAGGTACAAGGTGGGAAGTGGGGATGAAATGTGAAATCATAGGCTCTCTCCTCAAGATGATTGCAGTCAGCAGGAGGAAGTGAGATGGCCATAAAAAGGGAACTACCATAATGGGTCTGTATAGCCAAAGCTGTGGTTTTTCCAGTAGTCATGTACAAAAGTGATATTTGAACCATAAAGATGGCTGAGAGCCGAAGAATTGATGCTTTCAAACTGTGGGGCTGAAGAAGGCTCTTGAGAGTCCCTTGGACTGCAAGGAGATCCAACCAGTCAAAAAGGAAACCAACCCTGAATATTCATTGGAAGGACTGATGCTAAAGCTGAAGCTCCAATACTTCAGCCACCTGATGCAAAGAACTGACTCATTGGAAAAGACCCTGATGCTGGAAAAGACTGAAGGCAGGAGAAGGGGGACGACAGAGGATGTGATGTTTGGATGGCATCACCGACTCAATGGACCTGAGTCTCAGCAAACTCTGGGAGATGGTGAAGGACAGGGAAGCCTGGTGTGCTGCAGTCGGTGGGGTTGCAAAGAGTCAGACACAACTGAGTGACTAAACAACCACCACCACCACAATGGGGCTCACTCAGCAAACATTCTCCAGACCTCAGGGCCAAAGTTCTTCCACCTCCATTAAACTAGGCAAAATAAAATACACTAACCCAAAAGAGGTCACCAGAGAAAGGTACTTAGCAAAGGTGACACAGAGAAACACACAGAAACAAAAAACTCATCTCATCCAAACTGATGACCATTTCATCCCAAAGGACACTCCACATTTCTTGGGCCTCCTGCCCCTGAAGAAGTCCAGTGTTCACAGCCCAGAGCCCCAGATTCCACCCAGCACCACCAGGAGTCAAGGAGTACAGCTACTGGAAGCTTGGCAGATTCCGGTTTCTCTGCAACTCTACATCCCTTCCTGACAAGGAGCCATTTTGAAAGATGACACTCCCTTGATGTGAATTTTCCACCTGCCCCAATAAGGAGGCTTCCCTCAGAAAACAACGTTAGATCAACACTGTTACAGACACTTATTCCCAAGGACAAACTAGAACAAACTCTGCACCAGCTCAAACCTTTCAGAGCTTTTTGATGATCAGAATGGAGGGAAAATATTAGACAAATGTGATTAATCCAAATATTCTCAACAGCCTTCAAAGCAAACCACTCTTCTTTACTCTGGGAAGCACAGCTCAAGCAAAGCTGGCCCCTCTGGCCCTAATTCCCGTTAGCCAAGCCAACCCCTTAAAAAACAAACAGACCTGAGAACAATGGGAGGAAGTCGAAGGTAAGAGGAGGAAAAGGGAAGAGGAAATAGGTACATGAAAAAAGGGGCAGGAGGTTTGGAAAACAGACTGCAATTAGCATGTGGCTCGTCTTATTACAAAAGGAAATGAGGGCTCAAGTCCCACAGCCCCCTCAAAGAAACTGCTTGAGTTCACGCCTGTGCAACCAAGAAGTCTGAGGATGCTGGGGGCAGCTGGTATCTGTGTCCTGTCTCCACCACAAATGGCCAAGCCCTGGCCTCACCATACGCAACCGCCTTTCTCTAGGGTGTGGAAAGAGGGGTGTTTCCATTTCCAAACCTCAGAGCCATTTGCTCTCAGATAAACAAACATCTCTGCCTCTGCCAGCTTCGCCCAGCCGGAAAGTCGTAATGCTAAATTAGTAGCATTTCAATCACATCTGTGACAAGTTGGCGACAGGCTGGGGTATGATGAGTGGAGCAATCAGTTGTTGTTACAGGAATGAGACATGTGGACAGAATAATAACAGAGTGGCACAGTAATAATCATCATTGTAATAGTCCCCATTTACATAACATTTTTAATCGCCAGGATAACCAAATGCGCAAGAGCACCCGTTTGCTGTCAGACAGACCTTAGACAGAATGCCTGCACTTCTGCTTTCTAGTGCTGTGGCCCGGAGCTACTTTCTTGACCTTTCTGAGCCTTGGTTTTCCATCTTTAAAAGGATAATGATCTCTGTTTCGTAAGGCTGTTTGGAGGTTTGAATGAAATAATGTCTGTAAGGCATTTATACAACATTACAATACCCTAGTTGTAGTAATGTTGGTATTATAAGTAGTATTTTTATTATTTCAGCTAGTCTTAAGGGCTGTTTCATTTTGCCCTTAACCTACATAGGAGAGAAAGTTTTAACACAATTTGGCTGATAGTAAAATAGAGACCCAGAAAGGTTAAATGTCTCTCTCCTTGTAAAGATGAATAGTTAATGGGGAAGAAAGGACTGTGTGTTACTTTCCTTTTGTGTTGCAATAAATTGCTACAAATTTAATGGCTTAAGATATTTTGCTGTTGTTGCCACTAAATCATGTCCGATTCTTTTGTGACCCCATGGACTATAGCCTGCCAGACTCTGTCCATGGGATTTCCCAGGCAAGAATACTGGAGCAGGTTGCCGTTTCCTTTTCCAGGGGATCTTCCCAACCCAGAGATTAAATCCATGTCTCCTGCATTGACAGGCAGATTCTTTACCATCTGAGCCACCAGGGATGCCCTAAAATATTTAGCACAAGTTATTGACAGCTAGACAAGTTGAAAGTCCTGAAATGATGGTGTCAGTGGGGCTGTGTTGCTTCTAAATGCTCTGAAGAGAGAATCCATTCCCTTGTCTTTTTCACTTTCTAGAGGCTGCCTGCATTCCTTGGTTCATGGCCTCTTCCAACATGTTTAACGCCAGCAGCCTAAGAAACTACGTGGCTACCTTGGGCCCATCTAGATAATCCAGGGTCACTTCCTCATCTCAAGATCCTTAACTTAATCACATCAGCAAAGCCCCCTTTTGCCATATAAGTTAACATACTCAGGTTCTGGAGATCAGGATGTGGACAACTCTGGGGAAGTGTCATTAGTCAGCCTACCACAGACCGAGTCCTATTCTGCAGAACATAACTATTAGGATTTGGTTGGGGTTTTGTTTATTTCTGTTTTTGTTTTGCTTAAAACTATTTATTTAGCAAATATTCTGTGCAGGGCACATTTATAATTTATAACCTGTTCCTCTCTAGGCATAAGCACATCAGAATCAAGCTTCATTAGTGTGAAATAGAAGGGGTCTGTACAAACATAACCTAAAACATCACTGAAATCCAGACTTTAAATGTGAAAAGAACTTTGAGACATCATTAGCCAAAACTCATTTTTGTACTGGGGCAAACTCAGATCCAGAGAGGTAATATGATGTCCCCAATGTCAAAGAGTGAGTTTATGAGATGTTTTGAGACCCTGAATTAGAACTGGAGGAAAAAAAGCAAACTGAGAGACATCTTGGAGACAAACATCAACTGGCTAGAAATGAAGTTAAAGAAGTGTAGGAATCAGAGGCGCCTGAAGTCCATAGCGTGGGAGTGTCATGAGCTCAGGATATATAGCAGAGGAAACATGTTTTCTAGGGAAAATAATGTATTTAATGTGTTCTAGAACTTGGACCTCTTTTTGTAGGACTGACTAAGCATCACTGTGAAATTTCCAGTACTCTTTCTCGTCATGTACTCTCACACGATGGTCATGAAACTAATCTTCATCTGATAATCACTGATCAGTGCCTTTTTTTTTTAAGTGATATACTTTATTTTTTAGAGCACTTTTAGGTTACAACAAAATTGAGCAGAAAGTACAGAGTTCCAACATATGTCCTTTTCCCACACCCAACTTCCCCCACGGTCCACAGCCTGCACCTGAACAGCACACTCATTTCATCTGGTGAACCCACATGACATACCATCACCCAGAGCCATCGTTTACAGTCAGGTTTGTTCTTGGTGTGTTACGTCCTCCGAGTTTTGCCGAAAGGTTAATGACATGTATCTACCATTGTTGTATCGTACAGAGCAGTTTCACTGCCCTAGAAATCCTCTTTGCACCACCTGTTCACCCCTCCCTCCCGCTGCCCCCAGCCCTGGTTACCAATTATGTTTTTACCGTGTCTGTAGATTTGCAGGCAGTGCTTTTCCTTTCCTGCTGACACTGAGTTAGGCCTCTGGCTGCTTTTAAGATTTTTCTCTTAATCCCTGATTTTAAGCAATTTGATTATGCTGTGCCTCAGCACAATTTTGTGGGTTTGGTTTTTTCTGTTTGGTTTTGTTTCTTAACATCTATGTGCTCAAAGTTTTCATCAAATTTGGGCATTTTTCTGCCATTACTTCTTCAAGCATTTTTTTCTTCCCCTCTTTCTTCTTTGGAATCTCCAGTTACATGAGCGTGAGACCATCTTAAACTGTTCACAGCTCCCTACTGTGCTGTTCACTTATTTTCAGTCTTGTTTTCTCTGTGTTTCACTGTGGATAGCTTCTACAGCTAGGCCTTCGAGTCCACTGACCTTCCCTTCTGCAATGTCTATTCTGTTATTAATCCCACCCAGTGTATTGTTCATCTCAGACATTATTTTCCATCTCCAGAAGTTCAATCTGTATTTTTTAAAACCTTCCACACTTCTTACCATGCTTACAAGTCTTCCACTTTCTTGAATATATAAAACATAGTTACAACAACTGTTTTAATGTTGGGTTTTTCTCGTTCTAGGTTGTATTTTCCTACTTCTTTGCATGCCTGGTACTGTTAGCTTAGAGAAGTGAAGTGAAGTTGCTCAGTCGTGTCCAACTCTTTGCGACCCCATGGACTGCAGCCCACCAGGCTCCTCTGTCCATACGATTTTCCAGGCAAGAGTCCTGGAGTGGGTGCCATTGCCTTCTCCAGTTAGCTTAGAGAAGACGGTGTGAAGTTTACCTTGTTAGTGCTAGATATTCTTGTATTAAACATTCTCTAGCTTTGTTCTGGGCTGCAGTTAAACTACTTTACAGCAATCTTTTGGAGGAGTGCTTTAAAACTTTATTGGATAGGACCAGAGGAATCTTTAGGGCATATTTACCTTATTCTGGAAGCGATAGCCTTTTACTTTTTTTTATTATCTGTTTATTTATTTGGTCGCGTTGGGTCAGGTCTTAGTTGCAGTATGCAGGATCTTTATTGCTTCATGTGGGATCTTTCACTGTGGCACAGGTTTGGCTGTGAGCTTGGGATTCTAATTCCCCAACTAGGGATTGAACCCATGTCCCCTGCAATGAAAGGTAGATTCTTAACCACTGAGCCACCAGGGGAATCCCACGAAGTGAAAACTGGGAAGTGAATAATTTAGTCAAAGTCTTCTGTTTACATGTTTTTTTTCACCCCTGCTGGTGGAACACACTCTCCCAGCCTCTGTGAGTGCCAGGGGACTGCTCCCCTTGATCCTTTCTGCTCATTCCTTTCCAGCTTCACACAGATTCCTCACATGCCTGTGCTAATCTCTGTCAGCTGAAGACTAAAGGGAGGCCCTCTGCAGCTCTCTAGAGCTCTCCCCTCCTAGCACTCTTCTCCATAAGCTCACATTGCCTCGGAATTCTCTCCCCCTCCACTAGGAGGGGCCTGTGAGATGAAAACTCTCTTTATCTTACAAAATGGTCAAGCTCTCTGCATTCATCGCCCCTCTCTGTCATATGCTTACAACCAAGTATTTAATAACTGCTTAATTATACTTTGCCCAGTTGTTATAAGGTGAGAAAATCGATCTGAATTATTATTTTTTTTTAATGCACACCATACATTAATGCTGGGTTTCCATGGTGGCTCAGACAGTAAAGAATCCAGGGAGACCCAGGTTTGAAACCTGGGTTGGGAAGCTCCCCTGAAGAAGGGAATGGCAAGCCACTCCAGCATTCTTGCCCGGAGAATTTCATGGACAGAGGAGTCTGGCAGGCTACCATCCATGGGGTTGCAAAGAGTCAGACACAACTGAGTGGCTTTCACTTCACATATGTTAATAATCAAGACAATTCAGCTGTTTTTCTCAAGTATGTTTCAGAGTTAACATATAACCCATATGTGACAATATTGCTGTGTTTTTAGTCATGTTATATGTAAGAGTCCAAAATGTACTATAGGCATTAAATATTAATGTTTGTGAATGTCAACCAGTTTTTAATTTATATTCCTTCAGAAACACAATATCCTTGTCATAAACACTAATCCATATCACTGAAAACAACCAAAGTTGATAATTCACGAACAGTCTCACTGCCACATAAAACTACAAATTGCCCTGAAAACCTGCAGGTCAAGTTCTCAACTTTTGAAAACAAGCAAAACTGTTCCAGAGCAGTCACCGTAGCCATGTATTTGAGCTTTGTACTTACACATTGTTTTGTATACTTATACATATTCATAGCTTTGATTTGAGACCTGAATTCTTATTCCATCTTGGCTGACAGCAGAAGTCCTTTGGTACACACTTATGAATACTAGAATTTGGGCTGGCTCTCTTAAAACCATTCAAGCAATCTCAACCCTGTATTAAAATTCTTAACAAGACTGCTGATGTTATTAACAATTACAAAATACCATGCCCCACACTATCCATTACCACACTAAAGTCTCTCTTCAACACCATATTTGAGTAGAATTGTTCACTATTAGGTTGCTTCAGTCATGTCTGACTCTTTGCAACCCCATGGACTGCAGCCCGCCAGGCTCCTCTGTCCATGGGATTCTCCAGACAAGAATAGTAGAGTAGGTTGCCATGCCCTCCTCCAGGGGATCTTCCCGACCCAGGGAGCCAGTTCACATCTTTCTCTGACATCTCCTGCATTGACATGGAAGTATTTTATGTAGTATATAAAAGCTTCAAGTAGTTTACATGCTATTTGATTTGATAAGATAAAAGAAGCCATGAAGGTTATTGAATTTTTTAAAAAAATATTTTACTTATTTTTGGTGGCATTGGGCCTCAGGTGAGGTGTGTGGCCTCTCTAGTTGCTGGCGTGGTGCTTAGTTGCCCCATGGCATATAGGATCTTAGTTCCCCCATCAGGGATCAAACCCTCACCCCCTGCACTGGAGGACAGACTCCCAACCGCTGGACCAACAGGGGAGTTCCCATTCTTGAATTTTTTTGAGAAATGAAACTATTTCATGTTCCTGAAAATTAGGGACAAAGAATTGTTTGATTTCTTGTACAAGTGGGATATGCAAGAAAGTGGGGAAAGGAACCTAAGTATAAGAAAATGAAAAAGCTGTTCACTACCTCACCTCATCCTCTTAAAAAAGGAAAGTTCCCTGATGTTTTAATAAAGCAAAGTTCCTTGATGTTTTAATAAAGACCTAACATTTCTTTGGCACAAGCCCCAGGCCTCTTGCCTCTCGCTCTCTGAGAGTTGTACCCCTCTCTACATTGTATGACATAGCACATTCAGCTGACAATATTCCATCAAACCAGTATTGTCATAACATTCTACATCCTCACTCAGAAGGGCCTATAGCCCTCAGCCTCTCAAATGGCAAAATCAAATCCAAGAGTCAACCCTAAAAATACCTTTCTTTTCTGAAGCAAACCCCTTTGGAAGTCTCACAAGATTTTAAGAGAGAATTTGCAGACTGTAAGTTCCAGTTTGAGAGCTGCAGCCTTAGAGAATAGCAGGGATGTTTGAAGCCCTGCCCACAGTTCCAGGAAACACCCTTTGTGTGTGAGCTCCTTTCCCACACAGATGTGAGAATGAGGCTATGACCCTGGAAACGGAACACAGGAAGACAGAAACCCTGCTGAACATATTCTCGCACTGACATTAGATACAAAAACACCCATAGGCTGGATTTGCCGTCACAGTCCAAGAAAATAGTAACGTGTAAGCATTTCAAAGTGGTTTCATTGACATTCTCACCTGATCCTGCAAAAAGTCTGTAAGCAAGACAGGCTGGCAGAACAGTTCCCAGCAAAAGATGAGCAAAGTGAGGCTCAATGGTGTGAATGGGGTCAGACGGCTACTTGGCAACAGAGTAAGACCCTGAACTTCTAGGGTCTTCTAACTCTAGGTCAAGAACTCTTCCTATCATGCCCTGCTTCCTCTCTCTCTGTATTGGAAAGCAAGCTCCAGATTTCGTGTGGATCCTAGACCAGGGTTTCTCCACTGCAGCTCCACTGACATTCGGGGCTGGAGAATTCTTTCCAGATGTGAGGGTGGAGGGCACTATCCTGTGTGCTGTAGGATACTTAGCGGCACTGCTGGCCCCCACTCACTAGACAACCAACAATATCTCGAAATGCTACCACATCATCGGGTGTCCCCATTAGGGGAGAGGAGAAAGGGAGACCAAAAAGAGTACCCCTCAGTCGAGAAGCACCGTCTTAAATGATGAATAAGAGCGCTGTGCACCTACTGAGGGGGTATCAGGGACAAAGTTTGTTCTGTAAAAGGAGAGACAGAAAAGTGAAAGAGGAACTATGCTTATCCAACGAGTCTGGGACCTGGAACCCAGCAGTGAGGTACTGAGAATTGTTCAGCAGCTGGGAGTTAGCCAAAAGGTTTTCTTCTTGGCCATACCCTGAAGTTAAGCTCTTGTGTTCTCATTCCCCACCCCTTGAGGCTCAGCTAACTCTGAGTGGCCCAAACTACTTTCCAAGGAGACATTTCCAGGAGGCAACACAGAGTTAGTTAACCTGACCAGAGGCAGTATGACACAATATTATAGTTATGATGCAGGCTCTGTTCAGGCAACACCATGGATGAACAACACATATTATTAAGCGAGTGAAGTTAGACATAATAAAAGCATGTGCTGTATGAACCCTCTTGCATGAAGTACAAGAACAGGTAACACTAATCTCTGGTGATAGAAGTCAGAAGAGTGACGAAGTCTGCAGTGCTATTACCTGGAGACAGATTTCGGAGGACCATCTGGAAATGGAAATGTTCTGTCTTGCTCTAGGTGGTGGCTACAAGGTTGTAAACAGAGGCAGAAACTCTGGTCTACACTTAAAATTTGTGCACCCTACTGTGCATGAATTATACTGCAGATAAATAGATAAGCTTTATCACCTCCATAAAGAATGTCCACTCTGGAGCCAGACTGCCCAGGTTTGAAGAGGACTCTCCTACCTCAGAGGGTTTTGTGAGAGGTCACTAAACTGTGTGGGGTACAAGAAATACACAGTGAGTATCAGCATTGTTATAATTAAAGGGACCACACTTCTAACAGCAGGTAAAGCTAAGGATTAGGAGAAGTGCTTCTGCATGGAACTAACTCCTCTCAATGTTATATGGCAGCCTGGATGGGAGGGGAGTTTGCAGGAGAGTGGTTGCACGTATACATATGTCTGAGTCCCTTTGCTATTCACTTGAAAAAATCATAACAATGTTAGTTGGCTATACTCCAAGACAAAATTTTTTTAAAAATTTTAATAAGCTGAAACAAAAAAGGAGAGGTGCTTCTAGGCCCCTCTGTTGTCCTCTCCTTCCACCCTGTACTGCACTGAACGCAGAGAGGTCCATATCATTGAGGCATGACAACTCAATTAATTCCTTTCCTCTGTAGGTACCCCCACCCCGGTCATCAAGACAGACAGACACATCTGCCATGATTCTGTCTTGTTTAGCTCCTCCCAAATTCTCTCAGGAGGCGTAGTTAGGCTCTGCCCCTGTCTACAGAGATCTTCATCAATAGACTGAATATTTACAGAACACAGCATTTCTGATCAAATAGTTCATCCCGCCGGAGACGGGGGTATTGTACTGTGTCCCCTTATGAGTTATTCTTGGGAGAAGCAGCCCTGGCTCTTATCATTCATTTCTTTACATTTTAGGGCTTGCATTAGAAGAACTGCTATGAAACAGATGAAATGAGGAGCAGATGGGATCATTCTGTACCTTTCCCCCAGCTGTTTCTTGGTAGATTTACCCCAATATCCTTGTCACTATATGCTCTTGCTGTCTTATTCTTCTCTTTGAAAAGTGGTTCAGCCCATAGGAAATAAACACAAGACTATGTAGAAACAGCATTAAATGGTGTGTCAGGAAACTTGAATGCTGGATCCATTACCCAGATGCCTGAGTGATTTATATGTGTTTTAACCTTTCTGCACCACAGTTTTTGTTTTGTTTTAATCTGTTAGGTGAGTGATTGTGGTTTATGAACATATGTTAGCCATGGAAGTCCTCCTAAAAACAAGACTTCCAGAAAAAAAAAAAAAACCTGAAAGCAGTGTTGTTTGGGTTAAAACAGAGGTGGACATCAGGAACCTACCCTCTCAAATTCTGCATCCCCTTCCCACCCGCCCACAGTAGCCCCCAAAGTACCTCCACAGGGCCCTTGAGCTTAGGGTCCTAGGAACACAATTTAAAAAATACTACATTTGGTCTTTTTTTTTTAAGTCATTTCTCAGCCAGGTAAAATACTGAGTTTTCTAAAGGGTCCTCCTTTCTATTTATTCCACAATTTTAATTCACAGACCCCCTGGACTTTAAGAAAACACATAAGTAAAATCCTATTGACATATCTGCATGGGAAAAGCTGCAAGGAAATACACCAAAAGATTAAGGACAGTGGTCATCTCTAAGTGACGAGAATATCATAGCAATGACTGCAACAGATGTTGTGTGGTTCTCACGTTCTAGCATCACAAGCCATAACCAACGTCTGAGAAGACCATTATACCTTTCTGTGGGGCTGTGCCCCGCAGGCCTGCAGGTCCTGGAACAATATCTACACTGTGTACAGCCCACAACAGACGAGACAAGGCAGCAATGCTTGCTACTCAGGAGAGAAGGAGGCTGGGCTTCCCTGGTGACTCAGCAGGAAACAATCCTTCTGCCAAGCAGGAGAACATGGGTTTGATCCCTGGGTCAGGAAGATCCCCTGGAGAAGGAAATAGCAACCCACTCCAGTACTCTTGCCTGGAAAATCCCATGGATAGAGGAGCCTGGCGGACTACAGTCCATGGGGTCGCAAAAGAGACAGACAGGACTTAACAACTCAACAGCCACGAGAAGAGGAGGTTACCATCCGTAGGGGAGTTGACTTCAGGTTGGCCCATCAGTTACCAGGGATACCAGGACTTGGCCATGTCCCTCATAGCGCCTCAGGTTAACAACCATCACAAGGCAGGTATTTCCCTTGACTTCACTAGAGTAGCTTGTTGTCACTCACTCTTGTCCAACTCTTTTGCAACCCCATGGACTATAGCCTACCAGATTCCCCGTCCGTGAGATTTCCAGGCAAGAATACTGCAGTGGGTTGCCATTTCCTTCTCCAGGGGATCTTTCTGACCCAGGGATTGAACCTGGGTCTCCTGCATTGCAGGCAGATTCTTTACTGCTGAGCCACCAGGGAAGCCAGAGCAGCTTCCAGACACAAATGAGTATGCGTGCAGCTCTACAGGATACAGGCGCAACGGAAAGCACTTCTCAAACGGAATTTCCTCCAGTATGTCCCATGAGATATCAGTCCCAGAAATGTTCGGCCACAAAGAGGTATGGGGGCAGGGGACAGGGACGACTTACCCCTACTCTAAGCACAGCTGATGCTTAAACAACGCCGATCTGCATTAAATGGGCTTGAACTGTGCACGTCCACTTACATGTGAATTTTCTCCCATTAATATAGTACCTGTACTTATTTTACAGACCTTTAAATTAACTAAGTATGGGGGAAAGTTTGTATTCAATTAGAGATCACAATATGGACTCAAAAGATCTAGGATTTGAGTCCTGATTCTATCTAAACTGCTTCAGCTTCCTGCCCCTGGGTGAGTCATTTATCTCCCCCTTTGTTTTTGAGGTAGGGATAGCAGGACAGAGTCTCCACTGCACAGGGTGTTGGCACCCCAATCCCCCACACTGTTCAAAGGTCGACAGTAATCGAGTTTGAGAATCACAGCACACCATTTGTCCCTTCTGGAGGTTAGATGCACAGGAAGTAGCATCTTAACGTCTCTGGCCAGCAGGAAGCCTGATTCATGCTGCTCAATACCACATCTTCCAAATTCATTTGGCTACAGAATTCTTTCCCCCACAGCCCCTGTTAACATCTCAACAAATTTCCATATGAGAACAGGCTTCACAAAGGCAGTTTTTAAAAACTGAATTGTGAGGCTTGAAATAAATGAGGAATGGCAAAAGAGGAGAGGAGAGAGAAAGGGATGATTTGGGATCTGGAGGACTTTGAGTTGAAGACAGAACAAAGGACTACTTATGATTCCAAAGAATGTCTGGAACGTTCTTCTTATCTACTAGTGTCTTTTCTCCCAGCTCTTCCTAGAGAGTAGACAGAGGTGAAGATGATGTGTTAGTAGCTGAACAGCTCTTAACCACCAGAAAGACACTACTAGTGTTAGAAGGGACACGGTGTAGAGTCGCTGCCTTTACCCCTCCTTCTCTCCCACTGTTGGCTGCCTGTGACACATTCTCATTCCTTCCAAGGTGAGGGTTGAAGTGTAAGAAGGGGAGAGAGAACTCCCAGCAGAGGGAACGGTGAGAGTGAAGTCATGGAGGTAGGAGCTGGCAGGGTTGCTGGGGGCTCCTGGGCAGCAAAAGCGGTTGGAGGTAGGAGGTAGAAAGTTAAGTTCAGTCCTCGACAACTTGAGCAGGTTATATAAGAAGTCTAAGCATTGATGGTGATGATGATGACAAAGATGCCCGTGAACTCTATCTCCCTTCTCTCCTGGTTGTGGGAGTCGTGGGGGAGTTGTTGGGTCTTCTCTGGAGAACACCTGGGGGTAGGTAGAGCTGAAACAAGCTTCCCCATCCATCCCTGTTGCTTTCCCCACACCCCCCAGTTGTCCTTCTGCAGAAGATAGATAGGCCGGGCCCTTCCTGCATCACCAGTCCCAGGCCCCCGTGGTGTACATCCAAGACATCTCCTCCCTGCTCTCCTTCCTCCTCAGGACCTGCCTAAGCCTAGCCCTACAGGCCTGATGGCAGCCCCTTAGGGGGTGATCCCACCCTCCTTCTGGCAGGTAATGGTCTTGAGTGATTACCACCTCAGCTTCCTCCACTCCTCGGCTCCCCAAAAATCCTGGGATAAGCCATCTTCCTGCAGATGTAGAGAACCAGTAACACTACATACAAAACAAAGGTCATACTGAAAACAGAATAGCAAGATACCCTCCTCTGAAAATGCATTATCTCCAGGGTAGATGTGGAATTCTAGTAACACATTCCCTGGGAAGTTTTCAAATCCAGACACACTGGAGCCTTGTTTCAGCCTTGAGCTGGGCAAAGGCCCCAAGCTCACCTCCAGCCTCCAACAGGCTCTGGCTGCTGCCCCTGCTCAGTCCTGGTGGACGGCACTTCGGAGGCCAGTCTTGCGGCCCCAGTGCTGTGGGCAGCAAGCCCTACCCACTCCAGCCCTGGGCCTCTGCTTGTGCCTTTCTGTTTCTTTATGCTTCTGCTCCTTCCTGCTGGCCTCTCTGAATGCCACTGCTTTCTTCCAAGACCTCAGGCACTCACACATGCCAGCCCCATCCGCACTGATTTCATGGTTCTGTGTCCACTTGAAGAGCCCACCTCATTTGCCACCCACATCTGAGATGGCAAGCAGAAGCTGCCTGCTTTAAAACTTCCCAATTTCCTCCAGAGTTCAATTGCTTCCAAAAAGCCTGGCACATCTCAGCTGCCAGTGTGAAGTGTGAGTTCCCAGAGATGCCGATGGCACTTTCCAACATTCGTCACTTTTGACACATCTAAAATATCTTTGCTCCCAGCACTCCAAGAGCACCAGCCCAGATGGCCTGGCTGCTGGGGATGTGTCATTCTCTGAAAGGCCTCGGAGAGTCCCTGGAAGAAGCTTCCTGACGGAGACGCAACTACTTTCCTCTTGCACCCCCTCCACCCACCCCTTCCCAAGCTGAACCAGCTGAGTCCTCTGGGGACCAGAACCTCCTTCTCTACCTGGCTTTCATGCTCTAGGTAGGCTTTTTTCCATAGAATCCCTCAAACTTGGGCTCCCCATGACGCCAAGCAGTTTGCCATTTGCTGAGCCCAGTCCTACCAGAGAGGAAGCTGCCCACTTGGGAAGCTCCCTGTGGCACCACCTTTACTCTTTCAGACCACTGAAGATCTCATGGGAAGGAGCCTAATGCCCTGACTTGATCAATAGCTGAAGTCAAGGGCCCCTGAACCCAAGGTCAGTAAAGGCATATATGTGTTTCTGGGTTTTTAATTCAGTTCATTGGTCTGTGTATCTGCTTTTATGCCAACACCATACTGTTTTGATTACTATCATTTTATAATATAGTTTGAAATCAGGATGCATGATGCCTCAGGCTTCATTCCTTCTCAAGATTGCTTTGGCTATTCAGGTTCTTTTGTGGTTCTATATGAATTTTAGATGCTAAGAGCTGACTCACTGGTAAAGACCCTGATGCTGGGAAATACTGAAGGCAAAAGGAGAAGGGGGCAACAGAGGATGACATGGTTAGATAGCATCACTAACTCAATGGACATGAATCTGAGCAAACTCCAGGAGATAGAGGAAGATAGGAGCCTGGCACGCTGCAGTCCATGGGGTCGCAAAGAGCTGGACACAACTTAGTGACTAAACAACAACAACATAAGCTCTAGAACCTTTTTTATTTCTGGAAAAATGCCTTGGTTATTTTGATAGAGATTGTATTGAACAACAAGATTGGTTTGCTTTTGTTTTCAGATAGTTCATTGTTAGTGTATACAAATGCAACTGATTTTTGTATGATGACTTTGTATCTTGAAACTCTATTGAATTCATTTATTAGTTTTTTGATGAAGTCTTTAGGGTTTTCTGTCCCATGTGCTTCAGTTCACATTCCCCCATCCATGGTTTACTTTTGCCTTACAGAGTAACCCTGGAGCTGTTTGACCAAGTTAATGCTTAATGTTTTCCTCACACTGCAACTGTTTATTTTGCAAAGCGTCAGGCTCAGATTCCAGGGCAGGAGAGACCAGCATTCCTGTGAGAACAGATTCAGGTGTCCCCAGGTCACCCCTGTTCTGACTCTCCCTTTTCTTTTTGCCTGATTAGCTCTGGTCTCAAAAACTCTGGCATCTTTTATTTACTGAAAGTTAGAGATAGGGCAGTCTTAGGAGTCACACATCTCAGAACCAGAGGGACCCTGAAAGCTTCACCCAACCTTCTGGTTTTCCAGAGGTGGAAACTGAGGCCCAACTGGTTTTGGGGAAAAGCCAGGTCTAGAACCCTGGTCCAGCTGAACTCAAAATGCCAAGGACGTCTCACTGTACCACCATGGAGACATCAGAGCTGGCTGGTCCTATGTCCTCATTTTCCAGATGAGGAAACCAAGGTCTAGAAAATTAAATGACTTGTTCAAGGTCAAGCAGGATGAGTTAATGAGAAACCTATGAAGATCTGCCAACACACATAGTCCACCAGGAGTTAAATATAAGTGAGGTGGTTCTGTGTCTAAAGTCACATTGTCTATACAACAGATGGAGAGGTCCAAACAAGAACATGTTCAGTGGCTTATCTCATGTGAAATAGCTTCATATCAGACTCTGAGCTCTCTTCTGAGTCACCACAAACACAATTCAACACAGCCACACTCTAGACCATAGGAATGCAATTGTGAAGACTGATTTCAGGGACCTTGTGGCTGGCAAGCCTCCCATGGGGCGCTGAAAGGCCTTGCAAAGGAGATTTATGGGTCTGTCCCAGTGGGTAATTTAACTTCTTAGTGTGCAAGAGGGCCAATCTCCGGGGACTTCCCTGGTGGACCAGTGGTTGAGAATCCACCTTGCAGTGAGTGGGTTCAATCCCTGGTCAGGGAACTGAGATCCCATGTGCCACAGAGCAGCTAAGCCTAGGTGCCACAGCTAGACAGCCCAGCGCGGCAACTAGAGAGCCTGCGTACCACAACAAGCCAAGACCCGTCACGGCCAAACAAATAAAGGAGCCACTCTCAGAATGAGGCTCAACTCAACTACTTTCTGTGTGACCTTGGTCAAGATGCTTATCTTCCTGACACCCAGTTTCATTGGAGACAGCATCTACTCACATAGGTGTTATGGGGATGGGATAAAATACAGAATTCCAAGTTATCAGCAAAAAGTAAATGATAGCTACATAAATAGCCCTTTCACCAGCCTTACCAATTCCTCTAGCACCCCATCATACCTTAATGAGAACTTTTGGGTTTTATGGATTCTCTGGGTGGGTAATAATTACAATTACACCTGTGGGGGACTTGTAAGATTACTTCAGCTCCCATGTCAGCAAAATGATCCCACCATTTAACCAAGTACTCCTACACCAGGTAATTCATCCTCATGGGAATAACTATTTGAAAAGAAAAGCTCTCTGTGTGAATTTCATTGTTGCTCTGTTACAAAGGTGAAAAGCTGAAAACACAGTATCTACTCACATAGGTGTTATGGGGATGGGATAAAATACAGAATTCCAAGTTATCAGCAAAAAGTAAATGATAGCTACATAAATAGCCCTTTCACCAGCCTTACCAATTCCTCTAGCACCCCATCATACCTTAATGAGAACTTTTGGGTTTTATGGATTCTCTGGGTGGGTAATAATTACAATTACACCTGTGGGGGACTTGTAAGATTACTTCAGCTCCCATGTCAGCAAAATGATCCCATCATTTAACCAAGTACTCCTACACCAGGTAATTCATCCTCATGGGAATAACTATTTGAAAAGAAAAGCTCTCTGTGTGAATTTCATTGTTGCTCTGTTACAAAGGTGAAAAGCTGAAAACACAGTGCTCATCTCAGATTGGGAAATAAATTACATAATTATAAATTATGTATCTCGGATTGGATACATAAATTACAAAGCATTTCCTTGGTGGAATATTACTAAGCCTTTAAAAATGATGAGTATGAATACTGTAGGGATATGGAAAGATGTTTATTACATAATATGAAATTTTAAAAAGCAGTTATATCTGCACAGTTACATTAAAAATGCTATTTGCTTCTGATAATAGAATACAAACATGGGAAAATAAAAAATCAATTAGGGTGATGAGAATATGAGTCTATTTTTTAAAACTTGTTTTCTACTGTTACACCACTTTTGTGCAACAAACATGCTTTTTAAAGAATAGGAAAGAAAACCCAATACTTGCTCCAGAAACAATTTAGCTGAAGGCAAGTTTCATTTGTAGGAAAAGCCTGGCACAGAATAGGTCCTATGGAAGTGTTGGTAGATAGAATGAATGACTAAAGTGAAGAAATGAATGAATAGAACACCAAAGCCATGCCATTGGGAACCCAAATCAGGAAGAAGAATTTGTGTTCTCTTTTTCTATTTAAGCTACCAGCCCAAGGTCTGTTTGGAAAAGCTATCCCGGGCCTGCTTTTCCTGTGGAGCTGAGTTTCAAGGGTAGATGCGGCACTGGCACACCTGAGCAGGTGCAAAGGAAGATAAAGTGTGCGCGAGGCTAGGAAAGCATCAGACACAGCAAACACCCGGCAAGCCTTGAGCGCCCGCATGACCATCAGCAGCGGTCAGAGCAGAGGCACTCTATCAGAGATCACCTGGGTCTCCTCTGAAGAGGAGTGTTACTGTGGGAAGAAGCTGGACTGGGGGCAGAAGCCCTGTATTCAGTCTCCTCTTTGTCCTTAACTAGCTCTACAAACTCAAATCGGTCAGTTTGTCTCTCTGAGTCTCAACTTCCTCATCTTTGTATACTAGAACAATTTATTGAGATATTATTATTATTTTGAATGTATTTTCCTACCACCACCATTACCTGCTTTCAGTTCAATTCAGTCGCTCAGTCGTGTCCAACTCTTTGTGACCCCATGAACTGCAGCACGCCAGGCCTCCCTGTCCATCACCAACTCCTGGAGTTCACTCAGACTCACATCCACTGAGTCCGTGATGCCATCCAGGCATCTCATCCTCGGTCGTCCCCTTCTCCTCCTGCCCCCAATTCCTCCCAGCATCAGAGTCTTTTCCAATGAGTCAACTCTTCGCATGAGGTGGCCAAACTACTGGAGC
>SJXQ01011986.1:272006-458894 GCA_006408695.1 Aepyceros melampus | reverse complement strand
CTCCCGGAGTTCACTCAGACTCACGTCCATTGAGTCCGTGATGCCATCCAGCCATCTCATCCTCGGTCGTCCCCTTCTCCTCCTGCCCCCAATCCCTCCCAGCATCAGGGTCTTTTCCAATGAGTCAACTCTTCGCATGAGGTGGCCAAAGTACTGGAGCTTCAGTTTTAGCATCATTCCTTCCAAAGAAATCCCAGGGTTGATCTCCTTCAGAATGGACTGGTTGGATCTCCTTGCAGTCCAAGGGACTCTCAAGAGTCTTCTCCAACACCACACTTCAAAAGCATCAATTCTTCTGTGCTCAGCCTTCTTCACAGTCCAACTCTCACATCCATACATGACCACAGGAAAAACCATAGCCTTGACTAGATGGACCTTAGTTGGCAAAGTAATATCTCTGCTTTTGAATATACTATCTAGGTTGGTCATAAATATTCTTCCAAGGAGTAAGCATCTTTTAATTTCATGGCTGCAGTCACCATCTGCAGTGATTTTGGAGCCCAAAAAGTAAAGCAGGCTGACAATATACAGCCTTGACGTACTCCTTTCCTCTTTGGAACCAGTTACCCAAAAGCATGGAGAAGGCAATGGCACCCCAATCCAGTACTCTTGCTTGGAAAAATCCCATGGACGGAGGAGCCTGGTGGGCTGCAGTGAATGGGATCGCAAAGAGTTGGACTTCAGTTTCACTTTTCACTGTCATGCATTGGAGAAGGAAATGGCAACCCACTCCAGTGTTCTTGCCTGAAGAATCCCAGGGACGGGGGAGCCTGGTGGGCTGCCGTCTATGGGGTTGCACAGAGTCGGACACAACTGAAGTGACTTAGCAGCAGCAGCAGCAACTCAAAAGCAAAGATCAGGCTGTTACACAGAAATGCTCAGAATGATCATCAATAGGGAGAGTAATTTTTATTGCCTTTTCTCTCTTCACTCAATTGCCCTTGAGCTAAATAAGGTGGCTCACTCCTCCTGGTTTGACAGAATAATTGGCTAGCCTACCTCAAACCAATCTGGAGTGGAAAATACCCGTGACTTTGGAGCCACTTCAGGGAAGTAAGCCCCATTACCCCCAGAGGATTCCAGTACAGATAGACAGATTTTCTGAATGGCATATTCTTTCATAATCAGATTTCTTGAAAGAAAAAAAAAATCTGATTCAAGCCAGAGTTCCAAGGAAGTATAGGCTAAGAAGAAAGTTTGGGACTGATGCACGGGGATAATCCAGAGAGAAGGTGTGGGGCGGGAGGGGGAAGGTGGGGGTCGGGATTGGGAGTTCATGTACACTCGTGGCTGATTCATGTCAATGTATAGCAAAACGAATACAGTATTGTAAAGCAAAACAAACTAAAAAATAAAAATTAAAAAAAAAAAGAAGAAGAAGAAAGTTTGGAAGGTGGAGGGGGGGGGACCACTTTTCAGCAAGAAAGCAAAGCCTTTACTTAGTTTCTTTCCTGGAATCCACAAAAGGAGAAGCTACAGTCTGAGACTACAGGATAGCCAGCAAAATCAGGCAGAGTAGACAAAGAATACAGAATACATCAGACTTGTGAAAACAGTTTTCCTTCCATCCTCATCTCATCATCTTACATGACACCAAAATGTTGAAGAGTAGAAAGCAAAAACAAAGACTCAAAAAGAACAGGTAAAACAGGAATGCAAGAGAGGATGGGAAGATGGCAACCTCTAAAAGGTAATAACTTACCTCAGCAGCTCTAGATCCCAAAGCTTTTTTGAAGACCTGCTATAGACTTGGCCAAAAAGTTTGTTCAGATTTTTCCATATGATGTAACATAAAACCTCTAACAACATTTTTGGCTTACCCAATGTAAAACAAATTCATTTGAGGCAAACTTACAAATGTCTGCTGAGTTCAAAACAATATTCTACAGGGAAATATAGTCAATATCCTGTGATAAACCATAATGGAAAAGAATATGAAAAAAATATATGCATAACTGAGTCACTTTGCTGTACAGCAATAATTAACACAACACTGTAATTTAACTACACTTCAATAAAAAATAAAAAATTTTTAAGTAAATTAAAAAATAAAAAAACAATATTTTAATGACCTGAAAATTTACCCCAGCCATTTCAAGTACCTCATAGGAGTAATTTATGTGTGAGGTCCTTTGGGTTCAATATTACAGTGCAGTAATGACTATGTCAAAGCCTTTGACTGTGTGGATCACAATAAACTGTGGAAAATTCTGAAAGAGATGGGAATACCAGACCACCTGCCTCTTGAGAAACCTATATGCAGGTCAGGAAGCAACAGTTAGAACTGGACATGGAACAACAGACTGGTTCCAAATAGGAAAAGGAGTACGTCAAGGCTGTATATTGTCACCCTGCTTATTTAACTTATATGCAGAGTACATCATGAGAAACGCTGGGCTGGAAGAAACACAAGCTGGAATCAAGATTGCCAGGAGAAATATCAATAATCTCAGATATGCAGATGACACCACCCTTATGGCAGAAAGTGAAGAGGAGCTAAAAAGCCTCTTGATGAAAGTGAAAGAGGAGAGTGACAAAGTTGGCTTAAAGCTCAACATTCAGAAAACGAAGATCATGGCATCTGGTCCCATCACTTCATGGGAAATAGATGGGGAAACAGTTGAGTACATCATGAGAAACGCTGGGCTGGAAGAAGCACAAGCTGGAATCAAGATTGCTGGGAGAAATATCAATGACTTTAGATATGCAGATGACACCACCTTTATGGCAGAAAGTGAAGAGGAACTAAAAAGCCTCTTGATTAAAGTGAAAGAGGAAAGTGAAAAAGTTGGCTTAAAGCTCAACATTCAGAAAACAAAGATCATGGCATCTGGTCCCATCACTTCATGGCAAATAGATGGGAAAACAGTGGAAACAGTGTCAGACTTTATTTTTGGGGGCTCCAAAATCACTGCAGATGGTGACTGCAGCCATGAAATTAAAAGATGCTTACTCCTTGGAAGAACAGTTATGACCAACCTAGATACCGTATTAAAAAGCGGAGACATTACTTTGCCGACTAAGGTCCGTCTAGTCAAGGCTATGGTTTTTCCAGTAGTCATGTATGGATGTGAGAGTTGGACTGTGAAGAAAGCTGAGCACCAAAGAATTGATGCTTTTGAACTGTGGTGTTGGAGAAGACTCTTGAGAGTCCTTTGGACTGCAAGGAGATCCCTCCAGTCCATTCTGAAGGAGATCAGCCCTGGGATTTCTTTGGAAGGACTGATGCTAAAGCTGAAACTCCAGTAATTTGGCCACCTCATGCGAAGAGTTGACTCATTGGAAAAGACTCTGATGCTGGGAGGGATTGGGGGCAGGAGGAGAAGAGGATGACAGAGGATGAGATGACTGGATGGCATCACTGACTCGATGGACATGGGTTTGGGTGGACTCTGGGAGTTGGTGATGGACAGAGAGACCTGGCGTGCTGCAATTCATGAGGTCACAAGGAGTTGGACATGAGTGAGCAACTGAACTGAATTGAAATTGGAAGGGAGTGGGGTCAGGAAGAGATACACCTATACATTTCACTAGGTGCTCTGTTAGATGTTCTGAAAAACGTTTTTGGACTGCAGCATTTTTTTTTTTCCTGTCATTGTAGGTAAAGCAGTCTTTTGTGAAATCAGTTTCTTCTCTCTCTAACTGGATGATCTTAAACAAGTCACTTATCTCTGTTGGACCTCATCTGAAGAATGGGGATTATAGTAATAGTTACTTCTGCTTTATAATGTTAGTGAGAGGTTCAAAATGAGATAAACCAATGAAAAATTTTTTAAATTGTACATTATTGTGAGACTAGTACTAATTTAATATTTATTTATGTTTCTCATTACCTAGGACTATGTTACATTAGGGGGCTTCCCCAGTGGCTCAGTGGTATAGAATCTGCCTGTGATGCAGAAGACGTAGGAGACCTGGATTGAAGATCCCTGGGTCATGAAGATCCCCTGGAGGAGGGCATGGAAGCCCACTCCAGTATTCTTGCTTGGAGAATCTCATGGACAGAGGATCCTGGCAGGCTACAGTCCATAAGGGTCACAAAGAGTTGGACACGACTGAAGTGACTGAGCATGCATGCATGTTCCATTATCCCTTCTTACCACCTGTCTTAGTTTGCTCAGGCTGTCAAAACTATAGCACAGAATACATATACATGTGTGTGTGTGCGTGTGTGTGTGTGTATTCATGTTTATTTCAAAGTTGCGTGCCTTTAAATCAAAAGGCATCTGGAATAGCTCATGTTTAAGGCACATCTAATGCCAAACAAATAAACAGCGACCAGAAGATGCAGGGTCATTACAAAAGAAAGCAGAGAAAATGATTAGTAAAAATTTGAAACCAGGGATTGAGGAAGGGCTCCCAGGCTTGTTGTCTTCCTAACCACAAGAAATTTTGCAGACCAGAGTCAGCCTCACAGACTCAGAAACCTAACTTGGTCAGCACCCGAGGACTAGCCTGTTCAGGAACAGTCTTTAATTAACCTCAGAGATATTGGGTAAATCAGACTGCTTATTAATTAATTTACCCAAAACACTGTAATTCCTGTGCCAGTCACCTTGGGTATAGTCAGCACATTTCAGCCTGTAGACACACATACCTGGCCTGCCAAATCCAAACCAGAAGACTGTTTGGTCAGCATGGTATGAGAATAAAGAAATTTTGAGTTAGTGGCTTCAGATTCAGATATCAATAGAGCTGTGATATGCAAAGCCCATTCTGCTACTGCTGCTGCTAATTTGCTTCAGTTGTGTCTGACTCTGTGCGACCCCATAGACGACAGCCCACCAGGCTTCCCTATCCCTGGGATTCTCCAGGCAAGAAGACTGGAGTGGGTTGCCATTTCCTTCTCCAATGCATGAAAGTGAAAAGTGAAAGTGAAGTAGCTTAGTTGTGTCCGACTCTTAGCGACCCCATGGACTGCAGCCTACCAGGCTCCTCCATCCATGAGATTTTCCCATGGCAAGAGTGCTGGAGTGGGGGTGCCATTGCCTTCTCTGAAAGCCCAGGCTACGGTGCCCCATCTCTTGGACCCGGCTAGGTGTAATTTGCTTCAGTTGTGTCTGACTCTGTGCGACCCCATAGACGACAGCCCACCAGGCTTCCCTATCCCTGGGATTCTCCAGGCAAGAAGACTGGAGTGGGTTGCCATTTCCTTCTCCAATGCATGAAAGTGAAAAGTGAAAGTGAAGTAGCTTAGTTGTGTCCGACTCTTAGCGACCCCATGGACTGCAGCCTACCAGGCTCCTCCATCCATGAGATTTTCCCATGGCAAGAGTGCTGGAGTGGGGGTGCCATTGCCTTCTCTGAAAGCCCAGGCTACGGTGCCCCATCTCTTGGACCCGGCTAGGTGGGCACTACCTATCCCAGTCTCTTTGATTCTCATTTGGTCTGTGCTTCTGTTGCTAAGTAACACTCCTTCTGCCTTATCCATTTTCCCCAAAGATGTCTTGAAACTTAATCTGCTTACAATCAAGGTCTACTCATTTTAGGGCTTCCCTGGTGCCTCAGAGGTAAAGAATCTGCCTGCGAATGCAGAGATGTGGGTTTGATCTCTGATCCGGGAAGATACCACATGTCACAACTAAGCCCAGGTGCCATGACTACTGAGCCTGTGCTCTGCAGCCCGGAGCCACAACTGCTGAAGCCCTGCTTAAGCCTGTGCACCCAGGAGCCCATGCTCTGCAGCAAGAGTCGTTGTGCATTGCAAATGGAGTGCACAGCCTGCAACTAGAGGAAAGCCAGTGAAGCAGCAAAGACCCAGCACAGCCAGATGAATTAATTAATTAATACTGTAAAAAAATCTACTCATTTGAAAATTTTCTTCTCTGTAAGGAGATAGCTAATACCTATTGTTTCCAAATTAACTTTCAAGTCCTATGACCACCCTATTTTTGTCCCCTTTAGGTAGCAGCTGAGAATGCTGGTTCTATAATCACGGAGTACCGGTTTCAAATTCCAGCTAGGTGAACATGGGTGAGTCACTTAACCTCTACAAGTCTGCTTCCTCATCTGTAAAATGGTCGTGAAAGTAGCGAAGAAGACTATTTTTAAGATTAATTTATGGCAATGTTTAGAAGTACTTAGCATACCTGCAAACTCTCACTCATAGTAAGTAATAATAAAAGTGACTATTAGTCATTATCTCATATTCTGCCATTCAGCCATCCTTCACTGAGCACCCACTAAATGTGCTTAGCTACACGTTAGCTCAAGAATCTAGCACAGGGCAATTACTACAACTGAATATTAAATTTAGCTCTTAGCTTCCTGGCTGCCAAAGCCCAAAGGGCCATATTAATTATTGCTAAGATGTTTTCTTCCTGAGCTTAAGTTTATTTGATCTTATGATACTTATACAAGAAGCTTAGTACCAAAAGGTTTAAGCTCTAAAGAAATGACTAATTATGGACTTTCAGGTTCTGAGACAATTAGATGAGGACAGCATCTCGGCACTCAAAAGGCTGAACATGGGGGTGCAAATTAGCTATGTTGACAAGACTCTATGCTTCCCTGCCCTTCTAGAAGAGCCTAAAAATTATAAGCTAAACATGAAGGTACTGCTGCAACATCTCACACTTTGAAAACAGGATTGGTTCTCTTGGCCAATGAGAAGGTTTAGTCAAACAGAGGTTTAACCCTAGCTATTAATTATTTCGTTTTAATTTTAAGTACAGTGCTTAGGAAATGAACTCATATGTCTAAGACGCACATGTGCATTCATTTAGGCTGATCTTGAGTAATTCACATTAATAAGAAAGACACAGAGCCCCATCTCACCATATGTTGGCAGTCACTTTACTGGACTCGAGATAGAATCAAAGTAATTGCTCCATAAAGTAAAGCAGTTAGTAATAACCTAAACTCCAAAAGCCCTTTAATTTTCTGATTCATATCTTTAATCAATTTGCAACATGGAGCAATTGAGTTTTCCCTCTAGTTTCCCAATTGTTTGCTCAAAGGGCTGCTCTGCTGCCTTTGACTGACGTGACATTATTGCATTTATATTGACTTTTACGGCAGTTTTTACAACATTCGCAGTGCATAAGTTACATGAAAATGTAGCACGGGAACATTTCAGGATGAAAGTATGCCATAAAGAGAGTGCCCGGCTGTAATGTTTGCAATTTACAGTGTGAGGACATTACAAATGGAGCAGAGCAAACTGGGTCTGGGCTTGGCATCATCTGCTTCCAAACCCCCTCAGGAAATTGTCTAAGCTGCTTTCCTCAGACCCTGGACCAGGAATAGCTGGAGTTCTGTTGGTTGCTTTTGGCTTGGCTTTGCCATGAGGTGCTCTGAAATACTGCCTTTAGAAGAGAATCGTCTTCTAGCTTCAAAGTTGGAGGAAAGGAGGAGGCTGTCAAGGCAAGATTGTTTTAAAAATTAAGTAAGTTATTTGAAGTCTGAAGGAGGCCAGAGGACTGCTTGAAGACGTTGCTGCTACTGGTTGATTGTTACCTGTTCTTGGGCTGCACACCAGTCTTCACTATTCATTTCCTACCAGGGTCTGGCCAGGAAGCAGAAACACATGGAAGGCTGTTTCTCACCCACCAAGGTCTCCCATGGTCTTCTCAACTGGATGACTCCAACTCAAGCCCCCAGAATCTCCTACCTCATGACCTCCTCCATCTCTCCAGTCCCTGCCCTCTCCTATCCTCACTAGAGGTCTTTTTCTAAGACATTATATCTCAGAGCAGGTGTTTTATTCCAAAAAGCTATCTGGTGGCTTCCTGCTCCCTCAGAGGAAGTTTCCGGCCCTTCTTCTAGAATTTAAGAATGCAGTCGCATCTCACCTCCCACAGTTACTGCCTCTATTCCAGCTGTGCTCGGGAGCAGCTGATGTGTGCATCAGCACTTTTTTCCCTCTAGTGTTTCCCACCACTCCTCATCGACTCAATGGACATGAGTTTGAGCAAACTCCGAGAGACAGTGAAGGACAGGGAGCCCTGGTGTCCTGCAGTTCATGGAGTCACAAAGAGTTGGACATGACTGAACAACAAGAGTATTTGTCAGTTTACAAGAAGGTTCTGAGAGGTCAAGAGCTAGCTAAATGCCCTTGGTTTGATTCTCAGCCATACCACTTATTCCTTCTGGGGCCCTAGGAAAGTAACTTTTCTGTGCCTCAATTTCCTCATCTGCAAAATGGATATAATAGTAACACTAATCTCACTGGGTTAATTCCTTCTGTATACACATAGGCGCTATTTAAGTGCTAACTCCTGTTTTGATACTGGATTCTTCTCCATTTCTTCCTGTAGAAATCCTTTCTACTTTCTCTGCTAATCAAAATCCAATCCTTCAGTAATTACCATGTTTCCTGCCCAGTGAAGCCATCCTAGGTTTTCTCATCAGAATGAGGCACCCTCCGTACCCTCCTTCCCTCCACATGTGTTTCCTCCTTAGAACCTTTACTAAGAAGGGCGTGGTTTCCATCAACAGCTGTAGGAGCCACGGATCCGAGCAGGCAGCCCACACTGAGCGACAGGGACAAGTTTGCCACCATTATGGTTCCCTCGTAGGAGCTTACATACAAAGTCAGTTTCAGTTACATTACTGTGATTGGGTCATGATTCATGTCAGGAAAACTCAAAGTTCCAGGGAAATTTAAATCAGCAAAGCTACCTATATCTTTCCTTGAGTCAGCCCTCAGCACCTACAGAACCCGTTCTGGACAGATAAGCAGTGGTAGTCGGATTGGAACGGGGACCTTGAGAGGGTCGGTTCAACACTTCCGTTCCTAGGGAGGATCCAGGCTGGTTTGTGCTTCCTCACCACCCCAGAGCCCAGAGAAGCCATTCACTAGCACCTACTGCTCTGGTGGTGATGAAAGAAGCAAGTTCTTGGTCAATATTCCCAGTGGGAAAATTTCTTTCAACATCTGTCCTCTTTATCTTGTACACACTTTTTCAAGTAAACACTTCTCAGGTACTTGCAAGTGTCTTCATTCTGATAATGTAATTAATGCTTGTCTATCTGCTCTTTCGGGGTGTAAGGTCCTTGAGGTTAGCGACTACATCTTTTATGTATTTACTTTTGAACATTTTATTTTTAAAATGCTGAAACACACAAAAAAGATCATTTCTAATATGACTTTTAAAATACCATGTGAAATTAAAAAACCAAGAATGTGGTCCTTTCACTCCTCCCCTCACATTGCCATTAGTGGCACATAAATTCTTCCTAAGTTCTAGTTTCCTCTCTCTTGCGCTCACTCTTTCTCTCTCTTACTCATCTTCTCTTTATCATCTATCTACCTCCATCTGTTTGTCTACATGCATCATATATGCATATAAACTCATAAACATACACACATAGTTAATAAACATGAACTCATTGGCCATCTTCCCTTTTAATGCTATTTCATGGATGTACTTCCCAAGTTATCTATGTCTAACTTGTTTTTATCAATGGCCACACTCCTGGATGTGCTATTAGGTCAAGAAGCCTGTGCAGTTAGGTGTAGCAACCCCTTAAATTCTGCAGCAGTGGGGCCAGCTTAATTCCAGACACTGCTTTCTCCACTCTAACCTCTCCCTCAGGTTTCCTTGAATAGAAAACAGGTACATCTTGAGCTTTATAATTATATTCACCTTCCTTGCTGCTCAGTACTCCATACAGTGCTTACACAAAGCAAGTGCTCAATAAAAGCCTGCTGTAAGAACGGATGGACGTGCAGGAAGCCCCGCAGTGTTACCCAGCCAAGTCCATAACCACCTGCTAGACAGACAGCATCTGTGGTCAAGGGGCTTCCTGTGTTACTTTCAGGATGTTTTTTGTTTCCTCAGTTTCCCATTCACCCAGTAAGTCTAGAGATATTGGCTTGTCTCCCTGGAGACCTTGGGTGGAATCTGGTATTTCAAAGTGCTTAATGGTGCTGCTCAGTAAATAAAAGAAGCCATTAATATGCATGAAGCTATTTCATCAAGAGGCCAACAGAGCAAATTTAAAAGCTATCTTTAAGGGAAAAGAAGTAAACTGTCATTATCATGCATACTAATAACTACAACAGGGGTCTGCAGGAGCCAGGACAATGCCCTCCTTGGGGCCCCTCAGACTCTGCTGAAACCTTAAGGTGCCCTGGGTCTTGCTATCAGCCTCTCCAGAAAGGGGCTAGAGATGGAGAATTATCTTCTGTCTCCAGACTCCCACCAGCAGAACTGGAGCTCTCAGCATTCCAGGGCTGTGCTTAAGGGCCCTTAGATGATGCATCTAATGCTTTCCGAGAACTCTCCCTAACAGGATGAAAAATTAGATGGGAAACAGCCAACTCATGGGCAGGAAAAAGACTCAGAGGATTTACGATTTGCCACCACTCCAAGGTCACATTTCCACTCAAAGGCATGAGAAATGGGGAGCGTGGTTAAGGCAGAGTCATTAGAAGTGAGTAGAGGGCACTATGCTGTCCAAAGAGCCAGAAGCTGCTGGGAAAGGAGCCCTGGGCTGCCAGTGGCCTTGGCAAATTCCTAAAACTCTCCCTACCTGGAACCTATACCTCCCCTCATCCATACTTCATCTGCAGGTAATCCAAGACACCTGCATGGGCATCCTGCAAGTGTGGGTTAATGGGGAGACAGTAGCTCCCTCTTGAGTCTTCTTCTTCTTGAATTACCCAAGAGCTTCTGCCAGTGGGGTCAGTCTTCACTCAAGCGTCAGGAGAGAACTAGGGAGCCTGATGGGTCCTCAGTTGAATCGCCTTTATTTCTACTGTTGCCACAGGTGTTGCCATGAAAAGGGTTCCACACCACACAATCCTTTGTGTTCTTTTTATAGCTGAGATGATGCCTTTTCTGGTCCAGACCCTGCTGTAGGTTGCAGTGGGTCTCCTCATATGTGCCCCCTTAGTTACAGCCACTGGTGGTTACAGCCCATGCCCAGGAGCCCTATTTCTGGACTCTTCCCCAGACTTCCAGGCCCTGGGGCTGAGACTAGACTAACAGTTCCAGATGTTTTAAGTTCTTTCTCACCTTCGGATATCACCTGACCCATTCCAAGCTGCCACAGATGATCTGAAAGGGGATATTTAAGTTATTAGTCTCTCTCGCATCCCAGGGGAAGTCTTGGCATCTATGCAGACTCAGATCTTCTGCAGCTAAGCATACAACAGGATGTGGAAAGAGTGCATATCTTATATTTGCCTAATTAGGAGGGAAAATTCAGGAAAGAGGCAAATTTAAAAGGTTCCAAAGTGACTTTCTGTGCCACCTATAAAATGAAATAGCAGATAAATTCTCCTGTTGAAAAATAAGTCCACTTTTATGAATATATTGTTATATATACAATGTGCTTTACAAACTGACATGCTTCATCTGTCTTACCTATTTGTGAGGATCAAATAAGGTATGTGATAAAAACATGAATCTTAAAAACCAAAAAAAAAAAAAACACAAAACCTTGATAATAAAGAAAAAGAATTGCTATAAAAATGATTATTTCTATAAAAAATAGAGTTTGGTTCTAGAAACTCTGAATTGACTTCTAGGCAAGTAGAGAATAAAAATTGGTTACCCAAGGAAGTTTGGGGACAGAGCATACTTGATTTGTGGTGCAAACACAGAGGGGAAGCCAAAAGAATGTAATGACAGAAAAAATAATCACAGGGACAATGTTTCTAATTTATAATATCCATCTCCCACTTAAATAATTGCTGTTTCCTTAGCTTTTCCTCCAAACTCTGTATATTTTAGAAGCCACTTAACCACTCTGAGATTCAGTTTCCTAAATGTGAAATGAGAGAATTCAGCTAAAATCAGTAGCTTTCCAATTTTTCTTTTTAGTCACAGAGGGCCTTGTATGAGCAAGACTTAGAAGGTGACTTGAAGATGCCCAGTATGCAAACCCACTGAAACAGAGTGTTTGAACACTCTAAGATTATATACAATTATAGATAAATGGTAATCTTCCAAAATTTGCTCACATCTTACAGCAGAGGATGCCGCCCTACCTAAAAAGTCTGACAGGAGCCCTCTGGAGATGCAACAATCTTTAGTGACAGTGGCCCAGACCCTCAGCCCCGAGTTGCATGTATATTTCCATTGAGCTTCTTGAATAACCTGACAATGTTAGGCAGATGAAGGAATTTAGTAATTAGCATTTAATCTTTCCTAATTTTTCAAACAGGGAGAATAACTGACTCTGACTGGAGGTCTAATATGAAGACATTACCTCTGATAAAGCCTGGAAGACCACAAGCAGTCCAGAAAATGAGTAGCTCAGGTGGCTTCTCTTCATCTAACACTAGGCCTACATTCTGCTATATGAGCTACCTTCTTGCTTTTCTGCTAGGTAAAATCACCTAAAATCACCCCTTGCTCCAAAAAAGCAAAGGTCAGTGTAGAGATAAGAAATAATTTCACTTTCTACATGAAGGCACCATGACTACTGGCAAATATCTTGGGTGGGGGTAGTGAGTAGAGTGGAAAGTGTAAAGCACCTGGGAAACAACCTAGAAATATAAAAACAATAAGTCTAAAAGGCACTGACAAAAATCAACCCAGCGAGCCAAAGGAAATCATGAATCTGAGTCATGCCAAACGTATGACCCCCTCACGGCCTAAGGCTGTTTTCTTTTCAGAGTCACATGGATGGTTCTTTCTTCATCAACATGTTCATGACAGACAGGAGGGATCCTAAACGAGAACTTCGGGAGTCTTGAGTTTGGGTTCTTCTGATGCTCTTGGGCACTTTGACTCCATGTTGAACCTTCATCACCAGCAGGAGAAAAAGGGTCATTCATCAGGGTCAAAGAATCACATCACCTGCACAACACGAGCTTAGTTTGTGGGGCTCATTTCATTGTGAACAAGACAGTGTTTCAATAATAAGTTTCTGTTAGCCAGTGAGTTTAGATTAGGAGAAAGCTGATCCTGAGAAGTCAAGTTGTAGAATCTCCTAAGCAGTATAGGAACCCCTTCTACGACATAGCAGAAAGATGCTCATTCAGGGTCTGTGAGAGTCCCTTCAGGGAGAGACCCTCCCTGCCATTCCAACATGCAGGTTCCGTTGTCAGATCACTGTTAGTGCTGGAAAGTTGTGGAAAAAGTTGACATAAACTTAGAAAACCCATTATTTCTAGCAATTTCAAAGACAATTGCAAGAAGAAAATATTTGCCCTAAAAGAACACATTTTGAATAGGAAAAATCTCTTGTAAGCATTTTACGTTGGAGAAAAATTGGGGTGTAAGACATCAATATATAACCTCTCCTTTCACAGATCTCTTTCTGAACTGATACATCTCCAATACCCTGTTCCATAGAGCTTGATGATATTTTAATCATATTATCCTTTGTGGTTTGCAGGGTGTGCCTCTGAAAGGGCACACACTTGCTTAATAGTACTCCTGTGATACCCAGCCTGGAGACGGCTGGCTGCTCTTTAAAGCCCTTGGTGACTAAATCAATTAGGCCAAATATGTAGCAGATTTTTTAAAGTAACAACCCACAATGTATTTATAGTTTCTTGAGTTGGGTCACAAGGAGATTGTCTATGATGTCAGCCAGGTGTACCCTGGTTTGATAAATGGATCTTCAAAGCTAGAATCCAGCTTGGTTAGTTCTTTTCCATTTCTAAACAGTCACTGGAATGCCAAAGAATTAGAACAATGGGTTGAGATGTGTTAGTATCATGATCTAGTTGATCCTTTTCTGCTCCCAGAGTCAACCTTGCTTCAAGCTCTTGTCATTTTGTGTTTTTACTATTCCAATGGGCTCTTATTGAAATCCTTTAGCCTAGTTCTCAAGGTGTTGTGTGAAAGGCTTCCAGCTTTGTCTGTTGTCTCTTCCCAGAGCAGTTTATATTTTTTCTTTGGTAATACACTTGACACATGTAGTTGCTTATTTGAAAGACTGTTTTCACTACTACACTATAAACACTCCACAAGGGTAGGGGCTGTGCCCTCGATTGTCACTGGGATGTCCACAATACTCACAGATGCTCAATAGCTACTTACTGAGTGAATGGCCTGATTCCTCACGAGTACCTTATAGCACTGAGGTATGTATTAACACCACTCGAAACAGACCCCCTACTTGCCTGCACTGGTCCTGTTTTTGCCTTTTGCTTATGTCATTTGCCTTATGGCCATTCTAAAAGAAAACACAGAAGACAGTATGAAGACAATAATTTGGACATATTTTAAGTGATGAGAAAGGAAAACTGAGAGTATCCTGGCTGGGAGATAAGAAAGGAATTTTAGGGTTACCACCTGAAAAAGCCTGAACTTGATCATCAGGATGCCAAGATTTTATTACTTGGTTATCCTGTGACCATGGAAGATGAAATTCTCTATACACTGGTCTGTAAAGCTTGGATAGTAATGCCATTTTACCCCATGGTGTTCCCACAGGCTGCATAGGGACTGTGAGACATTGGGCTTTGGGACTCCTGCTAATACATTTAGCTTTGTTGTTGTTGTTAAATATTTAACATATTTGCAAACTGAGCTCAGAAAAGGTGTTTTTTTTTTTTTTCCCCCTGCCTGAGGTATTAACACATCACCATTCATTCCAATAATTTATACAAATAATATTAGGAAAATATTTTCTGGAAAACAATACTCTTCAAAACTCTCTTTGAGTCTCCCTGCCCTGACAGTCTGTGAGAACTGGATTCAGTACAGCTACATTTCTTAAAAGCTTTTCATATATGCTAGGCCCCATAAGGAGTAGCTGGGGGGAAAAGAGAAGATCTATCCTAAAGGCTCTTGTGGCAAGCCAAATAATGGTCCCCAAAGACACCACATCCTAATCCCTCTAACCTGTGAATATGCCACATTGAATAAAGGAGTGTTGCAAATGTGATTAGGTTAAGGGCCCTGAGATGGGAAGCTCTCTGGATTAGCTGACTTGGGAGAGCATAATATAATCACACAGCTCCTCAAAACTGGAGCCCCTTTTCTGGCTGTGGTCATAGGTGTGACCACAGGAGGATGGTTGGGCTGGTAGTAGTGTTACTGGCTTTGAAGCTGGAAAAAAGATCCATAAGCCAAAGAACACAGATGGCTGTGTTCAGAAGCTGGAAAAAACAAGAAAACAAATTCCCTGTTCGAGCCTACAGAAAGAAACACAGCTCTTCCAACACCTTGATTTTGGTCTGTGCTGGACTTCTGACATGCACAACTGTAAGATAATAAATTTGTGTTAATCCTTCAGATCAGCAATAAAAAAACAAATTCAGATCTCATGAAATAACACAGGAGGAACAAGGGGAGAAATCACAACAATCTAAGGACATCCAGGATTCATTCTTCGAGTGAGACAAATCTATCAAATGAATGATAATGGTGATGATTTTGATGATAGCTCTTAAATAGCATTTAATATCAATCATATGATACTTGAAATATGTTTTACTATTGATCCCATTTTTCAGATGGGGAGACTGAGGCATAGGAATATTAACTAACTTGCCCAAATTTATCCAGCAAACATGCAAATCCATGTTCATTCCGTAGAGTGGAATGATGAATCCCACCTGGGAAACCAGCAACATCTTCCTGTCTTAGATCGGATCACGCTTGATCTTGAACTGGTGAGTAGAATTCTGAGTGAAGAAGCTAGAGAGACCACCATGTGGAGGAAGTGATGTGAACCATGATGTGGGAACACCTCTGTGCTTGAAGGAAGGTAAAGAGTTTGAGTTGACGTCATGGCCAGTGCCAGAGGCTGCATTCGCGGACACAGGCTGTAAAGTGGGATCAAAACAAATCATGAAGTTCTGGCCATGCTAGCACTAGGGTTCTAATCTGTCGGTGGATGAAGCTAGAGAAAGTTTCTCTGTGGAGTGACATGGAAGAACTTATTTAGCTTCACTTCATCCACCAAGAAAGCAAGAGTTGGAAGGCTGGAGGGGGCAGGGGTGGTGGAAGGGGTAGCATTTGTTTTTAAAAAGCCTAACCTATGGGGAAAATTGCTAGCTTGACTCTAAGGAGAGTGTATCAATTATTCACATCTCAAATTCTGAATTTTTTCCCCAACATTTGACTCCTTAGTTATTAACTCCTGACTTGTAATCCTCTGGAAGGCAGAAACTGGCTTCTGTTTGTATGTATCCCTGGCACCTACCACAGGCTCTAACCCAGTACAGGGGCTTCCTTGAGAAGAAATTGATAAATGAATGAATGGGTCAAGTCGTGCCTTCTTGAGCTTCACTTATTAAACCTTATGCTTTGTCTGCTTTCTGAAAAGACTACAGGCCGATAATGCACAGAGCAGACGCACAGGAAACATGGGCGTGCCAAATCAAACAGTCTTACTAAAAATTGGAAAGGGTCTCCGGACACCAGACTTCAGCAGTTACTGTGATTTCTGCCCTGGGAGACGTGGTGACGGTGGTGAGGGGAAGCGTGTGGTGCAGAAGGCCAGCAGGCCCACCGGGTCTGCTCTCAGCCGCAGAAACCACTGGAGAGGTGGACTGGGCCACACACTCGGGGGCCGCGGGACCACCTTGACCAATGACAGTCACGTGACAAGAACTGGAACTGGAAGGTGTAGGGCCCGAGAAGTGTACGCAAGGTGAGGCAGCCGGAGCTAGGCTGTATGTCCTGGGGTGTCTCCCTAAAGCATCTGTCCATGTCCTGAGCTTACACAGAGCCAAACGCCATTAGCTTTCTTTTGGAAAATGGTGAAGGGAAGTGTTTTACATCTGGGTGCAATGAAAGCAAAAGGCAGCTTGATGCCAGGAAAGAACTCAACAGGAGACCCCGTGAGAGACACTCTGGACTTGTGGTTATTCTGCAGGTGAGAGAAGGGGAGAAGGGGGAGACCTTTGGAAGAGGACGCGAAGGCTTTCCCTCTGAGAAGGCGGCAGAGGCAGGCTATACAGCAATGGCCAAGAGAACGCTTGAGGCCTTCACAGCAAGAATGAGCTGCTGGAACAGCTGGAGAACTCGAAGGTAGCGCTGTCCCAGCTGCCCCGAGCTTCCAAACTTTCCAAGATCTGAGTTGTTCGCAGATCCATTGCCCGTGTGCTCACTGTCATTAACCAGACTCGGAAGGGGGACCTCAGGAAAGTCTGTAAGGACAAGAAGTACAAGCCTCTGCAACTGCAGCCCGAGAAACACGGGCCATGCAGCGCTAGCTCACCAAGCAGGAAGAGAACCTGAAAACGAAGCAGCTGTTGCGGAAGGAGCGGCTGTACCCACTCTGGGAGCGTGCGGTCAAGACCGGAGCATCCGGGCGTCAATAAAACAAACTGGCAATGAAAGGAAAACAGAGGGCACTGAGGGCCCAAGTCCTGAGTTTGTGGCAGTGCCCTGGGCATGAGTTCTAAATTGCCAAGACTCTAGAATAGATCCGGAAAGGTGAAGGAATGCAAAAGCCACAGAGAGCCTCTCCTGGTGGCAGGAAGCGGAGGAAGGGCGTCCACATACAGGTACAGCCCAGGAAGGTGCCCCCAGGCCTGTGGTGACAGCCTCTAGGAAAGGCTCCGACAATCTCTCTGCTAGAGCCACCATCATGGTAACTCGACTATATAGTCTTTTTCAGTGACCTTAAATACTTTTCTTTTTACCAAAATACAAGCCAACTTCAAAGAAAATGTTGCAATAAAAATAATCACCTCATATCCTCTCACCTAACACAAACCCTATTGTCATTGTCTTTTATTCTTTTTCCCTCTAACCATTTGCTCTTGTTTTATAGAAGGGACATTCTCAATGAAAAAAAAAAATGGAAGTAGAACAGAAAGAATTCTTCCGCTATCTATTTTAAGTGATACAATCTATTTTAAATGAAGCACAAAATGGTCTCTTCATACAGGAACCTAGAGCCCTTTTTCCTACTGTGTAATCCATCCCCAAGCCTGGGGGCAAGCCTGAAATTTATCAAATTAAAGTAATTAACACATGCGTCTTGTTAAAGCAAGAGAATGGGGCTGACAGGAGCATGGAAGCAACAATTCGTGCCTGAAAAGATGAAGGTGGCTTTTAGAGTGGATGCTTAAATTCAACCGTAGTGCAAGCCCCAGCTGGCTTTCCAATCTGTGCTCCCATCAGTTCTCCACACAAACTGGGATCCAGACCTGGCCCGACCTCACCATCTTTATATTTGCACCTTCTCTCTTGCACTTGCATTTCCCTGTCTCTCTTACTGTCCAATGATCAAGTCACATTTAAGCTATGGAACAATTGCATAAGGCCATTCCTGTCCATCCCATGTAGAAAGCAGAGAGACAAATTCTTCCTTTCCTTAGCCTTCCTTCCAGCTAGGGGAGGTCATGTGACTCCCTTCTCATCCATGCATCCTAAGAAGTCTGTTTTTATTGAGAGAGGTTGGTCCTGAAAAGCATTTCCTTCCCCGCTGGGTGAAAACAGGTAGTGACAGCACCAAGCTTTCTTCTTCCTGTCTTCCTGCCTTGAATACAGATGTGATGTCTGGATGTGTATGGCTTTCTTGGGACGAAAAGGTAGAAAGTAGAAGGTGCATGTAGAAAGGGTAAAGGAACAGTCCCCCCGCCCATGGCGTTTGATTGAGCACCAGCAGCTGCCTAGCTCCAGACTCTCATTAGGAGAGAAAAATCAACTCCTGTTTACTTAAGTCACCATAACTCAGATGTTTTATTGCTTGCAATCAAAAGTAATCTCAACTGTTATCACTACTCCCATCAGCCTTCCCTAATCAATCCAGCCTGAGAGGTAATGCATATAGTGGTTACAAACTTGGGTTCTGGAGCCAACCAGTTTCAGATCCTGGTCTATCACTGACTAGCTGCATGACCTTAGACAAGTTATCTAACTGCCGAAAGCTTCATTTTGCTCATCCATAATGTGGGAATTACACTGGTATGTGCTTCATGTACATGTTAGATGAGATAATGCACATAAAAACGTAAAAGACTGGAGGCAGATAGTCAAACAACCCTGATTTTCCTGGTAGAGATGCTATCATCCTTCCCCAGTACCCATTGGAGACGGAGATTTCCGAACCCTTCCTATGTCCCACAGCTGAGCCCACTCCTCTATAGCCCCCAGAGCCCCACATCTGACTCTGAAAAGACCCACCTGCCCTGGCCTGCTCCTCATGGGCATCCATTCTGGAGCCTGAGTTGGACTTGGCTGTGATGCTATTTGGTTTCCTCTGCTGTCCTGGGGCCTCATCATAGTTTACCCCTTGGTTTCTTTGAAGGAGGGACTTGAGGCAGAGAGAAGGAAAGAAGAGAGCTATGAGAGTGTTTTCCATGCCCCTGCTTTCCTGTGACACCCTGACACTTTGCTTATTGCCATGGCAGTGGGTTCCAGGACACCACTACGCCCCACAGCAGCTGCTTGGTCTCCCTGCACTTCAAGGATGGGAAAAATAAATCCTCCAAAGAGTCTCCTCCCTCTCTGGGAACCAAGGATTATACTGAAACTTTATTATTACTTTAAATAAATGAATTACTCCCATGAGGCCAGATGAAAACATGCTCTTATTAAATTTTTTTAAAGAAGGAAAGCAATTGGAGAATAAAATCAAAGGTGCCCAAATGGATTGAAGTGGCTCCTCAGAAGCTGTCTTAATAGCAATTTGTATTTATGTTATGCTTCTCATCAAAGGAGCATTTCACAAAGGCCCTGTTTCCTCAGAGTTGCCCCATGGAGCTTGACTCCAACACAGAATAGCTCAAGAGTCTTGGGGGGTCTGCCAGCCTCCAAAGCCCAGCCTCAGGCTCTGACCACTGCCAATGATCTGTCTCTGGACCTCAGGGCTGGCTTAGCTTCAGAGACCTTTTGGGAGCTGTGAAGAGGCATCTCTGTCCCCACTGGTCAGTGCGAAAGAGAATGGCTGCCTCTCATGTAAGGACTCCTAGTGGAGGCATAAAATGGAAGCCTAATCAAGGGACCAATAACATACATACACAAACATACAACACACATCATGAAAACTGTTGGAAATAAGAAGAACCTACCTCAGCTTGAGTTTCCTTCTGACTGTTCATCTACCAAGACCCAAATTTCTGACTGTGTTTGCTTTCCCCAAGTGTTCAAACATTTTCTTTCCTTGTTTTCTAGATGGGAGACAAGCCATATGCATACAAATATGTTGAAAACTAAGACATCCATCACAGGTCCTCTTTCATTTGTTTTTGCTTCCACAGTGCTTGATATATGGTAGGGGTTAGGTAAGTGTTCACCAGTGAAATAAGTGCACAGGTAAACTGATGAAAGAGGAAGGTGGATCAATTATTAATAGATGGTAACTGGAAATTCCTAGGTAGGCATGATCACTTCCCAGCTGCCTAAAAAGCTGGGCAGAATTTCACTCCTCAGTTATAAAAACAATTAAAATGCAGACTTAACCATTTATTGAAAAATCTACCCTTTGCTTGGCACTGTTGCAGAATTTTCTTGTTGTTCAGTTGTTAAGTCATGTCCAACTCTTTGCACAATTTAATATGTTTTTAAAAGAATAGTCTTCACTGTTACCATTCTCATGGCATCATTTCACAGATGAGGAAATTAAGGTTCAGAGAACCTGTGACTTATTCATGGACTTGGTAAGGCCAAAGTTGGAACCCAGCTCTACCCATCTCCCAAGCCATGCTCCTCCTCAGTGCTTCTGTGTCCCTCCACCCATGGTCTAGCTTCATCTTTCCACTGTAATGTCCACATCCTTAATTGTTCCATGGGAATTCTACACTTGAGATACTTTCTTTCTCATTTATTTAGCAAAATTCTATATTTTATTTAGAGCCCAACACTACCCCCAAATCTTTCAATATCCAGAATCTGCCCCAGCACAGTCATCAACCATTAAGGAAGACAGAGCAGGGGTCACTTAATGAGGGCTTGGATATTCTGCATAATGGCAAATACTACCCCTAGTAGGGCTGTTTCTCATCCTGAACTCCCGTCCTTTGTTAACTACCCCTCCCCCCAACACACACACACCACACACAGTGATTGTGAGCTCCCTGCAGTCAGAGGCCAGGGTGTAAGTTCCAGCTCCATCACTTACCACCTTTGTGACTGTAGGCCGGTCACTAAACATCTCTAAGTGTTATTTTCGTCATTTGGTAAAATGGAGATAATAATATAAAACCCACCTCATAGGGTCATTGAAAGAGTTAAACTGAAGGAAAACTATAAAAGTCTTGGCACTACTGGGCTTGTAGTCAAGGTGGCCAGGATTGTCAGTGATGAGAGGGTGATGGCAGAGATGGCAGCCCTCAGGTATTCCTCATGCAGTGCAGACTTGATGGGGTGGCTGAGGCCCTCTGTGGGACTGAGAGGGAAGGAAAGGGTTTTCAGTGATGTTAATTGAGTATCATTAGGGAATTCAGGGGCAGACAGATGGGGAGACCATCCGCACTATTTAAGCTCCATAAGTGCCTGCTTCTCATGTGTAGGACCAACTCTGGGGAGGTTGATCTCCAGAAGATAATATACAGTGTCAAGCAATAGGATAAAAATAGTCTAGAATATTCCAGAGATAGTGTGAAGTGCTATCCAGAAAGGCGGGGGTGCCCTTTGCAGGCCTGAGTGCCTCTGGGATAAACATTGCCCTTTCCCACCTCTCCTCCCTTGCTCACAGTCCCCCTCCAGCTGATGCCCAATCCCCATTCTCGATGACCTCACCCCCTGTCTTTGTTTATGTATCATAACCATCCTTACAGCCCAGGTGAAATCCCACCATTCTGTGAACTTTTTCTCACCACTGAGGTTCAAATGCCCTTGCTCTGAATGTAATCAGAATTTTGTATCTTTCACATGTTAGTTTGTGAAAGTACAGTGACCTGGCACTAATAATCTATTGTTTATATTAAGCCTTGATTATTTGTCTGCAGTTTTTCATAGACAAAACCCAGGCTGAATACAGATCTTTGCATTCCATAACTGAGATCAGGGGAATTCCCTGGCTATCCAGTGCTCAGGACTCTTCTTTCACCGCTGAAAATCTGGGTTCGGTCCCCCTCAGGGAACTAAGATCCTGCAAGGTACACAGCACAACCAAGAGGGAAAAAAAGAGGGAGAGAGAGAGAGAGAGACCACATCTCTTCTGAGAAGCTGTGTCTGGGCTTCTGGCACTTACCTTCTTAAAACAAAACTGAGGTCAGCACTAAGGCCAGTTGGAGCTGACAATCAGTATTCAAGATATACATTTGTTGGATAGAAAGGTAGGTAGCAACCAGCTCACCTGACAGGGTTTTAACAATTCATACAAGAATAATCCTTTCACTTGAAATAAATCAGTAAACTGAGAACCAAAGAAGGGATGTTCCTAGTCCAGTGTCATAGCCCAAACTAGTGTTTCTTGATGGGGAATGTTAAGCTTTATAAGAAAAACCAAACCAAATTATTTTACCTTCTCCCTTTTCTTCTTCATACCTGTATCTTCATGGAAGTTCTAAGCTTTGTTGTTTCACTAGGACAACAGTAAGACACATAGAATCACTTTGGATCCACTGTGGGCCTTTCAAACAGCCTGTTCTTAAGACATGGACTCCCTAGTCTCAATTTTACATTTCACGCCACCGTGTTGAAATACCTACAAGCTCCCTAAACTTCCCACACAAAACTTTGCATTTCTTCTGTATGCCTCACTCTACTTGGTGAGCCTGCTCCTCCTGGGAATTTTCTTTAAGGTCATTGTCTTTACTGATTCCTCAAAACCCTGTTGAGTGTTCCTACCAAGAGCTGCCCTAGCACGCTTTGCATTTTTCCAGATTAGAGTTACCTTAGACCGCTATTCAGAGTTCTTTTTGACATTGCACTGAAATGTTTGACTCCCCCAAAGATACACTAGAGTGCCTGTTTGGATCTCACTTCCCCTGTGGTACGGTACTTTGGGAGAACGACTCCTCTTTCTGAATTATGTTCCAGATGAGAGCTACTATCTTGGTAAAATCCTGTCTCCCTGGCTGCAGTGACTGATCATCAGCCAGTGGCCACGGGCTCTGGCTGAATCTGAACCAAAGTTCTCACAGCTGTGGCCCAGCGGTTCATGGAAAACCACCTGATGCAAGATAGATCAATCAGTGGCTTTCTCCAGGATATTTAGAACTCAAGCTGGGAAGAGGCATTTCCTTTCCTCCCTAATAATGCACTAAAGATGAGAGGTCAGCAAGGCCAGAGGCCGTGGTTCCCTCCTACAGAGAAGCGCTTCTAGAATGGTGAAGCCGACTGAGAGAGAATGGCATTTAGAGGAACAGAATCTTGACTATGTTTGATCTCTTATTTTCCCAGTTAAGCTCTTGCCCTGCCAGTCAGAAGATTTGAGCAATGACCATATTTTGAGGCTGAATTGTGCCCCCTCCCAAATTCAAATGTTGAATCTCTAACTCCCAGTACCTCAGAAAGTGACTCTGTTTGATAATAGAACTTTAAAAGAGGAAATTAAGTTAAAAATAAAGGTGTTATGGAGGGCTCTAATCTAGTATGACTGATGTCTTTATAGGAACAAGAAATTTGGATACACTAAGAGACACCAGGGGCTCAGAAGTACAGAGAAAAGACCACATGAGGATACAGAGATAAAGCAGCCATCCGCAAGCTGAGAAGAGGCCTCAGAAAGAAAACCAAACTGCAGACACCTTGATCTTGGGCTTCTAACCTTCAGAACTGTGAGAAAATAAATATCTGTTAAACCACCTCATCTGTGGCACTTTGTTATGGCAGCCCTAGAAAACTCATACAGATCCCAACGTCCTCTTTTTTGTTGGAGTTGGTTCAAGATCAGTTTCTACGCCTGATGATTCAGAGTTCCAGTGCAGGCTTCCACGTATTTTCAGCTTGTATCCCCAATAGCTTCATGGCCTGTCCCAAGGCCTGTGACATCAGGAGGATAGACAGGCTTACCAATGGACTCATTTATGGGCCTAAATGAGTCAAGTCTAACTCAGGTAAATTTAAAACCACTGTCTCAGTTCGAAGAATTAATGGCTGCCTGAAATATTTTATTTGATAAACAATGCCCTTCACAGAATCCAGGAACCTAGGATTGAGCAACGACAGAACGACATTCAGTCTGTGAGTCATAATTATCTGGGTACCTCTGAATACCTAAAAGACTTGGCATTTCTTTCTAAATGGCATTTACCTCAGAGACACTCTCCTGAAAGATAAGCCCAGTGAAGGGTCACTCAGCTAGGTGGCTTGCTTTAAATATGACTGGGTGGCATTTTATTCTTATGGCATTTTCCACCTTTCAAATCATCTACATGCTTACTACCAGTAGTGAGTATTTTCTAGCTCTGTTATGAATGACTTCACCTGGTAAAGATCAACATCATTCTTTTTTATTTCATCTAATAATGTTATTGAGTTCTAAGACCACCATTTATATACCAGGTATCCACTGCATGTTGACTAGTGGTCAGAAAACCTGACTACATTAACTTAGCTCCCTATAAAACATCTATCTTTGAATTAAGATTCAAAGCCTTAACCTGAAACAAGTGTCTGCCTTGGGGACTACCTCTTAAACCGTTAATAGCTTCACAATTTATTTACTCTTGATTTTGTGTGTTGGTTGTTTGCCTCCTGGCTCTCCTTATACATTACTGCCCACTCCTTTTTATTGCAAGGACACTCTCATTCTTAAAATATAGTTTCTGAATATATTTTCCTGTTCCCCTTCCAACCCTCTTGTTTGCTTAAAAGTAAGCTAAATGTGCATAATCAAGAAAGTTCAGGAAACAGAGTTTAAAAACAATGAGAAACTTACCAAGTTATGAAGTTCTTAGTAATTGGCATTTGAGGTCTACAGAAACATAAAACTGATTTTTGAAAAGTTCTCTTTCCTCTTTTTCAAATGCATCTTTTCCTCTGAGCTCCCTTAATATTTCACCCGCAACTCTGATAATCTCCTTCAACCTATCACCTCCTTCCCTTTAATGTACTCTACCACTTAAGGAAAGCTTGGCTAAGACTCAATTCTATATTTTTTGCTTCACAGATCAAAAGACTGAGAAAAGCTTGATTTAAGCAACTTTTTATTTAAATAAATTTTATTTTTTTAAATAAATTTATTTAAATAAATTACTATCCCATCCACAAAAGTGTAGACAAAAAATACTGTTTCCTATATCTTTTTCTCAGTGTTCTTTATGTGGACACAAAATACATTATTGAGTTTAGCTAAATAATTTTTTAAAACAAGTAACAAATGAATTAGCTGACTATGAATCTAAGTGCCTTTGTCTTAACTATGTAAAAATAGGGGGAAATTATCTGTCTGTGTGTCACGATCCACTCAGCTCAGGCTCTGAGAGGACCCACTTTTTCAAGTGCTCTCACTTTTGCTATCTTCTAAAGATTGTACCTTGTTTTAATCCAGAACATGTTGAAGTTTTACCAAAATAACGACTGAAAAATTATTTTGAGTTCAGATGTGCTTGGAAAAGGCTAGATAGAGTAAACGAAGCATGGGGACTTTTTGGTTTTTGTTTTTGTTTTCTTTAAGCAGCAAAACTTTTCAGAGCCTTTAAAATGTGTGTGTAACAGAGAATCTGCAGGGTGCCCCTGGAAGAAGCACTCAAAAGTTTGACCTTCTGCACCTCTTCTGTGCAAAGGATCTTTCAGCATTATTGGCCTGGGCAACATCAGCTTGATGTCTCTCGCCACTTCAATGACTTACAGAATAAAGGAAACTTTAAGATATAAAATAAAAACATCTTGCTTTTCTTTTAAAAATCTAAGCTACTACCCTAGTTGACCTTAAAACTACTATTAGTGGCATTAAATGAACTGCTATTTCTAGTAACATTCTTTTTTTTCTTTTTGGAAAGGATCATATTTAACCTTCTTCCATCAAATGATCAAGTATTTAATAATATAAAAATAATCAAGTTACCAAATTATACACAGAGATGCATATAAGTGCCTGTTGGATGGTAATGAGCATTTTATCTACACCACAAACTTGAGGTGATGGGTACACAAAACGTGGTATATACAAGCAATGCGATAGTATTCAGCCTTAAAAAGGAAGGAAACTCTAACACATGCCACAACACTGACACACCTTAAAGACATCACGCGAAGTGAAATAAGAGACACCAAGGACAGCTACAGTGTGATTCCATATATATAAGGTATCTTAGGTAGTCAAATCATAGCGACAGAAAGTAGAATATTGGTTACTAGGGGCTTGGGGAGGGATGGGAAATGGGGTTTTACTGTCTAATGAATACAGAGTTTTAATTTAGGATGATGAAAAGCTCAGAGGTGGATTGTGGTAATGGTTGCAAAACAACATGAATATACTTAAAGCCAATGACCTGCACACTTAAAAGTGGTCAAGCAAAAACAAAAAAAGAAAGAAAGAAATCAACATAGCTTGCTGTGGTCCAGAGTTTGGCCTTAGAGGGTGGAGTCGTAAGGGCAAAAAGATCGCATAAACCTATGGTCAACATTAGTACCACAAACGAAGACTTATCTTGGTCTTGTGAATTGGTGACTTTGGTCTCTTCCATGACTTATTTCTATCTTGAAATGCTGTTGATTCCTGGACTGTGTGGCCCTATAACCATCTGATCACCAAGTGACTGCCTGAACCCAATCCTGAGAATTTATACGACCTTAATTTTCAGGACTTAAATAAAGAATACAAAACACAGAATCAGGATGAAACAAGCAAAATGACTGAGACAATCTATTAGTCAGGAACTAGCACCATTGTCCTCTTGTGGCTTGAACTCATCCCCACCCTCACTACATTGCCTACCATGGAGTGAGCACTTAATAAATATTGGTTGAATATTGGGGGGGGGGGTGGAACATAGTCAAAATGGTAAATTTCATGTTATGCATATTTTACCACACAAAAAACAAATAGCAACTTTAGATGACCAATATATGGAAATCCAATAGATAATAAGGGTGGGACATTAAGAAAGAAAAGAGAGTAATATATTAAAGAATATCTAAGGTAAATCTCTATGCAGATTTTTAAAAAGCATTTTTCTTTAATACAGGAGTTTTGTAAAAGAACTCAGCAGTTTTAAAAGTGAGAGCTAAGGGGAAATTTTTTAATTCTAAGTTATTAACATGTTACATTTTGAATGTATATGAAGACCTAATTGTACAAGCACATGGCTAAGTAATATTGTAGATATAAATACAAAAAGTTTTTGTCCCTTTCTGCAAGTAATGTATTATCTTATAGTAAGGTATGCTGCTGCTGCTGCTAAGTCGCTTCAGTCGTGTCCGACTCTGCGACCCCATAGACAGAAGCCCACCAGGCTGCCCCATCCCTGGGATTCTCCGGGCAAGAACACTGGAGTGGGTTGCCATTTCCTTCTCCAATGCATAAAAGTGAAAAGTGAAAGTGAAGTCACTCAGTCGTGTCCAACTCTTAGTGACTCCATGGACTGCAGCCTTCCAGGCTCCTCCGTCCATGGGATTTTCCAGGCAAGAGTACTGGAGTGGGGTGCCATTGCCTTCTCTGATAGTAAGGTATACCCATGAGTAACTCAGAGACAATAAAAACTGTCCTAACAAAAGAAAGGACACTCCCAAGCTCATTCTATGAGGCTGCCATCACCCTGATACCACAACCAGACAAAGATATCATAAAAAAAAAATTACAGGCCAATATCACTGATAAACATAGACTCAAAAATCCTTAACAAAATACTAGCAAACAACACATTAAAGGATCATACTCCATGATTGAATGAGATTAATCCCAGAGATGAAAGGATTCTTCAACATACATAAATCAATGTGATACACCATGTTAACAAACTGAAAAACTAAAACCATATGATCATCTCAGTAGATGCAGAAAAGCTTTGACAAAATTCAGCACCAATTTATGATGAAAACTCTCTAGAAAGTGGGCAGAGAAGGAACCTACCTCGACATGATAGAGGTCATATATGACAAACGTCATTCTCAGTGGTGAAAAGATGAAAGCATTTCTTCTAAGATCAGGAAAAAGACAAAGATATCCACTCTCAGCACTATTATTCAACATAGTTTTGGAAGTCTTAGCCATGGCAGTCAGAAAAAAAAAAAGAAATAAGAGGAACTCATGTTGTAAATGAAGTAAAACTGTCTCTGTCTGCAGATGACATGATACTAAACATAGAAAATCCTAAGATGCTACCAGAAAACTCCTAGAGCTCATCAATAAATTTGATAGAGCTGCAGAATACAAAATCAATACACAGGGACTTCCCTGGTGGTCCAGTGGTTAAAAGTCTGCCTTTCAATGCAGGGGATGCAGATTCAGTTCCTGGTGGGAGAACTAAGATCCCACATGTCACAGGGCAGCCAAGCACACACTGCAGTTATTGTGCCCACATGCTCTGGGGCCCACATGCAACAGCAAGAGAGAAGCCCACGTGCCACAATGAATGATCTCACATGCAGCAGCTAAGATGCAAAAGAGTCAAGAGAAAATGTTAATATACAGAAATCTCTGGCATTGCAATACACTAAAATTGAAAGACCAGTAAGAGAAATTAAGGGAATCATCCCATTCATCACGACATCAGAAAGAATAAAATATCTAGGAATAAATCTACCTAAGGAGGCAAATTGGAGAAGAAAATGGCAACCCACTCCAGTATTCTTGCCTGGGAAATCTGATGGACAGAGGAGCCTGGTGGGCTAAAGTCCATGGAGTCACAAAAGAGTCAGACATGACCCAGTGACTAAACAACAACAAGGAGGCAAAAGACCTATACTCAAAAATCTATAAGATAACTGATGAAAGAAATCAAAGATGATGTGAACAGGTAGATATACCATGTTCTAAGACTGGAAGAATCAATATTGTCAAAATGACTATACTTTCTAAAGCAATTGACAGATTCAGTTCAATCCCTATCAAATTACCAATAGCATTTTTTTTTTTTTTTACAGAATTAGAGTAAAAACTTTTTGTAATTTGTATGGAAACACAAAAGACCCAGAATGGCTGAGGCAGTCTTAAGAAAGGAAAACAGAGTGTGAGGAATCTGGTTCCCTGACTTCAGACTATGCTACAAAGCTACAGTAATCAAAACAGTATGGTACTGGCACAAAAGAGAAATACAGATCAATGGACCAGGATAGGAAACCCAGAGATAAATCCACACACCTATGGTCACCTAATCTATGACAAAGGAGACAAAAAATACAATGGACAAAAGACAGTTTCTTCAATAAGTGGAGCTGATTAGATTCCCTTAGAATCAAAAGCCCAGACTTTTGTGGGCCTTGATCAAGGATGTGGAGTTAATGGACCCAATACATTAGACTCTACATTAAACTCAAGTCAGCAATGTGTAGAAGATAGAAATTAGCACATTCTCTAATACCATACACAAAGATAAACTCAAAAAGAATTAAAGGCCTAAATGTAAGGACAGATACTATAAAACTCTTAGAGGAAAACATAGACAGAACACTCTCTGACATAAATTACAGCAAGACCTTTTTGATCTATTTCTGAAGGTAATGAAAATAAAAACAAAAATCAACAAATGGAACCTAATTATACTTAAAAGCTTTTGCACAGGAAAGGAAACAAAACAAAAAGAAAACCCACAGAAAGAGGGAAAGAAACATTTGAAAATGAAATAACCAACAAGGGATTAATCTCCAAAATATACAAACAACTCATTTACCTCAATATAAAAAAACTAAACAATCCAATCAAAAAATGAGCAGAAGACATAGACATTTATCCAAAGAAGGCATACAGATATCCAAGAGGCACATGAAAATACACTCAACATTGGAAGCCCCACAGATTATTAGAGAAATAAAAGTCAAAACTACAGTGAGGGTTAGGGTAGGGGTAAGATGTATTGGGAGACTGGAATTGACACATACATACTGCTGCTGCTAAGTCACTTCAGTCATGTCCGACTTTGTGCGACCTCAGAGACGGCAGCCCACTAGGCTCCTCTGTCCCTAGGATTCTCCAGGCAAGAATACTGGAGTGGGTTGCCATTTCCCTTTCCAATGCATGAAAGTGAAAAGTGAAAGTGATGTCGCTTAGTCCTGCCTGACTCTTAGTGGCCCCATGGACTGCAGCCCACCAAGCTCCTCCATCCATGGGACTTTCCAGGCAAGAGTACTGGAGTGGGGTGCCATTGCCTTCTCCATACATATTACTACACATAACATAACTAGTAAGAACCTGCAGTATAGACAAGGAACTCTATTCAATATTCTGTAAGTCCTATATGGGAATAGAATATTAAAAAAAGAGTGCATATTCGTATATGTATGTGTAACTGATTGACTTTTCTATACAATGGAAACTAACACAACATTGTAAATCAACTATACTCCAATAAAAAATTAATTATAAAAAAGCACCAAGAGCTGTATATGAAGTATAAATACAGAGCTCTGGAAGCATGTGGAAATAAAGTATTAAATCTGATTACAAATTCATTCCCTCTTCTTCACACCTACTCTACTTCTTCTATCCCTGAGATCCAAATCAAGCTCCACTGCCTCTGAGGAGCCATTCTTCATTGTTCCAACCCACTGTGGTCCAACTTTGTACTTTCTCTACAACCATGAGTGTTACTCTCTCAGTCATGTCGGACTCTTTGCAACCCCAAGGACTGTAGCCCACCAGGCTCCTCTGTCCATGGGCTTCTACAGGCAGGAATATTGGTGTGAGTTGCCATTCTCTTCTTTAGGGGATCTTCCCAACTCAGGGATGGAAACTAGGGCTCCTGCATTGCAGGCAGATTCTTCATCATCTAAGCCACCAGGGAATCCACTGCAATCATACTCAAGTTACTATTCAGAGCCTTGCCCTTTTCCCTCAGTGGTTTTAGGTAGACTTTGTAACATGGCCAATATATATTTTTGTGTATACTCACACATTCCCCCTATTTTGTTAGAGCCATCAGTTGCTTTGGAGATGACTAGAACTGTTAAAAAAAGAATACAAATAAATAGAGAACATTGGGTTTTGAGTCCCATATTGATAAAAAGTTGTTTGTTTTCAAAATCAGCCTTGGTTAAGAGAGACAGGTTTTACTAAATTCCAAAATCTTCCCTTAAGATCATAAACCAAGCTTGGCAAACTCCGCAGCAGAACTTTACCCTAACCCTTACTGTAAATATTAGAGACAGTAGGGAAGTTTCTATCAGGTAAAATAAGAATAAAGCATTCCAGGCAAAGAGAGAAGGATTTTGTGTGGATACCCCCAGGTGAAAATATAGTCAGATTCCCTTAGAATCAAAAGCCCTGACTTTTGTGGGCCTTGATCAAGGATGTGGCATTAACTGACCCAACACATTAGCCTGAGTCTTCTAGAACATTCAGGCTGATGCTGCTCTGTCCCTCTACACCTAAGACAGCTGGAGAAATCTCAACTAGAGGAGCCCAAGAGCAAGTACTCTGTCTCTGTATGACTTGTGCTTTGCATGAAGAGGTCCTCTGAGTTCCCATAGACTCTACTGTGGGGTGAACATGAAGATAATGAGCCCTACAACACTAGGTTAGATGAGTAGGATTTAAAAAGTACAGAAACTTCTCCATGGTTATATTGGCAACAATATATTTTGATGGTGTGAGTGAAGCACAGGATCCACCAAAACAAACAAACAAAAAATGACACAAAACCCAGGTAGGATTAGCCATAGTGGGCAGACACCAGCACAATGTGTTCAGGAACCAGAACAGACCAGCCTCTCTCTGTGATCAGCAGGGAAGATGGCAAGCAGGTCAGTTCCCGCTCCCTCCACATGGCGGGTAAACCCTCCATGAACACATCCAACCATCTTGGGAAAGGAACATAGAGATGCTTCTTGTGAAAAGGAATATCCCTAATTGAACATTTATGCTTCACACTCACTGAATATCTGTCCAAATTACACCTCGGATGCTATTCGAAAATGAAAAGGGTTGAATTGTATTTAATTGGAAAACTTAAATCCAATTACCACTTGATCAGTTAAGAACAGCCATAGAAAAGAACTCTATTCCTCCATTCTCTGACCCGTTTATCTTAGAGTATGTAAATATCCATCCTTTCTCCCCTGTTTAACACAGGAGGTGGGGGCAATGCTACATTATGTATGCCATAGGGGTCCCCTAAGTAAACATCACATGAAGAAACAAAAGGAGAAAATATGGATTTCATTTCTTCTTTTCTTTCCGTCAAAGCCAAAATAAGTCATAAGACAGATTTTTTCAAAAATAACATAATTCACAGAGAGCCTTCTGGAAGAGAACTGGCATTAGGAAAGTCACAGGGCTTAGTCCTTAGAATATTGGTACTGCTGGCTATGGACAGTTTTCCTGCCAAGCTTTCTGTCAATAAGTCGAAGTAAATATCTAGCTGAACTAGTAAGTCCCCCAAAAGTAATAAGCAAAGTTTTCAATCTTCAAAAATGTCTGACCATCTTTTTCTTATAGAAGAAAAGCCCTACAATGCCTCATAAATGGATATTTCCCTTGGGGAACTAATATCTTTTCCAAGGTCAAACTTGAGTTTTCTTAAAGATTAGCACAGCAACATTTATGAGAAAGTCACTCTTTTTTTTTTTTCTTTCCTAATCTATTACTTTAAAATTCACTTTGCTTTGAGAAGTCATTAAATATATCCACCCCCCCCCACACACACACTTTTTTTTTTTCCTTATTAGTGCTTTTAGCAGGGGAAAAAAAAAAAAAAACCAGAGCAAGGGCTTCCCTGGTGGCTCATTTTAAAGAATCCACCCTCAGTGCTGAAGACCTGGGTTCGATCCCTGGGTTGGGAAGATCCCCTGGAGGAGGGCATGGCAACCCACTCCAGTATTCTTGCCTGGAGAATTCCCATGGACAGAGGAGCCTGGAGGGCTACAGTCCATGGGGTCACAGAGAGTCACACACAACCAAGCGACTTTCACTCACTCACACAAACTGGAGCAAATTGTAGACAAAGTAAAAGATAATCTTAAAAGTCAGCAAACAGCCCAGATACCTCTTAATGAGAAAGTTGACAGACTGACTGGCTTTTCCTTGGTGTATATGATAAGGTATGTGAGGCTATTAACAATAAAACTTTTCAAAAAGTATTGTAGAAAGCAGGTGAGAGACTTCTCTGGTGGTCTAAGACTCTGGGCTCCCATTGCAGGGGGTCTAGGTTCAAGCCCTAGTTGAGAAACTAGATCCCACAGGCCACAACTAATGTCCTGCATGCTGCAACAAAGATGGAGGATCCTGCATGTCGCAAATAAGATCCAGCATATAGAAAGACGGGTGAGTGTGATTGTCTGAAGTTCATAAATGACTAACGGAACTGTATTAAAGATATAGGAATTACTACAGCTATACTACCCTGAACATGCCTGATCTTGTCTGATCTCATAAGAATACAGGCAGTACTCAGTTTTTAACCTGTTACAGAGGTATACAGAAATTCATTATATTTAGTCTCCCATAAAAATATCCTCATCCTTTATGAAGACACTCAAATTTCATCTCATTCATAAAGCCTTCCCTGACCAGACTAGCCCACACCAATAACTCCCTTCCCTGAACTCCAAGAGCATTTATTGCCTTTAGCACTCACTGGGTGTAAGCCATTAAATTTAAAAAAAAAAAAAAGGCAAATAAACAACATGGTGCACTAGATAATAAAATCCTCCAGGGTAGGGATCACATTAAATTCAACTTGTCCCTAATACCTAGCCTGGAGCCTTATCCACAGCCCATAAGGGTTCAATAAATGTTTGTTGTTAATGATGATATGTTGTAGGCACATCTGAAACATAATCTGGATAAACACAATACAGGAAAAGTGCAAATCATCATCTAATGAACACACAAGCCAAGAAATCAATATGAGAGAGCTGTCTGAACACCAAGTGAAAGACAAAGTAATGCCCTTCTCCTTGCCCCAACATCCAATATGGTGATGGATTACGCTACATAAAATTACTGATGAAGACCAATGTAGGCACAATGATTTCTAAACAGTAGCAAGAAATATTAGATACAAAATGTAACATTACAACATAGGCAGCTGTACTGAGAGGCAGAATATGGACAAATAGATTCAGTTGGTGAAGAACCTCTTTGCAGATAAGCAACTTCAAGCCTAATGAAAACATGGTGCTTTCCTTTTCTCCTCTATCTTTCCAGCCCGGAGACTGAGATACCGATTTCTCACAAGATATGTCAAATGAGCATCATTTGCCCCTTAAACAAAAGAAAAGGAAGGCAAAGTGGGGCATTCAACCTTTGCCAAAACAAACCTAACCCTTCCAAACGAGTTATGTTCTCACAAGTGAGTCAGGTTGAGCAAATTCATACAATTCTCATTTATGGTACACAAAGAGAGAACAATCTACTTACCTCTAGTTTGAATTATTGTCTTCTTTCATAAATTTGACTTTTTAACTTAGTAGTAGAAAGTTCGGGCCAAATCTGTTCCAGCAGTGAATCTTATCTTGCCTTTCTCTGCCACTCTTGTTTACCTTTTCTCTACTAACACCCTTTCTTTCATCCTGGAAGCAGAGGGACTCTTAGGAAGAAGGCTCTGCCACTTTTATTTATTTTTTTGAACCTGTAGGTAACACCTTCAGCAACAGCATTGGTCTAACTGATGTGAAGCAGTGAAAAACTCCATCAGACTAATGCAAATGTGCTTGGGCCCTAGGCCAAGATTCGAGGCAAAAGAAGAGCAAGTGGGGACCACAAATTGATATTCCTCCCCTACTCAACTTTATGTGCTTTGTTGTTATATGGACAACTGAAATAAGATAATAATTAAAATGACCATTTCAATAGAACATTGATAAGGGCATGACTCATTTTTAATAGAGTTTACTAGTTCTTTGGCTTAAATAACCAACCAACAATATCTCAACTAAAGCTTCTCATCTCATCCACTACTATGTTTCCCAGCTGCCTATAAAATTTTCAGTGGGTTGAAGAACTTGCAAAACAAATCAGTTATATAGACATCGATCTAATGACCTGGTTTTCTCCACTATTATTAATCTTTTGGGTGCATTAAATCCACTAGCTAAAGGAAATGAGGACTTAATTCCATGGTTAACTAATGTATAGCAGTAATAATTTCTACAAACAACCTCGCTTCCTTCATAGTCAAGGAAAACCAAAACCAGCTCATTTCTTTGAAATAGTTGGTCTGAGGCATATTTTTGTGTAAACACAAAGTAGTCCTAAACTTAGTTATGTAAGAATCCTTCATTATACAGACTTTTCCTTCTAGATTCCAAAGACATGGAATTAGAAACGATTCATGTACTCACAGTCGTTCGCACCCTGGTGGCCCAGTGGATTAGGTGTCCAAAGTCTCTTCCTTAGCTGTGGGTAGTGGGAATATTTCAATGATATGTACTCGTGTCCAGAAATACCCAAGAAGAAAACTGGAACAGGCCTAAAGAGAAGTACAGAGAAACTCCTTTAAGCACAGTTATTTCTTAGGATGATGGAGCATGCTAAGTCACTTCCGTGATGTTTGACTTTTTGTGACCCTACAGACTGTAGACTGCCACGCTCCTCCATCCAGGGGATTCCCTAGGCAAGACTCTTGTAGTGGGTTGCCATGTCCTCCTCCAGGGGATCTTCCTGACTCAGGGATCGAACCTGCATCTCTTATGTCTCCAGCATTGGCAGGCGGGTTCTTGACCACTAGCGCCACCTGGGCAGCCCGTGATGATTCAGGCAGCTTGCAAGATGGTGAGTTGGGCAACGGCTGGAGCAGCGCAAGGGACACTATGGGACAGAAAGCGGGAACATCCACTAGAGGGAGCTAGCACACACCTATGGCACCCGAGGTACTATTATCAAGGCAAAGCAGGGAGGGGTGTGGGTGTGTGTGTGTGTTGTTAGTTGCTCAGTCGTGCCTGACTCTTTGCAACTCCATGGACTGAAGCCAAGTGGGCTCCTCTATCCATGGAATTCTCCAGGCAAGAATACTGGAGTGGATAGCCATTCCCTGCTCCAGGGGATCTTCTGGACACAGGGATAGAACCCAGATCTCCTGCATTGTGGACAGATTCTTTATCATCTGACCCCCTAGGGAAGGTGACCTGTGAATTAAAGTGAGTATATGTGAGTATTTCATACCTCCTTAGGTTTGACTCTATGCTGAAGGTATAGAGTGGGGTGGTACACACATGTATTTTATTATGAGCATGATTGCTTATATATGTATAGATAGATGTGTGAGTGTGAACACACACATATACACATGTATACCTCTGTATTTATGGACACATATGCACATATATATGTTAGATTATATAGATAAATGTTGATAAAAGTAGAGATATAGATCGTGGGCCATTACTACAATAAATGAAGTCATGCTGGAGGAAGGAAGCTAGCTTTTGCTGAATGTGTACTGTGTGCTAGGCCTTTTCATACACTTTCTCATTTAACCTTCACAATAGCTATGAAAAGTGGCTATTGTTACTCTCATCTTTACCAAAGAGGAAATTTGATGAACGTTATGCAGAACTTGCCCAGGATCACAGACCTAGGAAATTACAGGGCCTAGATTAAAAACCAGTTCTGCTGAACTTCAAAAATCTAAATATAGTCTTCAAAACCATAATATAGTCACACTTCATATCACAAAGACTTGCAATAGTTTCTTGCAGTGTGCAAACTAAGTCCAGGGAATATGGTTTGTGGTATGTTTTCACAAATAATATTGACATATGCATTATACAAAATTAAAATAACATATATACAAAAGTTTGATCTATGTTGGAACATAAATATATATATATATATATATATATATATATATATAAAGTTAAATAAATACCACATTTCACTTTTTGCTTTTTCACCCCGGGATAATTATTGAAGAATGCCATCATAGGAATATGCACAAGAATGAATTCCAGTATATGATTTAATTAAAATAAGTTATTTAAAAGAATATTAAGCTTGTTTTCAAGTGGATATATCAAATCCACATGCATACATAATCAAAGGCATTCACCATTTGCAAAAGAATACATTAGCATTGGGGTAACAATACAAATTCCATTTACACTGCCTCTTTATGCTGTAGGAAAAGCCGTTTCCACTGAGATGCATGAAGCATATCTAAACTTGACCCACTTCACAAGGCTCTGTCATTGAAGACTTTGTAGACTTTGGGCATCAGCCTTTTGGTTTATTTTTCTCTTGTTCAAAAAGTGTGCTGTTCCCAAATAGATGGAGAAATACTATGTTCTTGGGCTGAAAGAATCAATATAATGAAAATGAGTATACTACCAAAAGCAATCTATAGATTCGATGCAATCCCTACCAAACTACCAAAGGTATTTTTCACAGAACTAGAACAAAACATGTCACAGTTTGCATGAAACACAAACCCCAAATAGCCAAAGCAATCTTGAGAAAGAAGGATGGAACTGGAGGAATCAACCTTCTGACATCAGACTATACTACAAAGCTACAGTCATCTAGATAGTATGGTACTGGCACAAAGACAGAAATACCGATTAATGCAATAAAATAGAAAGTCCAGAGATAAATCCATGTACCTATGAACATCTTATCTTTGACAACAGAGGCAAAAATATACAATGGAGAAAAGACAGTCTCTTTGACAAGTGTTGCTGGGGAAACTGGCCAACTGCATGTAAAAGAATGAAAATAGAACACTTTCTCACACTGTACACAAAAATAAACTCAAAATGAATTAAAAAGCCTAAATGTGAGACCAGAAACTAAAACTCTTAGAGGAAAGCATAGGCAGAACACTCAAGGACATAAATCACAGCAAGATCCTCTATGACTCACCTCTTAGAGTAATGGAAATAAAAGCAAAAATAAACAAATGGGACCTAATTAAACTTAAAAGGTTTTGTATAATGAAGGAAACTATAAGCAAGGTGAAAAGACAACCCCCAGAATGTGAGAAAATAAAAGCAAATGAAACACCTGACAAAGAATTAATTTCCAAAATATACAAGCAGCTCATGCAGCTCAATACCAGGGAAACAAACAATCCAATCAAAAAGTGGGCAAAAGACCTAAACAGACATTTCTCCAAAGAACACATGCAGATGGCTAATAAACATAAGAAAAGATGCTCAATATCACTCATTATTAGAGAAATGCAAATCAAAACCACAATGGAGTATCATCTCATGCCAGTCAGAATGGCCATCATCAAAAAGTCTACAAAAAATAAATGTTGGAGAGGATGTAGAGAAAAAGGAACCCTCTTACACTGTTGGTGGGAATGCAAACTGATACAGCAACTATGCAGAACAGTGTGGGGTTTCTTTTAAAAGCTGGGAATACGCAAGACAGCAAAAGAGACACAGATGTATAGAACGGCCTTTTGGACTCTGTGGGAGAGGGAGAGGGTGGGATGAGTTGGCAGAGTGGCAGTGTAACATGTATGATATCATAAGTGAAACAAATCGCCAGTCTAGGTTTGATGCAGGATGCAGGATGCTTGGGACTGATGCACGGGGATAATCCAGAGAGAAGGTGTGGGGCGGGAGGGGGGAGGTGGGGGTCGGGATTTGGAGTTCATGCATACTTGTGGCTGATTCATGTCAATGTATAGCAAAATGAATACAGTATTGTACAGCAAAACAAACTAAAAAATCAAAAAAAAAAAAAAAAAAAGGCTGGGAATAGAACTGCCATGTGACCCAGCAATCCCTCAGCTGGGCATACACACCAAGGAAACCAGAAGTGAAAGAGATACATGAATGCCAATGTTCACTGCAGCACTATTTACAATAGCTAGGACATGGAAACAACCTAGATGTCCATTGGCAGATGAATGGATAGGGAAGTTGTGGTACATATACACATGGAATATTATTCAGCTATAAAATAAAGAATGCATTTGAGTTAGTTCTAATGAGGTGGATGAATCTGGAGCCTATTACACACAGTGAATAAGTCAGAAAAAGAAAGACAAATACTGTATATTAACACATATATATGGAATTTAGAAAGATGGTAATGACGATCCTACATGCAGGACAGCAAAGAAGACACAGATGCAAAGAACAGACTTTTGGACTCAGTGGGAGAAAGTGAAGGTGGGATGATTTGAGAGAATAGCATTGAGACGTGTACCTTACCATATGAAAAACAGATGACCAGTTTGATGGTCATGCAAGTTCGATGTATGAAGAAGAGCCCCCAAAGCCAGTGCTCTGGGACACCCCAGAGGGATAGGGTAGGGAACGAGGTGGGAGGAGGGATTCAGGATGGGCAGACACATGTGTACCTGTGGCCAATTCATGCTGATGTATGGCAAACACCATTACACTATTGCAAAGCAATTATCCTCCAATTAAAATAAATAAGTTAAAAAAGAAAGTATGTTGTTCTATAAGTCGCATTTTTGTAGACTGATTTAAAAATGCAGTGCATATTGAGAATGGCAGTTTCTGGCAAATAGTAAGCGCTGAATGAAAGTCAACAGTGTTGGTGCTGATAATTATATGGAGAAAAAAGAAGAGGAAACAGAGGAGGGAGACCTGAAAGGAGAGATAAAGACCAAGAGGAAATTTTAAGAAAAAGAAGAGGATGAGGAGAAGAGGAGGTAGCTTGAAGAGAGATACAGGATCCAACTGGAAATTCACAATTTTGTTTTCTTAGCCTCAGAGCTTCCCCATAAAGCTACAAAAATATCATCTGAAATTATACGAAATTTAGATATCTGTGCTGCACCCTGCAAATTACTCTATTCTTTACCTTCGACTCCATGCAGCTCTCCTCTTTTGTTGTTTTGGTCTAAGATTGGTTCCTGTTCTGTAGGAGGAAGATGCTGTGTGCTGAGTCCCTGGCCAGGATCGGGGACTAAGAAGAAGAGAGAGGCAGCATTTCCCCCACATGTGCTGCAGTCCCTTGGAGAGTGTATCAGCTGTGTGGTTTGCAAATAGACTACTTGGTACTATAATAAAGGTTAACTTTGGCCTCTGAACCCAGGTGGAGGTCATGGAAGCTCCTCCTAGACAAGTCAAGGTGAAATAGACTTTCTCTGATGTTTCTGTTCTCTAATTAACAGTATCAGAAAGAAGTTATGACTCAGGCAGGGCAGGGGGAGGAAGGAAAATATTTTCAGTTATCTTGGAAGGTAAAATTTCTTAAGCAGATTTTTGTCACATCAGGTCTCAGTCTGTTTCTTCCTTTGTGTTGGGGAATGTTGGAAATTGAATTGATAATAAAATAATAGTGATAAAAAAGACTAACACTTATTGAATACTTATCATATGTAGAGTACTGCTTTCCAAGCTTTATACTAGTTTATACACAGTACAATCTCATCCAGTAGGTGCCATATTACAGATGAGAATTTAAATAATTTGGCTAAAGTCACATAGGTAGTAGGTAGCAGAGCTAAAATGCAAACCAAGGGCTAGTTGAAAATGAAACCCTCTGTAGACCACCAGACTATATTTAGATAAGCTACAAGATGGCTTCCTCACTGCCACACATAGAATATATAATTAAGGCTTCCCTTTGCTTTTTAAAACAGTTACCCCCTTGGATTACTACCTCTTTAAATAAAGCTCTATTTTCATTTGTGTTAAAGTTGAGAGCAGTGATACTCTCTCATGAGAGGAGTGATACTTCTTTGATCTGGGAGTCTAAAATAGCCATTTTTTTCCTGAACATTTCTACTTTGTAGTCTTAGGTCTTAGCATAGAACTTCAGCATCCTTCCCTAGACTCAATAAGCCATGAGACATAGGACAACACTTGGAGGTTACCTGCAAGGATTATCTGGGGAGGTGAGATGTGCAGTGGTGAAAAGGAAGATGTCTGACTACGTTGGGCTTTCATGTTTGCCATTCTGAGACATTCATGCTTACATGATCTGCAGTATACTTTAAATTAAGGGAGAAACCCGATGCTTAATTTGCTTCCAGAAGGTAATTTCCTAAGCTTTTAGAGAAATGTAGCAAATCGCCTCAAGGGCAGTGGGCATGGTGGCCACTAATTAGTAATTGTCTTAAGAAGTCGAATGAATAACTATCTCAATATTTCCACTACTGTCTCCTGCTATCTTCTTGACCAAACTAGGATAGCAAGATGAATGAGGAAATTGAGGCCCCTAGATGTCCAAGGTCATACTTTTAGTCTCTATGAAACCAGAACCTAGGTTTCTTATCTCCAGTCAAAACTAATCTTTGATTCAGGGTGTTAATAGTAAAAGATGCCTCGCTGCAGAAAGAAGAGGGGGCGGATCCTAATTAGTCAAGGTGTTTAGGAAACGCAGCATTCTCTATCATCCTTCAGAAATTAAAATGTATGTTTTGCATGTTAAATTCTTTCCTAAATTCTGGGGTAAAATTTTAAGACTTGGTTTCACCCACAAATTCTGTACCCTTTGATCACAGGTGGTTTTTTCTTTTTAAACACTTGTCAATATCCAGAGGCACTAGTATTTATCAAAATCCATTTTAAGTAGTATACCACAAAGCAATTCAGAAGGAGCTCTGGAAATGCTTCTTATTAAAAATAATGGTCAAAATCATAATGACAGTAATTGATTTTTATTGGTATTTCATGTTCATACTATCTTACCTTGGAATACCATCATATCTTCACAAGAGGTCTCTCCCTGGCTCTTTCTATCTGATTCTCTGGGCTCCTTCCATATGTGCACTTTCTAAAGCACTTTCACTATGCCCTCCTCCCACTCTATCATACCACAACATACACTATTCTCGGCACAAAATCCAAATTCTCAGTCTGGCATTTCAGTCTTTCTCTTTCTCCAGGTTCCCTCTCCACTGTTCTCCAAGACAAGCCCTGTGGTTGAAGAATTGGCACATTTTCTGATCCTCAAATTGGGCACAAACTTCCTCACTTCCCCCACCTCGTCTCCTCTCTCCATTTGTGCGGGTGTGTTTCTCGGCAGAGCACTGGTTCCTCTGAGAGCAGAGCTGTGATCTGCTCGTCGTCATTTCCCTCACAGAATCTGACCCCAGGTCTTACACCAAGGACCTTGTAACAACTTCAGCCACCTGTACCGCCTTCACCCTGTCTTAGCATCTCTCACACAACGAATGTCCACAACCAGAGTCACACCGGACCTGTGGTTTTATTTTTAGACTTTAACTATGGTGACAAAGTTTTACTATGAAGAAAGTTAGAAATAGGTAACTTCCTGGTGGCTCAGACAGTAAAGAGTCTGCCTGGGGTGTGGAAGACCTGGGTTCGATCCCTGGGTCAGGAAGATCTCCTGGAGAAGGCAATGGCAACCCAGTCCAGTATTCTTGCCTGGAAAATCCCATGGATGGAGGAGCCTGGTGGGCTACAGTCCATGGGTTTGCAAAGAGTCAGACACAACTGAGCGGCTTCACTTTCTTTCTTAGAAATACGTTAAGTGATTGTACTTAAGGGGAAAATGTTATCTCTATTTTAATTGTCTTTAAAAAAATTATTGAAATTCTAGACCTTCAAGCTCAAGTTTGTATGTTGGTTGAAAGAACAACTTTAGGTGCCCATGAGCTTGTGTCAAGTACATATTCTGCCTTCCATATAGTTACATCTCTATCTTGTTACAGACGTAGCTGTTTGCAGAGGGATCCACAGCTATGAAGAAAGAGAGGCTGAGATTGGACAGTCTACAGTCAAAGATCTGGCTTTGGGTTCCAGTTTCATAACTGACTTCTGAGTGACCTTGGGAAAAGCCACCTTCCCTTCTTGGGCAGCAGTTCCCTTGGCGTAAAATAAGAAATGTAATATTTGAATTCACAGGGTTATTGTGGAAATTAACTGCAGTAATTGCTATAAAATACCTTGTAGATTCTAAGGGACTCTGCGAATGTTAGTTATTATTAAAGAAATATTCTGGGCATCGCCAGGTTTTTGTTGCTTGTCTGTTTGCATAAGGCAATACTAGAGGTATTTCCAGCTGCCCTTGAATAATTTCTGTCATGAGATGTATGATTCTCCTGAATGCATGCATGCTCAGTCGCTTCAGTGGTATCCAACTCTGTGGTCCCATGGACCATCGCCTTCCAGGCTCCTCTCTCCATGGGGTTTTCCCAGCAAGAATACTGGAGTGGGTTGCATGCCCTCCTCCAGGGCATCTTCCTGACCCAGGGATCAAACTTGTGTCTTCTGCATTGCAGGCAGATGCTTTACCACTGAGTTACCTGGGAGTCCTCTTAGGTCTGTACAAATGCTCCATGTTCCAGTTTTAATTCTATCTATATTTACATGCAGCAGGCTCAACTCCTTAACCAAAAATTCTCTTTTTATTGTTTGAAGTCTGCTGTTCAAACTTTTGACTCGATGAAGTATTATGGATAAACTTGCCATTTTAGATGCTGATATCAACTTTGGACTTTCAACTACACACACACACACACACACACACACACACACACCATTAGGTTTATTTTCCTTTCTCTTTCCTTCCTTCTATCCTTCCTAACTTTCTCTTCCATCCTCACTATTTTTTCTTTCCTCCAATTAAAGTATAGAAATATTCACTTCAGAGAATAGCACATGAATCTTTGCCCAGAGTGACTCTTTTATTTCTCTCCTGCCTGAAACACTTGTAAAGCCTCACCATTTTCTCCAGAGCATTCAGATAATCTCTGGTAGATAAAATGGGCCCAACTCTGTGTTATTTACCAATTGAGTCCCAGATCAGACTATGAAGTTAAGTCACAATCTACTATGCAGGGGACTTGATTACTGAAGAGCATCCCCCAGGCATTCCATGACCTATAGAGGTATACATTTTCTCTGATATGATGGGAATTATTGACTCACTGAACCAGAACGCTCTGAAAGTCCACGTAAAGACCCTTATTTCCAGAATGGATTAAAAAACCAACAGTCTCTGGTTTCCTGCATACTCACAGTTTGTAGATTATTGATCTGATAATTAATCAACTCAGTATCCTCAGTATTAGCTCAATGTATGTGCAAAACCCCTTCATGAAACTTGAGTTGAAGAACACCCCAAATCTGCACCTCACAGAAGCTGCTTATAGTGCTCAACTGCTCAAATTATTTTTGTCTTTGAAGTGTAGCAGTTCAGCCTTCCTTAAAACACACAAGGTCAAGGAAAAGTAATACTGCCTAGGAAATAAGTAAATTGCCACAGACATACAATTATAAATAAGAAAGGCCTATAAAAACAATATAATCATGGAATTTTCAAGTTGAAATAAACAGCAATAAAATTGTCTACAATTTATTGCATATTGAGGCTAGCCTTGGAGGATTACAGACAAGGGTCTTTATAAAGTTAAGTTTGTGTTTGTGTGTGTATGTGCCTGTACTAAATTTTTCCTAAAGGATTATTGTTGGAACTTGTTTCATTGAGAGTTCTCATGTCACAGCCTCTCAGAAAATCATGTTCTCTAGTGACTAGCATAAGCCACATGGAATATTTTGTGGGGAAGTTCAGAACTTAATCTCATCCCTATCTGGCCTATTAGAACTGTCTTCTACACATTGATATAAAGATCAATTCTGTTTTGAATGACTACTATGTCACATATGTAGATGAAATAATACATCTTGCTCCTCTATTTCCATGGTCTTTCTGTCCCTCCCAGCCTCTCCAAATTGTCTTCCTATCTCACACTCTGATGGTGGTCCTTCTGCTACAAGTAGAAGTCTGAGTCAGCACCCACACTCTAAACCATGGCTCTTCCTCTCACCTCTTCTTCTCTGGGAAGGTCCATCTCTTTTCCCATATCGCTGCCTCCTTAGAGGGCTTCTATAACAGATTCCTTTGCTGAGATGTAAGGATTCACTTATGTGAAGTGATCACTTTAATATTTGTGGAATAAATTAACGAATAGGTCCAGCCAGGAATCTACATTTTAAGACTTTGCTTTCTGATGTATTCCATAGTACCTTCATGTTTTTAATACATGAAAGATTTAAAAGATTTATAAACTCAGAGAGTTGGTTCTCTAGTGCTAGGATTTTAGCTTCAATGTAAGCAGTGAGATCTTAGTCCTGTGTCTTTGAATGGCACCTACTCAATCTATTTTTCCATCAAGGGTTCATGAGCACCACAAAGGCAATGACCTTTTCTCTACTTCTGTGTTTAACCCCCACAGCCCTCATTATATTACTGTGTTCAACAAATGCCAATGTCCAGCTCTTTCTACTCCTTCAATCTCCAGATAATTTGGTCGACTATAACAAAATGTTTTGCAGCTTACAACATGAAGTTGTTAAAGATTCTTTGTCAGGTAATTGATAAAAGAACATTCCAGCCTATCCTTCACATCCACTGGCTCCAAGTTTATGCCACCTATACTTGTACAGCTCATACCTAAAACACCATTAGCCTGTTAACATGAGAATATCACCCATTGCAGATGAATGGGAATGCAGATCTCTGACCCTCCAAGCTGCCTGACAGTTCGTGCCACCAGGGGATGTTCTGGGGCCCCTGATGCTAGGATGCTGGAGTATTGGTATACTGGGGAACAGGATCTTGAGACGGAGTGGTCTCCAAGCCCAGCACCGAGTGCCAGCCCCCAGTTCTCGCCTTGTTTTGATCATGGTCAGGACCATAATTATGCCTCAATACCTACCTCTCGTGGGCTTCCCAGGTAGTGCTATGTAAAGATCCTACCTGCCAATGCAGGAGATGACGTGAGAGATGCAGATTTGACCCCTGGGTTGGGAAGATCCCCTTGAGGAGGGCACAGCAACCCACTCTAGCATTTTTTCCTGGAGAATTCCCGTGGACAGAGGAGCCTGATGGTCTACAGTTCACAGAGTTGCAAAGAATTGGACACAACTGAAGCAACTTCGGAGAAGGCAATGGCACCCCACTCCAGTACTCTTGCCTGGAAAATCCCATGGATGGAGGAGCCTGGTGGGCTGCAGTCCAGGGGGTCGCTAAGATTTGGACACGACTGAGGGACTTCACTTTCACTTTTCACTTTTATGCATTGGGGAAGGAAATGGTAACCCACCCCAGTGTTCTTGCCTGGAGAATCCCTGGGTCAGGGGAGCCTGGTGGGCTGCCATCTATGGGGTTGCACAGAGTCAGACATGACTGAAGTGACTTAGCAGCTCAGGAGATGACGTGAGAGATGCAGATTTGACCCCTGGGTTGGGAAGATCCCCTTGAGGAGGGCACAGCAACCCACTCTAGCATTTTTTCCTGGAGAATTCCCGTGGACAGAGGAGCCTGATGGTCTACAGTTCACAGAGTTGCAAAGAATTGGACACAACTGAAGCAACTTCGGAGAAGGCAATGGCACCCCACTCCAGTACTCTTGCCTGGAAAATCCCATGGATGGAGGAGCCTGGTGGGCTGCAGTCCAGGGGGTCGCTAAGATTTGGACACGACTGAGGGACTTCACTTTCACTTTTCACTTTTATGCATTGGGGAAGGAAATGGTAACCCACCCCAGTGTTCTTGCCTGGAGAATCCCTGGGTCAGGGGAGCCTGGTGGGCTGCCATCTATGGGGTTGCACAGAGTCAGACATGACTGAAGTGACTTAGCAGCAGCAGCAGCAGAAGCCACTTAGCACACATGCACACACCTACATCTCATATCAAGGCGGTCTGAGCAAAGCTCATGAGGCTGCTACCCAAGGCAAGTTATCTCCTTCTCTCGGCAAACCACTCCCTACTCTCACTTCTCGCCTCACATTTTCTCCTTATGCAAAGTTAGTATAGATGGCACATACGGTAGAAAGGGTTTCTGGAAAGTAATAGGGTAGATGCCTTACTAGTAAAGGTGTTTTAAAACCTCAAGTAGACGTTTAAAAATTTGAAGTAGCTTTTAATTGATGCAAATGTATTGACTGAATTTGGCTCACTGATACAAAATCATGGCTTATATGTCCAATAGAATTTGCCTTGACATCAGCCAGTCAATCTGAATATAAGGCAATGATTTATTGTTTATCTTTCTTGTATTGTGAAGGCCAACTTGCATTTAGATTTTTAGTCAAATAAAGTTATAGTATTTGCCTTACTTTAGAGAGTGTTATTCGGAGAAGGCAATGGCACCCCACTCCAGTACTCTTGCCTGGAAAATCCCATGGATGGAGGAGCCTGGTAGGCTGCAGTCCATGGGGTCACTAAGAGACGGACACGACTGAATGACTTCACTTTTCAATTTTCACTTTCATCTATTGGAGAAAGAAATGGCAACCCACTCCAGTGTTCTTGCCTGGAGAATCCCAGGGATAGGGGAGCCTGGTGGGCTGTCATCTATGGGGTCGCACAGAGTTGGACACAACTGAAGCGACGCAGCAGCAGCAGCAGCAGCAGCAGCAGAGAGTGTTATTAATAAGACAAAATAAGATTGCACACTTAACGCCATTACTTTTAAACCTACCCTTACACAAAACCTAAACCCACCACCACCATACAGTGCCCTCAGGGGATCATCAACCCTCCATCAGGCCTGTAAGAATTTTCCATCATCAACACAGAGCAGCACTTGTAAGCCCTACCATCACATACAGTGAAGGTGGAGCAAACCATCAGGCAGACCAGACGGTTTCCATTCTACAACCCGTCAAACCTGAACAGTTAGAATAGATTTTGGAACTTCCTCCCATATGCACAGATAAAGCTGTAAATATGCCCTCTTGTTCTACTGATGGGAGACTCAGGAGGCTGATAATCATTTGTCCCAAATAAATTGTTTGAACTCTTGGTGGATTCCCTCTAGTTTTTCATTACCATTTTGGAATAATATGCAAATAATTAGGTGACAGCATGTCCTTTGGCCATTATTAAATATATCACAATTATTACATGTAGTGTATTCTATGTGCATACAAGTCCCTTCAGGATAGTGCATATTCTCAACCCCGACCAAAAAAAAAAAAAAAGAGAGAGAGAGAGGGAATTATTAACACCCACTTTTCAAGTGCTGTAAAACCAAATCTCAGATTGTGGAACTAAACATTTGTGGCTCTGGCATCTATACAGGCTGGTTGGAGAATACATTCACTATGGTGTTTGACACACTCATTCTCTCAGGTGAAATACTGCAGGCAAAACTGCATAATTTATTAGGCTTGTACAGCAAGGCAGAATAATTAGATCCTCTCCTTGTACAAGGCTACATTTTATGATGATCTTTTTAATGCTGTAATCTAAATTGAGGTTGGAGTTGAGGCATGGAGGGGAGTTGAAAGTAAACTAATTGGGAGATGCTCTATATGAACTAACGGCTGTACAATTATGTCATCAAAAGTAGGATCTTATTCTTAAAGGCTTTCAAATCATCTGTATTATTAGGTAACAAGTACCTCAAATGTTTTAATAGCAAGAACATGATTATACATATCTATCTATCTATATAGAACGTTGTGTTTTATTGTGAGTGGGGAGGAAAAGGAAAAGGTTAGAAGCCAGTACTGTCTTCCGTGAACAGGTAGAAAAGAATTTCCAAATGTTGGCAAGAGGTGACAAAGTAAGAAAAAAAAGATCTGCCTTACCTCACAGTTCCTCCTGAGACTTGAAACGATGGTTTAGAGAAAAGTAGCCAGTGTCACCAAAGAGACAATTTGGAATAAGAATTTGAAATCCTTCTCAGGTGATCAAGGCAAAGAAGGCCCCGAACACGGACGCCACACGATGTCCAGGTATTTGCTAAACTGGCTCGCTCGGTCCGTCCTCACTGTACCAGCAACTGAGCACTAAAGTGGGTCCATCTTCTAGATTTGCTTATAAAGCGCCTCCCCTTAGATTGCTTTCCTTAGCATCCTGTTCTCCTTCAGTGATCAAGTGGCGCATGAGGATAGGGTTGTTTTCCCATTGGAGATTTGCTTCTTATTAAGTAGTCAGACAACCCATCTCAGGGGCCCAAGAAAGAACCATTGGAAGATAATTCTTCCTGCAGCCACTCTGGTTCTGCTTGGCTGCCACTCTGCCACGTTGTTTCCTCCTTTTTTTTCCTTTGCACATTACTGAGAGGTTAAATTTTTACAAATCTTATAAGACATTTCTGTCTTTGAGCAGATAGAAGATAAGGAGAGCTCATACACCTGGCCCTCTCAGGATGGAAAACTCCATTTGAGAAACTAATTTGCCATCTTGAAGGCTGATCCATGAGCATACCTGGCCATAAAATTCAGGTGGGAGAATCAAATTCAAAGAAAAGGTCATGAGAAACCCTTCTCAAGAGATCTAGTCCCTTTCTCTTTGAGAGCAGACCAAAGTCAAATTTCTTCACTGTGTCTTTTTCTGAACTCAAGTGCCTAGAACTCCAGTTTTCATCACCCTCATTTCATTCTCTTCCTCTTCATTATCATGATCACAGAAAGAAATAAACGTAATTTTTATTCCCTAACATCGAGTAGAATAATTTGCCTTAAGCATAGGGCAAAAACTAAGGCTCACTTATATTCTCTGTTTCCTTTGAACATCACATAATTGGTCCCTAGATTTCCCTGAAATCTTAGATTTTATTCTGAAAACCTTACATTAGCTGTGACTTTATCCTAAGGATCAACTCCCTTTAAGCCTCAATATCTATCCCTTGCTTTTAGAAATGAAACTGTTTTTCCAAAGGCTCAGCATGCTGTCCTTTGGGCTTTTGCCATATCTTAGCAACCACTCTGTTGGGGAACCTTACAAACAAAACTGGGCTTTGGAGTCTGGGCGCATATAAAAAGATATGTTGCAATAATAAACATTTTAGTTTCTTTGTTTAAACCAGCAATAACAGCTTTTAGAACTGCTGAGGTCTTGCCCTTTGTTCTGATTAAAGAAAAGAGATTCTTTAAATTTAGTGTATTTCCAGGTTAATTTGTTCTTGCATTTAAGAAATCTCTACTTGATAGTTCAATATTAGATCCACATTTAGAAGAGATGTATGGTCTCAACTGGCAATTATAAATGAAGTTTTTTGTTATCTTTATGGAATTTCCTAATTTTCTTCAGAAATTGTACATCCTCATTTTGAAAATCATTCCTTTCAAAGAAATCTAATGGCTTTATGAGGCCATTCACTTTAATCTCAGCATTCCTGCCAGACTGACAGAGGGAAAAGTATCAAATATTTTATAAGTGGATGAAAGAAGAAAACAATGTCTAGTCATGTAAGATTCAATGCAGCATTTTCCCCTTACTAAAGGGAACCAGGGCCCCTTAGAGATGTGGCTGATTTTAGAATTGGGGCAGGAAATATACAAGATAAGCCTAGAGAATTTCACAGCTCTTAAAAATAGAAGGAAAATGAAGACTTGATGAAACTAGTAGACACAAAAACTTATAGAGCCCTTCTCACATTTGTTGTTTCTCAAGTGTTTTAGCTCAAAATAATCAATATGCCCAAGTGCCATATTCTGAAGTGGCATGTTCTGAATCCTTTCATACTAAATAAGTATTTGCTGACTGCAAATCAAAAAAATTATCATTTTGAAGTGCCATCTTCTCTTATTCTATGCAACAGCAACAAACCATTTCTCGATGAGATTGTGATGTGCAATGAAAAGTGGATTTTATATAACAACTGGCAATGACCAGATCAGTGATTGGACTGAGAAGAAGCTCCAAAGCACTTCCCAAAGCCAAACTTCCACCAAAAAGAGGTCATGGTCATTGCTGGTCTGCTTCTGGTCTGGTCAAACACAGCTTTCTGAATCCCAGCAAAACTATTACATCTGAAAAGTAGCTCAGTAAATCAATGAGATGCTCAGAAAACTGCAACACCTACAGCCAGAATTGGTCAACAGAAAGGGCCCAGTTCTCCATGCATTGCCCAATCACACATCACACAACCAAGGCTTCAAAAGTTGAACAAATTAGGCTACGAAGTTTTGCCGCATCCACCATACTCACTTGACCTCTCACCAACTGATACCACTTATTCAATATCTTGACAGCTTTTTGCAGGGAAAATGCTTCCACAACCAGAAGTAGTCAGAAAATACTTTCCAAAAGTTCCTCTAATCCTGAAACAAGGGTTTTTATGCAATAGTAATAAACTAACTTATTGATATTTCTCTTTGGCAAAAATGTGTTGAATGTAATGGTTCCTATTTTGATTAATAAAGATGTGTTTGAGCCTAGTTATAATGATTTAAAATTCACAATCCCAAACTGAAATTACTTTTTCACCAACCTCATAAATGAGTACATAAATGTACGGAATAGACAAATCACCCATGCAGAACAATTCCACACAACTTATGTGGATAGTCAGCCCCTTAGAAGGTAGAAATTAGTCTCCGTTCTTCAAGTGTGGGCTGCTCATAGTGTATACCCTCTTGGGGCATGAACAAGGGTTCATTAGCAACATATGAACAAGGTACAAAGAGTACTTTTCCAGTTGATAAATCTTACAAATATTATCTCAGACATCAAAAATGTTGTCATCTTGATTTCATGTACCCTTGATATAAAGTGATGAGAATGGCACTTTACCTCTGTGATCTTTCTCCAAAAGTGGGACACTCACATTCCCACTCTAATCATGAGAAAAACATCAGACAAATCTCAATTAGGAGACATTCTGCAAAGTTCCTGACCAGTAGCCTTCAAAGCTGTCAAGGTCAAAAATGTAAAGTCTGACTTTTTGTCACAGGGAAGAGGAACCTAAGAAGGCATGATGAGTAAATGTAATGTGGTGTCCTGGATTGTATCCTAGAGAAAGAAAGTCAAAACTAAGGAAGTCTGAATGCAAGTATAATGATGCATCAATATTGGTTCATTAATTGTGACAAATGTACTCTACTGGCATTAGATGTTAATGATGGGGGAAATGTGTGTAGGATAACGGGAACTCTACCCTTACAATTTTTCTATCAATCTAAAACTCTTTTAAAAAATAAAAAGCTTATTTATTTTTTAAAAAACATCTACCTACTACTTCCCAGGCAACACCTAAGTGCATGTATAGACTGGTACTCAAAAAATGTTTGCTAAATATATGAAAATAACATTTGTCCTTAGTCTCCATAAATTTACCATAGTCATCAACTTCCATCCAAGAGTTCTTCTTTTATTTAATAACTTTGAGAGTGGTACTGGAATATGAAAAAAGGAAATTCTATAGTGGAAAACTCAGAAGTAACTTTTTAGTAATGCATATTGACATTACCCACAATTTCCATCACAATAGAATTTTAAAAATGAAAATATTAATGAGACTACATGTTTTATTTTCAAAATACTTTTGCATGTCAATGTCAATTCCTTCAATAATAAATGGAAAAAGGCAAGGTAGGCATTACTCTGCATTTTGAACATCAAAAATCTTGAGGGAAAGAGACAGTATATGATGTATTCAAGGTGGAAAAGAACCTTATAATCTATAATTATTGGCAATGATTAGGCTGTGAATTAAGCAAGCTAGCTAACTTTCCTGGGGTTAAGCTTCCCTGTTTGAAAAATGAAGGAAATTTCCATGGTAGAGGAAAGTTCCTGTATAATACATTCCCGTCCAACTCCAAACACATAGAATATAATAAATTTATTTATTTAAAAATAAAGAACTGTATTAAATATTAAGGAAAAAACCCAAGGACCAAAAAGGAAAGGAAATTACAGGTATAGGTAGAGGCTGGTCTCATGATCACCAACGGGGTGAGACTAGTTGTATGCGGATGATCCAGCTAAAGTCCTCAGATGGGAATGTGTGCTCCAAAATGAGCTCAGGCTGTGATAGAAATTAGAATATCCCATCTTGTCTGTCCAGGTGACTTCCAGAAACATGATTCTTTCCCAAAGCCTGCTGCCAAAGTCAAGTTTCTCATGTGAGCCCGATTTCCAGGCTGTTACTTGTACACACACTGAGACAGAGCTGAGACCTCCTGTGGATCCAGATGGCACAAGAGGCGCAGGCTGAGGCCATCATGAGGTGGCTCCCAGAAAAGGGTGCAGAAGGGAACTTTTCAAGAGATGAGCAAAACCAAAAAACTGCATGAATTCCAATTCTAGGAAAAAGAAATAATGAAAGAAATCTAAAAAGATCCTTAAAAATCAATATCCTTGAAATCCTCAAAGAAATGAGAGGAGAATGGGAAACTTGAGAGTAGGTCCAATACTAGGCTAACATAAACAAAGAAATTGAAACATGAAAGATAGAATTGAGGAAAGTTCCTAGTATGGAAGCAAAGAGATAAAGTGATAGTAAATAAAAGAGAAACTGAGCTGAAGGCTAAGAAACATCAATATAAGCCAAAATAAGATTTTCATTAAAAAAAATATAAAGAATTAGAGAGTCTAAAAGAGCTAAATAATGGCTGAAAATTTCCAAAGTTTCTATAAGAGTCTTCCAATTTGGGAAACCCATGTTGTACGCAGCAAGAAAAATAAAAAATATAGTCCACACATAGACTGTAAAACCCACGAGAAGAGATAAATTACCTAAAAAGAACAGCATCTATTTGACAGCTCATTTTTTCATTAATAAAAGAATTCATTCAAAGTGTCATGGGAAAATAATTGTGAATATAGAATGTTATGCCTTCAAGAGTAAATGTGAAATGAAGACATCTTCAGACATTTAAGGACTGCGTTTATTACTATCAGATCCTCACTGCAAGAATTATTAAAGGCTATAATTCATCAAAAAGAATAATAAATTCAGAACTAAGGAGTGGGATTCAAGAAAGTTGGTGAGCAAAGAAGTTGAATATCGTGATGATAAAAACACATAGATGTTTACTGTAAATAATAAAGAAGAAAAATTTCTTTTGTGTTTAAAACATGTTGGATTTAAGTTCTAGACATCAACAGTATGAAAACTGGGAATTAGGGGCTATGTACCTAAGGAGTATGAGGTACACTAAGATCCTTCACGTATACTTTATTAGAAATTGGTAATGGAATATGTCTATTGAAAATTTAAAGATGACCACTAAAAGAAAAGAAATAAACTGTGTACCTTGCCAAATAGTATATGAGGGAAAAGAGCAGAAAAAGAAAATTATATCAGTCCAGTAAAGACTGCTGATAAAAAGGGAAATAGAAGTAAACCTAGAGTTGCTTAAAGAGAACACACAATAAGGTAGCAGAAATAAAATCCAAATATATATGGGGAAGCAAGTTTCAAAGTAATACTGTGGATATAGCATTGATGCCTATTACATAAAGTGTAATAAAATGTTTATCTCTAATAACATACATGTAATCAAACTCCAATACTTTGGCCACCTCATGCGAAGAGTTGACTCATTGGAAAAGACCCTGATGCTGGGAGGGATTGGGGGCAGGAGGAGAAGGGGATGACAGAGGATGAGATGGTTGGATGGCATCACCGACTCAATGGACATGAGTTTGGGTGAACTCCAAGAGCTGGTGATGGACAGGGAGGCCTGGCGTGCTGCAGTTCGTGGGGTCGCAAAGAGTCAGACACAACTGAGTGACTGAACTGAACTGAACTGAACTGAACTGAATCAAATCTACAGAATGCTTTAAATAGACAAAGAATCAAACTCATTAAATTAATGATAGTGGTTGTATGTTAGGTGAGGGGTCCCAGAAGACTCACCTTATTTATCCATGATATATTAATTATTTGTATATTAAAAAAGAGATAATGCAAATATTAAATTACAGGCTTAATTAGAGATGATACAAACCCAGATATTATTAGATTTTTCTTTGTATGCCTTATGTTTTTCTATTTTTTTTTTACAAAAACTGTTTAAACTAGGTTATTCCTTCTAAGTCTAATAATGTGTATATCTCTATATTATCTCAAAGCATCCAGTGAGCTAAAGGCAGAATCAAGACTAGCACCAATATTTCCTAATTTCAAGTCCATGGTTCTTTCCTTTACACCAATATTCTAGATGTTCAGGTTACAATCAATTCTAGCTGCTCCCTCGAGTCCTTGAGATGACTTTTGAAAGTTCGTACAAGCTTTGGGTTTTCATTACTTTTTCTTCTACTCTCAATGCTTAGATTGGCACCAATTTACCCTCAAGAGGTTCTTGTGAGCTTTAATTGAGGACCACAAAAGATAGCAAGATCTTTAAGTGAGTAGCTCTGAGTAATTTCCCAAGCAGATCACTCTGCAGAATTTCATTTTCAACATGAATGGTCACACTTCAAGCAATGAATGAAATGCATTGTTCAAGGGAAATGACGCACTCGATTCTGTAGTGCTGCTCAACAGGCCGAGCGCAACCAAGCAGCAGTGCGTCAGCATTTTCGTTACAAACCCATCAGCAGGATGTAAGTGCCAGAGGCTTCTAAAATCAATTTGCTGAGTCACTGCCGAGAAGGACCCACAAGACTGTTACAAACATAATCACCAACCTCTTCCAGGATGTCTTTCTTTACTATACTCATCCTCACGCTGACCCTTTTATGACCTTGAATATTTTCCTTGTGTATGGAGCCTGCTAGCTTGATTATTTATTGGTTCATATCAATAGACTCTTACCTCTCTTACTTTTTCTCTACAATTGGAGAAAATTTGGGGGTAGGTGGAAGGTCTTTTGTTTATCATGATTATTATCCGTACAGAATCAGATTATTGCTGCATGCCATAGGTTTTAGGAGTAGAATAGCTGAATGAGAAAGGTAATCAATAATCTAATATGAGATCATGCACTTGGATATAATGAAAACTCTCTCTTTATGGCACCGGATTCACTCCCAGATTAGAAAATTAGTTGGATCACATAATAGGCTTCTTTTTTTTCTGGAGTGGGTACACAGTAGAAGACAAAACCTATGTGAAACATCAAATTCATAAACTAGTATCTTCTGACTCTGGAATGCTGTACATTTCGTTCTGGGTGTCTAAAGCCAAACCATCATTCATCATTAGTAGAACTCTACCAGAGAAGACCTCTCCATTTGCTCATTCCTTCTCTGTTGTCTCTGAACTCCTTTTGTATTTATGTTCAATACTGTAGAAGCCTAGCTTGAAGGATTTTGAGCATTACCTTGCTAGTGTGTGAAATGAGTGTGGTAATCTGAACATTCTTTGGGATTGCCTTTCTTTGGAAATGGAATGAAATCTGACCATTCCAGTCCTCTGGTCACTGCCAAGTCTTCCAAATTTCCTGGTATATAAAGTGCTGCATTTTAACAGCATCATCTTTTAGGATTTGATAGGAGAAGGCAATGGCAACCCCCTCCAGTACTCCTGCTTGGAAAATCTCATGGACAGAGGAGCCAGGTAGGCTGCAGTCCATGGGGTTGTGAAGAGTCGGACACGACTGAGCGACTTCACTTTCACTTTTCGCTTTCATGTATTGGAGAAGGAAATGGCAACCCACTCCAGTGTTCCTGTCTGGAGAATCCCAGGGATGGAGGAGCCTGGTGGGCTGCCATCTATGGGGTCGCACAGAGTCGGACACGACTGAAGCGACTTAGCAGCAGCAGCAGCAGCAAGCAGCAGCAGCAGCATAACTCTGCTGGAATTCCATCACCTCCACTAGCTTTGTTTGTAGCAATACTTCCTAAGTCCCACTTGACTTCACACTCCAGGCTGTCTTGCTCTAGGTAAGTGACCATACCATCAGGGTCATCCATGATGTAGAAAGTCTGTCAATTCCACCTTCACTACATTTTTGTGTGTGTGCCCAGAAGAATATTATAAAGCTCCTTGTGCTGCAGAACACTTGAAGAAATGGACTATTTTTGTGCAAAAAGAAAAAAAATAGATAACTAACAAAGATCTTCTGTATAGCACAGAGAACTCTGCTCAATATTCTGTACTAAGACATTTTTTATACAGTTCTTCTTTGTATTCTTGCCACCTCTTGTTAATCTCTTCTGCTTCTGTTAGGTCCTTGATGTTTCTGTCGTTTATTGTGACCATCTTTGCATGAAATATTTCCTTGGTACCTCCAATTTTCTTGAAGAGATCGCTAGTCTTTCCTATTCTTTTGTTTTCCTCTATTTCTTTGCATTGTTCACTTAAGTTTTCTTATCTCTCCTTGCTCTTCTTTGGAACTTTGCTTTCAGTTGGGTACATCTTTCCCTTTCTCTTCTGCTTTTCACTTCTTTTCTTTTCTCAGCTATTTGTAAGGCCTGCTCAAGACAACCACTTTGCCTCCTTCATTTCTTTTTCTTGTGGATAATTTTGGTCACCAAATCCTGTGCAATGTTACAAACCTCTGTCCATAGTTCTTCAGGCACTCTGTCTACCACATCTAGTCCCTTGAAGCATAGCCCTTATTAATAAGCTGCTTTGGTCTGTGATTTATTTAGGGATATTAGTTCTGTTTGCCAAGAAGCTTCTTGTTTCAGAGGGTGAAACACAGTTTAAGAACAGTGATGACAACTTATGAGGCACTAGAGAATTAACCACACATTTACTGTATATTCGAATATAGTGGACTAACAATATTGTGCTTATTTCAGGTGTCCAGCAGAGTGATTCATTTATACATATACATATATCGCTATCTATTCTTTTTCAAATTCTGTTCCCATTTAGGTTATTACAGAATATTGAGAATTCCCTATGCTATACAGAAGCTCTTTGTTAGTTATCTATTTTATTTATTTTTATTAAATTTTTGTTTGTATTGCAGTTCAGTTCAGTTGCAGTGGTGTCTGAGTCTTTGCAACTCCATGGATTGTAGCACGCCAGGCCTCCATGGCCATCACCAACTCCCAGAGTTCACCCAAACTCATGTCCATTGAGTCGGGAATGCCATCCAACCATCTCATCCTCTGTTGTCCCCTTCTCCTCCTGCCTTCAATCTTCCCCAGCATCTAGGTCTTTTCCAATGAATCAGTTCTTCGAATCGGGTGGCCAAAGTATTGGAGTTTCAGCTTCAGCATCAGTTCTTTCACTGAACAACCAGGACTGATTTCCTTTAAGATGGACTGGTTGGATCTCCTTGCTGTCCAAGGGACTCTCAAGAGTCTTCTCCAACACCACAGTTCAAAAGTATCAATTATTTGGTGCTCAGCTTTCTTTATAGCCCAACTCTCCATCCATACATGACTACCAGAAAAACCATAGCTTGGACTAGATGGACCTTTGTTGTCTCTGCTTTTAAATATGCTGTCTAGGTTGGTCATAACTTTCCTTCCAAGGAGTAAGCATCTTTTAATTTCATGGCTGCAGTCACCATCTGCAGTGATTTTGGAGCCCCCCAAAATAAAGTCAGTCACTGTTTCCACTGTTTCCCCATTCATTTGCCATGAAGTGATGGGACCAGATGCCATGATCTTAGTTTTCTGAATGTTGAGTTTTAAGCCAACTTTTTCACTCTCTTCTTTCACTTTCATCAAGAGGCTTTTTAGTTCTTGTTTGCTTTCTGCCATAAGGGTGGTGTCATCTTCATATCTGAGGTTATTGATATTTCTCCCGGCAATCTTGATTCCAGCTTGTGCTTCATCCAGCCCAGCGTTTCTCATGATGTACTCTGCATAGAAGTTAAATAAGCAGGGTGACAACATACAGCTTTGATATACTCCTTTTCCAATTTGGAACCAGTCTGTTGTTCCATGTCCAGTTCTAACTGTTGCTTCCTGACCTGCATACAGATTTCTCAAGAGGCAGGTCAGGTGGTCTGGTATTCCCATCTCTTTAATAATTTTCCACAGTTTATTGTGATCCACACAGTCAAAGGCCTTGGCATAGTCAAGAAAGCAGAAATAAATGTTTTTCTGGAACTCTCTTACTTTTTTGATGATCCAATGGGTGTTGGCAATTTGATCCCTGGTTCCTGTGCCTTTTCTAAATTCAGCTTGAACATCTGGAAGTTCAAGTTTCATATACTCTTGAAGCCTGGCTTGGAGAATTTTGAGCCTTATTTTAATAGTGTGCGAGATGACTGCAATTATGCAGTAGTTTGAGCATTCGTAGGCTTTGCCTTTCTTTGGAATTGGAATGAAAACTGACCTTCTTTGTGTGTTGCAGTATAGTCAATTGATGCCTTTGAATTGTGGTGCTGCAGAAGTACTGAAAGTCCCTTGGACAGCAAGGAGGTCTAATAAGCCAATCTTAAGGAGATCAGCCCTGATTATTCACTGAAAGAACTGATGCTGAAACTGAAGCTCCAGTATTTTGGTCATCTGATGCACACAGATGACTCATTGGAAAAGTCACTGATGTTGGGTAAGACTGAGGGCAGAAGGAGGAGAGAACCTCAGAGGATAAGATGGCTGAATGGCATCACTAGTACAATGACCATGAACTTGGGCAAACTCTGGGAGATAGTGAGGGACAGAGAGGCCTGCCATGCTACAGTCCATGGGGTTACAGAGTCTGACACCACTGGGTGAATGAGCAACAACAATAACATAGTCAGTTAACAATGTTGTGATGGTTTAGGTGGGCAGCAAAGGGATTCAGCCATAGATATATGTATATCCCTTCTCCCCTAAACTCCCTCCCATCTATACTTCCACATAACACTGAGCAGAGTACCTTCTGTTATACAGTATGTCCTTGTGGGTTATCCATTTTAAATATAACAGGGTGTACCTGTCCATCCCAAACTTCATAAATGTCCCTTCCCTCCATTCTTCCCATGGAAACCATGAATTTGTTCTCTGTCTGTGAGTCTGTTTCTGTTTTGTAAATAAGTTCATTTGTATCATGTCTGTTGATTGCTGGGTGATAAGTCATATGGCATGAACTCCTCCTCTGTTGGGAGAAGATATCAGCTCCACTCCTCTGGATCAGGTCCAGTGAGTTGGGGCTCAGAGCACCTCAGGTTATCTATATTCATGCTTCTCCACTGTTCTGCAAAGGTAGCAGTTTGTTTGAAGAGATATTGCTCAAAATTACCTTAAGGTTGACAAACTCAAAGTAGATTTTGACTTAGAGGGAGAATCTAAAGGACTATTAGCAACAGCTGTAAAGTCTTCCCTTATTGAGTAGTGTCTCCTGCACTTCAGAGAATTGCAGCTTTAGAGAGTGAAGGTCCTTCAGTTCAGGAGCTTCAAAGTTCTTTTAACTGTTACAAAATCTGTAAGAAGACTTCCATCTTATAGCGCATACACATGATTCAAGGACAGCAGAAGAAATGAGACTGAAACAAAAATTTCTGGAAACGCTAACTACAGTAGGTGGATCAATTGATACTACACATCTTATTGTATCTTATTGTATCCTATCCTATGTTATTCTATTCCATTACAACTCATTTTTAATGTTGAATTTATGTCTCAAATATAGCAATTACTTTCTCCACATACCAAATAAGAATTTCTTATTCCCATATCATTTAGTACCTGAGTCAATCTTTTTCATGACCCTCTCTCTGATTAGCAAGAAGTTCTTTGGAATATTTGATAGGATCCTCTCTCTCCATAACGTCTGTGCTCCAATGTGCTTTGGAGCTTTTCTGGTTGTCCTGGATTGTGACGACAGCCACAGTCCCTGCTCACTGTGAACAGTTGCAGCTGGACTTCTCTGCTCGGGGCTTTCTGAGAGGCCACAGATGGCTCCCCTCAATAAACCCCACCTCCTCTTCCCATCCTCATTCTCAACTAGAAAAGAAGCACTTAAAATAGTATCAGAAACATAAAATATTGGGGAAATTTTGACAAAATGTGTGCAAAAGTTACACATTGAAAATTATAAAAGATTCCTGAAAGAAATTTTAAAAGGCCTAAGTAAATGTGTTGGGAAGTAATTTTCTCAAATTCTTTAGATTCAATGCAATTGCCATCAAAATCTCACTAGTACTTTTGGAGAAGTTGGCAAACTGATTCTAAAATTCCTATGGCAATACAGAGAACCTACAAGAACCAAGACAACTTTGAAAAAGAACGAAGCTGGATGGCTAACACTACCTGATTTTAAGATTTATTGTAAAGCTATAGTGATTAAAACAATGTGCTATTGGCATAAAGAAAGATACATATACCAATGAATAGAAAAGAGTCCAGAAGTAAATTGCCACATATATGGGCAACTTATTTTCTTCAAAAGTGCAAAATTCAGTATAGAAAGGTGCTACAAAAGGTGCTGGAACAATTGGATATACATATGTACAAAAACAGTGAACTTGAATATTGAACTTGCAAATATTAATTCAAAATAATCACAGACTAAATGTAAATCCTAAAAAAATAAAACCTCTTAAAAAAACTGGAAATTTATGTTTCTGAGTTAGGAAAATTTTTTTTAGATATGACATGATGCATAACAAGAAGAAATTTATAAACTAGACTTTTTCAAAATTAAAAGTTTTTGCAAAAGACACTATTAAGAAAATGTTAAGAGAAAATTTTAACTAAAAAAAATCAACGAAACAATACATTTCTATTTTACTTACTTTTTAAGAGGCCCACAAATAGGTTACAACCTATTTGAAAACACAAGTCCCTGACAGGGTCTAAATATTGACAAATTATACATCCAGTAAAGGACTTTTATCCAGAATATATAAAGAACTCTCAAAATGTGATAATAAGAAAACAAACAACCCAGTAAAAATGAGTGAAACATTTCAACAAACTTTTGACCAAGAAGATTAAACATTTTAAAGTAAACATATGGAAAGAGACTCTTTAGGGAAAGAAAAATAAAAACCACATTCAGATGCCACTATACACTCTTAGAAAAACTAAAACTTAAAATCCAGTGTTGACAGATGTGAAAGATTTAGAAGTTATCTATATTCCTATATGGGTGGAAAATGATGCAAGCACTTTTGAAGACTTTAGCGTTTCTTAGACAGTTAAACACCACCTACTATACAACCCAACCATTCCAATCCTGACTATTCACTCAAGGGAAATGAAAGCATATGTTTACAGCAAAGATTGGTTACATAGGTGCTCAAAGCAGCTTCTATCAACAGGAAAAATGGGTAAGTAGATGGTGCCACAGCCATACAATGCCATAGAAAGGAACAGATTTCTGAGACACACAACAACATAGATGGATTTCAAAATAATTGTGTTAAGTATGTTAAAGGAGTTAGACCAAAAAAAAAAAAAAGTGCACATACTATAATCACATTTACAAAAATAATGGTTGGTTTAGTCACTAAGTCATGTCTGACTCTTGCGACCCCACGGACTGTAGCCCACCAGGCTCTTCTGTCCATGAGATTCTCAGGCAAGAAGACTGGAGTAATAGGATATATAAATAAGTGCATAATGACAGAAAGATCCCTGATTGCCTGAGGACAGGATGAGGGCAGAAATGACCATGGGAGAGACAGATTGCAAGGGAGCACCAGAAAACTTTTGGGGATGATGAATAGCTTCACTATCTTGATCTTGGTGATCACTTAAAAAATACATACATATGTGAAAACATATCAAATTATGTTCTTTAAATATGGTTAATTCAATAAAACTAAAACATGTTTTGAATATATGTCTGATACCACATCTTCAAGTATGCTAAGAAAAAAGAAAGAGAAAAAAACTGTACTAGTATAAATTTCACTAATCAAAAGTGAAAGCTGTCCACTGCTACTTTGCAGGAAGGAGGGTTGGTTTCAGAGATGCACAGCTGAAAGCCGAGACTGGAAAAATACAAAGTCATAGCACAGGGATGGATGCCCCCAGTGAACTGGAACTCCTCAATAGTCAAGCTTTATCTGCACATGCAGATCATAATTCCTCCTTTGGTGTTCTGCCTTCTTTCCATGACAGTCCATCAAGTGCACCAAGGTGGCTGCCCTAACTCCTCTTAGGTCTCCTTTTATCCAGAATAAATATCCCCAGTTTCCCCAGAGGCAAGATATGGTTTCCAGATCTGTTCATGGGTTTTTCACCTTGCTTTTCCCAATTACTACCTAAATTACTCCCTGGATGGGTAGATTCCGTGTGTATGCTTGAAGCTCCCAGGTCTTATGTCACTAATATAAACAGGGTCCTGGAGTTTCAGTGTCGAGAAGGAAGGTGTTTGGACAAAGTCCTAGAGTTTCACCCTAAAGGATCTGGTTCATGGAGACAAAGGAGGGCCCTGACTGAGGTCCCTAAGAAAGAGCCAGGCCTGGACACGAGGACCAGACTATGTTATTTAATTCAGTACTTAAAGTATATCCCGTTCCCTTGGGGATACAACTTAGAAATTGTCCTACTAGCCAAGGTTTTTAAAACAAGTGTGAAAACGAGTGTATACATTGTATAAATTCCTCCTCAGGCATTCTGATTCTTCCAGGGCTCTTGGCAAGGATGACAGGTCAAGAGACCTTATATTGCATCATTGAATCTTTTTGATTGAATCTTTCTGATTCAGCTCTGAGATTTCCTTAATTCATATGCTTCCATTTTATTTTTCCTCTCACACAACACATCTTTACCTCATGCAAAATATGAGTGAGACTATGGATGAGGCACCACGAGTGGGGTGACAGAGGGCAACAGCTTTGAGCATGACTCCAAACAGGTTACAACCTCTGCCCACACAAGGAACTTGGTCTGCTGGGGAAAAGGATTGGGATCAGACCAGGAATCTGGTTAGAATGTGCCTTATAAAGACATAATCCAAGGGGAGGGAGGCTCAGAGGAGATGGAGCTGCCTGCCAGTCGGGAGAGAAGGCGTTGCTCTCCTGTTTCCTCATTGAGCTATAAGCCCCTTAGCACAGGAGGGTGTTCTATTTCTCTGTACCCTGTCAGTGACAGCCAAAGTGCCCTGCCTGGAGTGAGGGAAAGCGAAAGTCACTCGGTCATGTCCGACTTTTGCAACCCCAGGGTCTATACTAGTCCATGGAATTCTCCAGGCCAGAATACTGGAGTGGGGAGCCTCTCCCTTCTCCAGCGGATCTTCCCAACCCAGGAATCAAACCCTGGTCTCCTGCATTGCAGGCGGATTCTTTACCAACTGAGCTATCAGCGGAGAATGGGAGAGTTACTCAAAGTGGAGTTTCCCTTGTGGCTCAGCTGGTAAAGAATCCACCTGCAATGCAGGAGACCCTGGTTCGATTCCTGGGTAGAGAAGATCCACTGGAAAAGGGATAGGCTACCCACTCCAGTATTCTTGGGCTTCCCTTGTGGCTCAGCTGGTAAAAAATCTGCCTGCAACTGGGAGACCTGGGTTCGATCCCTGTGCAGGAAAGATCCCCTGGAGAAGGGAAAGGCTACATACTCCAGTATTCTGGCCTGGAGAATTCCATGGACTGTATAGTCCATGGGGTCATAAAGAGTAGACACAACTGAGCAAAAGGCCACACGAAGTAGCAAAAAGTGTACCTGACTGTAATCCTGGCCCTGAAGTTCTGAGCTTGTAGGACTTGGGGAAATTAGTTACTACTTCTGAATGTGACCTTCATCATATCTGAAAGTTGAATAAGAAGAAGAATACCTTCATTTCTTGGTTGAAAAATTAGGTGATAAACTGAGGGTTGTGTGAAAGTGCCTCTTCGTAGATGCTTTTATACAAGCTGGGCTGGCAGGATGTACTTCCTTTGTGCCACAGAATTGGTAGGAAGATGTCTGGTTCTCAATAAGCTGCAGGCAATGGGAAGACACTGGCCCCGGAGGAACAAAGATATGAATTCTGGTGAGCTTGATGACACTGCCAAGCCCATCTTTATCACAAACTCAGAGTTAAACCAGTTGACCAACTTGGTCATTGATTCAGTGCAGACATTCCAAAGGGAGTAACCTGAAATGTTGATTCCCAAACCCAAGTGTTTACACTAATAAGCTGGGCGGCTGGTAAAAAATGCAGACTATTAAACCCACCCAGTATTTCTGTTCCATTCAGCCTAGGGGTAGGGACAAGGAAATTATATTTTTAATTGTCTCCTTCACGAGTTCATAGTACCGTTTGGAAACTGGTACCATTTGAAACTTGAGGTCTGTTTCAACACAAAGTGCCAATGCTCATTTGTCTGTCTTGCAAAAATGGATTTGCACACTTTTCTAGTTTGATTTCCTGCTTCCCGAAGCAAGATCTAAAGAAAGAGTTTGTAGAGAAAATTGTTGTATAAACAAGAACAATGTTTAGCCTGCTGAAGAAAGGTCAACAAATGGTTGCCAGGCAACTATACAAGCCACTTTGTGTGCGAACAATGCTGTTAAACAGAAAATCTGCTCATTATAAATTATTCTTATAACACCTGAAAAGGTCTTCCTGATTTTCAAATTCATATTATGAACCTGAGCTCTGCTCATGACCCAGGCATCATCTGCATGCTGGGGAAACGGTGCCCTCACCTCAGCCTCGTGCTTTTGGAGTGTTTTCCCGAGCCAGGAGATGACACTGCTCAGAGAACTGAGAACCAGAGGCTCATCTAAGTATGAACGAAGGAGCCACACTGCCAGCACGCATGCACACTCTTGGCTTTCCCTTTACTTGTCAGATTTGCACTTTCACCTCCCTCCTCACCACTCTAAGCCAAGGCCTTGGGCCCTTCGCACCTAGATGAATGGCTTCATTAATGACAATTGGTACTTCCTCTTTTCTGCTGTCATTTTCTTTACTTACTAAATTTTATTTTGTAATGGTATTAACACAAGCGCAGCCCTTTGAACAAAGCTTGTAAGTGTAGACTACATGATTGTTGACCATCGGGACAAGGTTGTGCCCAGATCTCTAAAGTTTATTCATCTTGCTTCACTGAGACTGTGCCTGACTCCCCACTTCCCTCTCCCTTGAGGCTGGGAACCACCATTTCACTCTTTGATTCTATGAATTTGACTCTTTTAAATACCACATATAGGTGGGATCGTGCTGTATCTCTTTCTGTGCCTGGCTTATTTAACTTAAATTGAAAGGACAATTGTTACCTCTTAGTGGGGCAATTACTGAGGACCAGGCATTGCTTAAGCATTTCACGTGTTTTATCTCGACATCTACTTGAAATATACCTTCCTTGCAGGTGTAGGAAGTCAGACTCAGAGGTTACATTACGAGGCCAGTGTCTCAGCTAGTAAGACAACTGAGGTGTGAGTATAAGACCTGGGTCTTAATCATACTGCTCTAATGCCTCATACCTACAATAACCTCATCTTATCTATTGATGACAGTTTCTCCACAGGCGAAATTCTCTTGCATTTGATGTGCAGACTTATTTTCTATCAAGAAGAAAGGCAACACTTACTGGCATATAAATAGCGTGACAGGATTGTTTCCAAGGGCTTTTATGCATTATTTCATTAAACTCTCACAAGAACACTATGAGGCAGGTTGTATTATTATTTTTATTCCATCTAAAAAGAAACTGAGCCTGAGCTTTGCTCAGAGTACAGTATTCATAACTGTTAAGTCTAGCTTTGAATCCAAGTCATTCTACTACAGAGCACGAGCTCATAACCTTTAAGCATACTTCTTCTGTAATATTTTTCAGTATTTTTTTTTTATCACAGAGCACATCTAGTTTAATCTGCTTATCAGTTTTTATGTAAATCATCTGTTTCTGCCTCAGAATTATGGGTTGGCTTTTGCCCTGGAAACTGAGCCACAAACTCACATCCTAAGAGAAAGCACATAACTGCCTTGTTTGGAACAGAGCTCAAAATATAAAATCAACCAAAAGGAGGCCTGAAGGAAGAGGAATCTCTACTTTCAGTCACTCCTTGCTGTGCTGTGCACTCAGTCACTCAGTCATGTCTGACTCTACAACGCTATGGACTAGAGCCTGCCAGGCACCTCTGTCCATGGGATTTTCCTTCAAGAATACTGAAGTGTGTTGCCATTGTCTTCTTCAGTCAAATAGCTCATTCTTCATTTCCCTTGCCTTTGCTTTCCCATCTGACACAATGTGGTGTTCTGATCTCCCAATTGTCCAAATGACTTTGATTCCTGGTCCTTATTTGATCTATATGCTTTGGTAGCTCCCCAGGTCTGGTTGCTCCCACACTCCACCCTAGGCAGGATTGGCAGGGGAAGGAAGGGATGTTTCAAGGCATGGTGACAAGGCATTTCTTTACTGTAGGACCAAGCAATCAGGGAGGCTCTAGAACAAAGACTCTAAGTCAAATTCTAGGCAATTCTTAGGAGCAGAAAATTTGAGGAGGAGATGAAAGTAAAGATGTTTTAGTAGGAAGGATTTGTATCTAGAAGGCCCCATGATAGACATACTAGTCCAGGGCCTATGACAACAAACAGCTGGAATACGGGGACAAGGGCAGGTAGTTCTAGGAACATACTAGATTACAGTCCAGAGGACCCCAGCTTGCAGATAAGTTATCAAAGCAGAGATTTAGACATAAGAGGGAAAGATGATAACACAGTTACAAGACGTAGGACGTAAGTTGGATCGGGATAGTGACCAGTACAAATTAGTGGCAATCATCACTGAGCAGCTGCCCAAAGACTCTACAGATTCCTGCCTGTGGGCATTGTCAGAACGGGAAGCAGGGGATCAAGCAGATATAAGACTTCTCTTGGTTGCCTACTATGTTTTACCATTTTTATACCTCCTTCAGACTATACCCTTGGTCTACCAACAGTGGCTCCCTCTTCTATCATCTTCAACAATTTATGTCTCTTCCCTGGTGGCTCAGATGGTAAAGCCTCTGCCTGTAATGCAGGAGACCCCAATATGATCCTTGGGTTGGGAAGATCTCCTGGAGAAGGAAATGGCAACCCACTCCGGTACCCTTGCCTGGAAAATCCCATGGATAGATGAGCCTGGTGGGCTACAGTCCATGGGGTTGCAAAGAGTCTGACATGACTGAGCAACTTCTCTTTCTTCCTTCCTTCCTTCCTTTTTTTCTTCCTTCCTTCCTTCCTTCCTTCCTTTCTTCCTTTTTTTCTTTCACCTCTAGATTGTAGCCATATCCAAATATTTAATTTCTAGTAGCCTCTAACTTATACCCTCCCAACTTGGAAGACTGATGTCTCCAGGATATGTATGTATCCTATAAACTCTGACATGTCTCACATGTCCAGGAAAACTGTTCTGAAGATTCACTTGACATAGGAAGAAATGAGCCTGGATTGTGCAATGGCACAGGTCTGTCCTTGGTGAGTTGGAAGATACCCCTACCCGCAGTGACAGGGCACTTCCTACCGTGACCATAGATGCCTTCAAGTCTCAATGCAATGTAGAAAAAAAGGAAGCCTACTTGGTCTCATAGACCCTCTGGGAAATCTTATTGGCTATAATACTCGCTGGCATGAAATGATTCAAACTTGACTCAAAAGAGTATATAATACCGTCACAAAAATAAACATTTTTCACAAAATTAAAACCCTCTTGTCACCAAAAATAATAATATAATAATAATTTTTAACCAGAAGTAGAGATTGGAGGAGAGTAGTTATCAGAAAATATGAAAGAAGGATTTGGAAATGCTACTTTTGTCCTGAGTCATTGATGTTTTTCTGTCACTTTGCAGCTACCCATTAATGCCAGAAACATCCTAGTTGATCTAGGGATCTCCCAGTGCCCCTTTGCTAAGACCTCCCCAGCCCCAAGTAAGCAACAGTATTGTTTAATCCTAAGAATGTCCAAGGGAATAGAAATCTCAGTTTGCAACTTTATATCCCAAAATAAATATCACTATTGTTTCATAACTTAATTTAACTCCATTGTAAATCCCATTCTATTGGGGTTGGTGGAAGACACTTGATCTTATTCTATTCAACATTCCTTCCACCCCTTTCTTCAAGATTATATTTAAGTTTGGGTTGCATGTCTATGTAAACTTTGAGGTTGTCTGTCTACCCAGTCACCACAGAACCATTCCAAATTTCCTCTAACTGAAAAGTGAAACTGAAGTCGCTCAGTCGTGTCCGACTCTTAGTGACTCCATGGACTGCAGCCCACCAGGCTCCTCCGTCCATGGGATTTTCCAGGCAAGAGTACTGGAGTGGGGTGCCATTGCCTTCTCTGAAATTTCCTCTAGTCCTCCATTATTGGTTCATAGAGGTCATGGCTTAGGCTTTTCTTGTTTCTGCCGCAGTTACCAAAGTAGACTAAAACATTTGAAGATAAAAGAGAATGAGGGACTTTCCTGGTGATCCAATGGCTGAGACTTCCTTCTCTCAATGCAGGAGGCCCAGGTTCCTTGGGCAGGGAACAAGGTCCCACATGCCACAACTAAGAGTTCCCAAAAGCAACTAGACCCAGCACAGCCAAATAAATGAATAAATAAATGTTTTTTTTTTTTTTTAAGAGAAAGGAATGAAGAATGTTTCTGGATGATTAGCTAACTTTTGGAGTAATCTATGTTCTTTATAAGAGCAATTCTTTGGTACAACAGCCCAATGAACGCTGCAGTGGGGAACAGTGGTTTCTGAAAAGTCTCTAAAGGCTTCTCTCTAAAGTGACTATAGAGGATTGTCCCAGCAAAGAAAGTGACTGGAATCCATTCATATCAAGGAATCTCCAGGTTTAAGAAGGCAGAGTCCTAGGGTTATGTGGAGGTTCAGCAAGAGAGAACTGACGGACCCATGAGAGAATATTTTCAGAGCTTTACCATGAAAACCTGGTGGAATTCCTGGATGGAAAGATCATAAAAGTATGAGGGCTTTCCCCATAACTGGAGCCCTCGGGAGTTTTTTATTCCCACACTAGTTCACACTCAGCCTTCAACAGTTCATCCAAATTACCATGTAAATAGTCTTACTAATTTATGAGTCTCATGGCTTCCTATTCCAGGAAAGCAGTTCTCAACTATAACACTTGAGATATGACTGTCTTTCCAGATTCTGAGGTGGCAATTTACCCTGCAGTTTTCAGGTCTCTGATGGGTTCAAAACAAGCCCTTTATATTCAGTTTGTCTAGCTTTTCTTGTATTAAGGAAAACAGTGATTCATTCCAGGTTCTTTACATGTAGGAGCTGAAACTGAAAGTCTCTAGTGGTTTTCACCTATATTTTCTTCTGTAAGTTTTGTGATTTTAGATTTTATACTTGTCTGTGATCCATTGTAGTTAGTTTGAAATTCCAAAGTGTTGATATTAGTTCAAAATTCCAAAGTGTTGATTGAAGATATGTTTTTCTTTATTTCCTTTTTAAAATATGTAAATCTAATTGTACCAGTACTATAATTGAAAACTGATCTTTTATTTCCATTTAGTTGTCTTTGCATCTCTATCCAAAATAAGTTTTCCATATACAAGTGGGTCTCTATCTGGTTCTGTTGGCCTCTGTGTCTCTTAAAACCAAAACCATATAGTCTTGATTAATATAGATTTAAAATAAGTATTGAAATAAGGTGTTCAAGCTGGTTTTAGAAAAGGCAGAGGAACCAGAGATCAAATTGCCAACATCCGCTGGATCATGGAAAAAGCAAGAGAGTTCCAGAAAAACATCTATTTCTGCTTTATTGATTATGCCAAAGCCTTTGACTGTGTGGATCACAGTAAACTGTGGAAAATTCTGAAAGAGATGGGAATACCAGACCACTTGACCTGCCTCTTGAGAAATCTGTATGCAGGTCAGGAAGCAACAGTTAGAACTGGACATGGAACAACAGACTGGTTCCAAATAGGAAAAGGAGTACGTCAAGGCTGTATATTGTCACCCTGCTTATTTAACTTATATGCAGAGTACATCATGAGAAATGCTGGACTGGAAGAAACACAAGCTGGAATCAAGATTGCTGGGAGAAATATCAATAACCTCAGATATGCAGATGACACCACCCTTATGGCAGAAAGTGAGGAGGAGCTAAAAAGCCTCTTGTTGAAAGTGAAAGAGGAGAGTGGAAAAGTTGGCTTAAAGCTCAACATTCAGAAAACGAAGATCATGGCATCTGGCCCCATCACTTCATGGGAAATAGATGGGGAAACAGTAGAAACAGTGTCAGACTTTGTTTTTTTGGGCTCCAAAATCACTGCAGATGGTGACTGCAGCCATGAAATTAAAAGGCGCTTACTCCTTGGAAGAAAAGTTATGACCAACCTAGATAGTATATTCAAAAGCAGAGACATTACTTTGCCGACTAAGGTCCGTCTAGTCAAGGCTATGGTTTTTCCTGTGGTCATGTATGGATGTGAGAGTTGGACTGTGAAGAAGGCTGAGCGCCGAAGAATTGATGCTTTTGAACTGTGGTGTTGGAGAAGACTCTGAGAGTCCCTTGGACTGCAAGGAGATCCAACCAGTCCATTCTGAAGGAGATCAACCCTGGGATTTCTTTGGAAGGAATGATGCTAAAACTGAAGCTCCAGTACTTTGGGCACCTTATGCGAAGAGTTGACTCATTGGAAAAGACCCTGATGCTGGGAGGGATTGGGGGCAGGAGGAGAAAGGGACGACCGAGGATGAGATGGCTGGATGGCATCACAGACTCAATGGACGTGAGTCTGAGTGAACTCCGGGAGTTGGTGATGGACAGGGAGGCCTGGCGTACTGCGATTCATGGGGTCGCAAAGAGTCGGACACGACTGCGCGACTGAACTAATTGAAATAAGGTGGTATTAGTCTGCCAGTAATTTTCTTTTTCAAAGTGCTTTGCATTTTCTTAGACATTTTAGAAGCCTCTTGCCAATTCCTACCAAAAAAAGAGAAAAAAAGACTGCTGGTATTTTTATTGGAATTGTATTGAATTTAGCAGTCACCTCATGTGAAGAGTTGACTCATTGGAAAAGACTCTGATGCTGGGAGGGATTGGGGGCAGGAGGAGAAGGGGACGACCGAGGATGAGATGGTTGGATGGCATCACTGACTCGATGGACGTGAGTCTGAGTGAACTCGGGAGTTGGTGATGGACAGGGAGGCCTGGCGTGCTGCGATTCATGGGGTCGCAAAGAGTCGGACACGACTGAGCGACTGAACTGAACTGAACTGATGAAAAGAATTGACATCCTAACAATATTAAATCTTCTGGCAGATTAACAATGCATATTGTTCCGTTTATCTAGACCTTTATTTTCTCACAGAAATGGTTTGCAATTTTCTGTGTATTGGTCTTACACTTTTTGGGAACAGATTATTCCTAAGTGTTTAACCATTTTGATGGAATTATAAATGACATTATTTTTTAAACCTAAGTTTCTGACTGTTGCTTGTGTACATAAATACAACTGCTTTTTGTATATTGACTTTTTACTCTACCACTTTGTTGAATTTACTTATTGATTCTAATAATTTATGTAAACCATCACATTTTTAAACAAATGATTATATTTTCTGCAAATAAGTATAGTTTTATATCATCCTTTCTAATTGAGATGTATTTTTTTCTTGCTATATTTCACTAACTAAAATCTCTAGCATGTCAAAGTGATGATAATGGATGATGTCAGCTATATATTTACTAGGTATATATTTGTAGATTCCTTTTATCAAGTTGAGGACACCTCCTTCTATTAATTTTAATCTTGGGACAAAGGCCAGTTATTCCTATATTAGTATCTTCTGAGGTAACCATGTCTATGCAGATTCTAACCAACCTCATATGGCTACAAATCTGACAGCTTTGCACTCTCTATATCTCATTTTCCTTATTCTTCAAGTCTTCCCTCTTAGTGTTGAACCATAGATGACACGGGATGTGCTCAATAACACATATGTACAACCTGGAAGTTCAGAGGAATTTTCCCTATGCTGGGTAATCCTTTGACTCTTGAGAGAAGTGGCAAATGAATTCTTCTCTCTCCTTCTGTGGGGAGGGCCAGTCCTGAGATATAAATGTTTCTGTAACCTCTTAATGGGTCAAATGTATGATAAAGTCAAGCCATCCATGAGGCTTGATACCAGACAGAAGTTAACTTGACAATTGACTCTCCCTCCATTGTTGCCTCACTTTAATTTTCCCTCACCCCTGCTTCTCCTGAGTTATGCTTTATAATATAATGGTAGCAAGTAGCCTTTGCTCTCTGGGGGATTCAAGCTAACAGGGCTTACAGTTGTGAAATGTTGACCTGCACTATTCATCTTGCTAACACAGGAGGAATTTGTTGAAGGATGAGGCCAACAAAGATGGTGAAGATATACTAATCACAAAGAAAAGGAGCTGGGCTTACTGAACTATGTCAATGTTCTGCAATGTGCTCTCTCTGGATTCCACTTGTGAAGCAATAAAATTTCTTATTATCTAAGCTAATTAAGTAATTGTATATGCTGTTAATTTCAGTTGAAAGTACGCTACTTATGCCTTCTTTCATGTTCCATCATTATTTGTGATTTCTCCTATTACTTTTAATTCCACAATGAGAAATACTTGTGGGATTAAATAATTATCGACCTTTTTTCCTTTAATTTATAACATTGAAGAAATAAACTGCTTCATTTATGTAGACTGCTTTGTCTGTATTCAAATCAGCACATCGAAGTGAGCAGTGAGATAGCAGGTAAGATTATTTTAACTGCTGAGGGTCTTTAGGACTCATTAAGAGATCTTCAAGAAGAGAGCTGCCTTCATTGGGAAGCTTTATAGCTTCCACAGAACTGATAAGCTTTCCAAAAGGCTGACCCAATGCATGAGGAGCAGCAAGAAGCTGAGTGGTGTGCCTGGATTTAAGGCACTGAAAGACTACACCCCAACCTAATTTGGTGAGAACATATTGGGGACAACCATCCTAAACAGTACCCTCATAATCACTTTGGACTTATCAACAAGTGAACCTATGAGCAATATTTCTAAATCTAACTGCTCATAATTTTAATCTAGTCTCTGATTTTGGCTTTTATACTGTTCTAATTGTCAGTCTGTCAAGTCTAACACCAATACCATACTGTTACAATTATTCCCTCGTAATGTTAATTTTAAAAATTCCTGGCAGCAGTGTTGAGGAGTTGCCAACAGGGCAGCCACAGCCCTGAGTGCAGCATGGGAGACACCACCCCTCTGAACCTCTCAGCTTTCCATGACCATGAACACAGACTTGTAGGAGCAGCCACAATGGTCGAGTAGAGAGAACCTGAACTCACTTCCTCTCATCACACACCAAAATCACAACTACCTGCAGAACAACCATTGATGAGAAAGACTGGAATCTATCAGAAAAAATCTACAACTACAGACATAAAGAGGGAACCATAGCAAGATGGGTAGAAGAGGCAGACCCACGATATAAGTAAATGCAATGCCCCCTGGGTATTGCAGACTGGACAACAATTATCTTGCAGAGGTTTTCCCACAAAAATGAGAGTTCTGAGCCCCATATCAGGCTCCCTAGCCAAGGGATCAGGAGCAGCAGGATAAGTCTGCAGAACATTTGGCTTTGAAGGCCAGTGGGGCTTCATTTGCGTGTCTTTCTACACTAAGCACTAGGGATAAAATAAAACATTCTTTATATCATCCCTCAAGAAGCACACGGAGAAGGCAATGGTATCCAGTTCAGTACTCTTGCCTGGAAAATCCCATGGATGGAGGAGCTTGGTAGGCTGCAGTCCATGGGGTCGCTAGGAGTTGGACACGACTGAGCGACTTCACTTTCACTTTTCACTTTCATGCATTGGAGAAGGAGATGGCCAGTATTCTTGCCTGGAGAATCCCAGGGACAGGGGAGCCTGGTGGGCTGCCGTCTGTGGGGTCGCACAGAGTCGGACACGACTGAAGCAGCTTAGCAGCAGCAGTAGCAGCAAGAAGCACACATAAATAATACCAACAGGATATAATTGTGGGATTTCTGAATGCTATGAAGAGAAAGAGTAATGAGGTGAACATATATTTCAGAGCAGAAACAAATTTAATCTGGGTAGCAAGCAAGGAGGACTTCTCTGTGGAATTTATATTCTAAGCCAATCATTGAAAAGTGAATTGGAAACTGTCAAAGGAATAGGAGGAAGAACATTCCAGATGAGGAAAAGCTTGTATGTAAATATACCAAGGAGGTTTGCTGTTGCAAGCAAATATAAGGAAACGTACTCTCCAGAAATCAGTGACTTTGCCTTTATGACTGACAGCACTTACACCAAGTTCCAAATCAGACAGATAGAAAGGAAGATTCCAAGAGCTGTAAATTTTATGATCACCCTCTACCCCTGCATTTCCTTCAGAGAGCATCTAAGATTGGAGAGGTTCATGCTGAGCTACACACTCTGGCCAAATATCTGATGGAACTAACTATGCTAGACTACGATATGGTGTACTTTCCTCCTCAGATTGCAGTGGGAGCTTTTTGCTTAGCACTGAAAATTCTTGATAATGGTGAATGGACACCGTCTCTACAGCATTACCTGTCGTACACTGAAGAATCCCTTCTTGTTGTTTGCAACACCTGGCAAACATGCAGTCATGGTGAATCATGGGCTTACAAAGCACATGACTATCAAGAACAAGTATGCCACATCTGAGCACGCTAAGATCAGCGCAGCTGAATTCTGCACTAGTTCAAGATTTAGCCAAGGCTGTGGCAAAGGTGTAACTTGTGAACTTTGGAATACTATCTGAAAATAAATTTGGCACCATGTGCCATCTGTACATGTTATATGTTATATTTATTTACTTTTAATAAAGTTGTATTTCTGGCTAAAGCCCAAAATGCAAAGAGGCTTGTGAAAGGCAATGCTCTGCAAAAGTACCCAGGGGCCAGCTCAGGTAGGCCTGGCCACTCCTATTAAGGATATTGAAGCAATGGAATGCTACTAACCAGGTTTTAAGCAGTGTAACAGTATGCTAGTACTGGTCTCTAGCGGATCTCCCTGATTGGAAAGTAAAAATATTTAAAGGACCAATCATGGAGTTAGTAAAGCCAGCTAGGGGCTGTTTCAGTGGCCTGAATAAGAGAGAATGATAGTCTTTACCAAGCATTTTGTGGGTACATTGGAGAGACAAATGAGAAGCAAAAATGACAGAAATTGGTAAAAGAATGGGGTAGAAGGAGAATGAAGGATCACGGATGCTCATAATTTGTGTTACTAGACTGAATGATAGAATTTTTAATCAAGATAAAATTAAAAATAGGTTTGGTTAGAAAAGGTAGAGACTAATGTTGATAATATTTAAATTTGAGAAGTTGTTGAGAAGTCCAAGCAATAATGTCAAGAATGCAGTTAAAACACAGATATGGAGCTCTAAATTAGGTGTAGCCTTAATTTGTAAGAATTGTGAGTCTTCATGAATAAACAAGTGCTATGGTTGTCCATGAGATCTTCAAGGAAGAATCGACATGCTTAAGAAGTGGGTTAGGGCTGAGCCTTGTGGAATGCACATTTATTAGCTGAGAAAATGAACCAGAAAATTAGACCAGATGGGGGACCAGATCCACAATATAGAAAGAAAATCAGGAGAGTGGGTGTGAAGCAATTGAGGAGGGAGGGTTTCCAAAGTAATTGTCAGCAAAGTCAAAGAAGAAATTTGTCACCCTGAGCCCTCCTTTCCTATTTTCCTAATAACGACTGTAAAAATGTAGTTCCTGGAATTTCCATCTGTGAGTAGATATACAAATGGAAATACTCCTTGGGAAGGGGAGGGTGTGAAGGCAAAAATCCAGGCTAGACCAGACCATGTTACCTGCCTCCTAAGAAACCAGTATGTAGGTCAAGAAGAAACAGCTAGAACCAGCCATGGAGCAAAAGACTGGTTCAAAACTGGGAAAGGAGTACATCAAGGCCATATATTGTCATCCTGCTTATTTAACTTATATGCAGAGTACATGATGCAAAATGCCAGGCTGGATGAATCACAAGCTGGAATCAAGATTGCCAAGAAAAATATTAACAGCTTCAAATATGCAGATGATACCACGGTAATGGCAGAAAGTAAATAGGAATTAAAGAGCCTCTTAATGAAGTTGAAAGAGGAGAGTGAAAAAGCTGGCTTAAAACTCAACATTCAGAAAACTAAGATCATGGCATTCAATCCCATCACTTCATGGCAAATAGATGAGGAAAAATGGCAACAGTGCAAATTTTATTTTCTTGGAGTTCAATATCACTGTGGAGGGTGACTGAAGCCATGAAATTAAAACACTTGCTCCTTGGAAGAAAAGCTATGACAAACCTAGACAGCATATTAAAAAGCAGGGACATCACTTTGCCAACAAAGGTCCATATAGTCAAAGCCATGGTTTTTCCAATAATCATGTATAGATGTGAGAATTTAGACCATAAGGAAGGCTGAGGGCAGAAGAATTGATGCTTTCAAACTGTAGCGCTGGAGAAGACTCTTGAGAGTTCCAGGAAGGAGATCAAATCAGTTAATCCTAAAGGAAATCAACCCTGAATATTCATTGGAAGGACTGATGCTGAAACTGAAGTTTCAATACTTTGGCCACCTGATGTGAAGAGATGGTGAGGAAGAGTGAGGGCAAGAAAGAAAGGGGCAGCAGAAGATGAGATGGTGGGATGGCATCTTCTACTCAATGGACATGAGTTTGAGCAAATTCCAGGAGATAGTGAAGGACAAAGAAATCTAGCATGCTGTAGTTTATGAGGTCACAAAGAGTCAGACATAACTTAGTGACAGAACAGCAATAAAACAATCAGTATCTACTCTGTGGAAATTTTCTCTAGGGTGAAAATCCTGTGTTTCATTGGTAAGGGGAAGGTTGAGTGGGAGATGGTGATGGTGGAGCAAAAGGATCACATGGGCCTCTAGAATTAGACTGCCTGAATTCAAATCCCAGCTCTGCTCCCTCACTAGCTAAGGAAACTTGAGCAAGTTTTCTGTGCCCAATTTCTCCATCTGTAAAATGGAAATAAAAATATTATTTATCACATGTGGTTGTGACCATCAAATGCATTAATATTTGCAAAATAATCCTGAGAGTGTCTAGCACATAGGAACAATCAGTATTAGCTGTAATTTTTTCCTTCCAGTGGACAAATCCATTCTTTTTCGGGGAGGGGCAGCAGAGGTGGACAACCAGTGTGGACACTGATCCAGCCTCTCTGGCAGTCTGCTCACTGCCACCACTTCACCAGGTTGGTAAGATAACTAGTCTATTTTGTTTCTTCTTACTAATTTTATAGGTCAGTAATAGGAAGTTATTAGTCAGAGACTCTTTTATGCTATAGTTTTAAATTTGTATTTATTTAAACAGGTATGTGAAGAAGAGATTATCCCCTCATTACTTGTCTCATAGACTGAGAATTAATGGTTCAGAAAACTGATAAAAGTTATGTTTTTCTCCCCTGAACAAACTGTGTTCAAATAGTGTGACCTCTTTCAGAGGTATGCTGTCAGCATTATTTACAGAGGCTCATCAAGGTTGCTAACCCCATGGCCCAGCTGTAAGAGAACACAACAGAATGTTCTTCAATGTTGTCACTCATCACAAGGAACAGCTTGCAGCATGACTTCCTGAACCGGAGTTTTATTCCTTCCTGCCTGTCCCTTAGGAAAACAACTTATTCAAGAACTTAGGTCTTCTTTAGTCCTATTTTCCTTGGAACATGATCCATTCATTAAGCCACAAAAGTCAAACTATATAGAGTGAAGAGGCTCCTCCCTCCTTCTCCACCTGCCCAGTTATCACCCAGGCACTGCTACAGGCAAGCAAAGCTATCAGTCTCTCAGGAATCTTGCAGAGTTGCCCTTGTTGTTGTGTCAGGTATCATTATTCCTCCACTCCCATTTATTGAGTCATTAAATGCAGTATATTATGACACTATTTTCTCCTTCCTTTTTTTGACTTAATATATCTTGAGGATCTTTTCATATCAGTATATAAAGAGCTCCCTTCTTGCTTAAGTCATTGTATGGATATACAATTATTTATTTAAGCCTCCTTATTGATCGTCTAGTGGTTTGTTTCCAATCTTTTGCTACTACAAACAAGGTTTCAATTAATAACCTTGTAGGTGTATCATTTTGCACCTGTGTGAGTATATCTGTGGAATAAATTCCCAGAAGTAGTATTGCTGGGTCAAAGCATATTTGCATTTGTAATTTTGACAGTTACCACAGAACTGCCCTCCACAGGGGTCATACTGACATAAATTCCCACCAATAGTGTATGAAAAGTGTTTGTTTCCCTATAGCCTGGCCAACAGCATATATTTTCGACCTTTTGGATTTTTGCCAATCTGATAAGCAAAAAATGGGATCACAGTATAATTTTAATTTCTGTTTCTCTTATTATGTAAGGTTGTGTATCTTTCTATATAAAAGCCTTTTGTATTTCCATTTCCATTTCCATTCACTGTTTATATTCATGATCCATCCAACTATTAGGTTGTTCTTTATCTCAGATGTTTTAAACACATATACCACACCTTCTGTAATTTTGAACAGAGTATAATATACCCTGGGAATACTTTAACAGAAGTAGGATACCCTGGGACTCAATCTTTTGTTTTTTATTCAGCCCCTTCTCGCCTTAATTTTCAGTTAATAACATGTACATGTGTGTATGTAAGAAGGGAAGTATGTGTAACTATTATTAGAGGTGGAAAAAAAATGAAGAGGAATGGCAATTTATGACTGACATTCAAATTCTGACTTTTAAAAAAATGGTGATTCTGGCAGACTCTCTCCACTTATAACAGGATTCCAGTTCTGAAAGAAATGTGCAAATTAGAGAATATGTGTAACCTCCCTAGAGTGGTCTTCCTAGAACAATTACTCTCAAGATAGTAGTTAGGAAAATGGTCGAGCGAAGAATAAGATTTGCAGGAAATTGTCCAGGAGGAATTATCCTTACAACCACCTGCCAGTCACCTGGAAATCCACTGGCAAAAAAGAAAAATGGCCAGCACTCTGTCATAGCTAGGGGGAAGGAAGGGTGAGTGTCACTCTTAATAGAGATGCTGACATGGTGGGAGAGATCTGCTGTGACGTGCTGGCTGCCAGGGAGAAAACTCATTCCCTAGGTGAACATATCTGCTCTACCCTGTGCTTTAAAAATAGAAATGGGGAGCCCTGTTCAGGGGCTGCTTGGGGTGGGAGGAAGCATATTCAAATGCAAGAACTGACCTGCTAACACACGCTCATATGAGATAACGGTTTACTCCATAATATCCTTTAAAGTGAAGCTCAGAAACTGATTTGAAATATGACAAACACTATCCCAATCAAAGTAAAACCAGGAGACTAAGCTCTGTCGGGTATCAGCTGTATGTCCTGAGTCAAGTTGTTGAACTACTCTTAGGTTCAGTTTTCCTCTTCTGAAAAATGGGGGTAGGGGAAGGTCAGTTGGGGGCACCTTAGTACCCTTCTTCATTCTTCAGCACACTGCAATTTCCTGAGGGACCACAGAGCCAGGGTGATATCAAACAGGGCTATACATTTAGTTTTCAAGCCTTGAAAGAAAAATTAAGCATAACTGACAAGTATTTGTGGTCCTCCATTCATGTTTCATGTTGTAAATCAGGTTCTAAATCTTCCAAGCTGCCACTACTCAAAGGCATTGGTCTCTTCTCCAACCCTCCAGCTCCAACAGCTGTACCCACAGCAAACCTATCAGTGTTTATCAAAGAAACCAATCAGTATATTTATCACTGTTAAATATCAGGATATTTTGCTGATCCTTTCTACTTCCAGCTGTGAAATTTTGCCTTGGTCTCTTTTTTTCCTTTATATTTTCTCAGGTGAGCTCTGCTCTTCACACTTAACTCCCAACTGAATGATAACAAAAGGAAAAAGGAAAAACTGAAACTGGTATTGGTCTTCCATATCTGAGCAGGTACCATTATTAAGCATCTTATAGAGTGCTTCATTATTGTTGATACTGTCATTGCTTCTAGATTTAAATGACCAGACATGGAGTTTCTTTTAGGATTTCCTAAGCTTGATTATAGAATCTTAGAGATGGATTAAACACTAAAAATATCATCAAGTTTCATCTCCCACCCATTTCATAATTTCTTATGCATCATCCCTGCCAAAGGGCAATCTAGTTGTTTAACACCCTGCTGACAGAGTTCACTACCCAACAGGCTGTGACTTGCATTAGTATCTTAATAACAGCAATAGGTGGCTTTTGCTTTTCCATTTCAGAAGCATTGTGACATTAATACATTGTTCCTCTTGCCTTTAACCTCTCTGGGTGTCCCTCACTGTGGAGAAACTTTTCATCTTTAGCCTTTAAATTAGGAGAGAGCATTTGGCAGTTTAATAGCACCAACTAAATGTTTATTTAATAGTAAATGTTTCAAATGCCAGCTGTAATCTTTAGCAGCTGTTGTATTGGTAGTACAATTTCAACAATTATATTGTACAAAATCATTTCCACTGGGTTGAGGCAATCTATGGATGAGTCAGGATTGGAAGACAGAAGAGCTAGAATTTTGTTGCCACTTTGCTTAAAAGTGATGACTCTGGGAAAAGTCACTTCTCTTTCTGATTCTGTTTTCCTAATACATAAAATAAAAGGAATAAAATAGACAATTGTAAGTACCTCCCTACCCAATAATAACTTTTAATGAGGCCACAACAGTGCTTTGTCAACGGAAAAAAACAAAATGGTAAATAAGTGAATTCATTCATTTCTATGGCCAACTGAATATGTAATCAAGGTAGATAATAATCCAGAAGACATAAATCAGAATTGCCAGAAAAGCCCCAAATTACCACCAAATCTCTATGAACATTCAGATAAAATGAGACTTCCATATCTTTGGCATCTTCTCAGATGACATTTCCACTTAGATACTTCATTATTTTAGTGCATTAATGTCACTTGTTCCTAATAAAAAGCTCATCCCACCTAAAAGGAGAATGCTGAATCAACTTTATGAATTACTGGGCTCTTTTCAATAAATTATTTTGATGATGGCTAAACATGTTGATTGGCTTAGGAAAAAGAGAAGGCCACACTCAGAAGATCACCAGAGCCAAATTTCTAGTGCCAGCTGAGAGTGGGGGTCCCTCAGGGACAAAGTTTAAGAGGGAAGAAAGTGACTTAGGGACTAATTTTTTGAGTGAAATTAAGATTTATTTACATGCTCAAGCCAAGTCAATCACTGCTTACGACATTGATACACATGGAAGATTATTTTCTGGCACAGATCTGTGTGTGGAGAATTTAATTGTCTGTGGAAAATAACAGCCTCCAGAACGCTAACGGGAAACTACCTCTCTAAACTTTTTAGGAGGTCAGTAGCAATATGCCCCTCTGAGGGCTAATGAAAGAAGTGGAGCCCAGAGAAATCTGAACATCTAAGGAAGGTTTCCAAAGTTGCTTGAGGTGACTTGAGAGAGTCACGATGGAACTTAGAAAAGAATTTCATTACTTAGCTTTCACCTTCATGTCCCAATAGGTTGGTTTGGGACCACTGTTGGTTTGAAACCACTACTTTATTTGAGAAATAAGAAAAATATACTGTGCATGGTGAAATGGAAAGTATATTAACCTGAGAATTAGAAGATTCGGGTTCTGATCCCAGGTCTGTGAGTTTGGGCTGTGCTTTCTTCATCTGTAAGTCAAGAGGGAGATGGCTCTTAAGGTTTCTTCCTGCATTAATTATCCATGAACTTTCAGTATAAAACAGAAAGATCATATCTATCTAACTGTTATATCTTCAATCCAGAGTTCATTGGACCAGTTTTAAATTTCCATGTAATGAGAGTGGTGAATTCCCGCCAATCCACCTTTGTCTTCTACATAAACTCTTTGTTCCAGACCACCTGTTTTAGTCATCATCCCTTTGCAAAAAATGGCCTATTTTTTAAATTATATACCTCCTCTTTCTTCTAAAGATTCCATTCTTTCTAAAAATTTTTTATATCCATCAAGCTATAGGATAAGGTGTCCTTTTTTTATAAAGCTATCACTGAAACATGTATACTATCATGTAAGAAACGAATCGCCAGTCTATCTTCGATACAGGATGAAGGATGCTTGGGGCTGGTGCACGGGGATGATCCAGAGAGATGAGATGGGGTGGGAGGTGGGAGGGGGGTTCAGGATTGGGAACTCATGTACACCCGTGGTGGATTCATGTCAATGTATGACAAAACCAATACAGTATTGTAAAGTAAAATAAAGTAAAATTAAAAAAAAATAAAGCTATCACAAAATACAGTATATCCACTTAAACTGAATTTTAGTTAAACAATCAATAGTGTTTAATTTTGTTATATTTTGTTCAATATTTGGAATATACTTGTGCTAAAAATTGTCTGAAATTCAAATTCAATTTGATGTCCTATATTTTTATTTGTTAACTTTAGTAACTCTGCCTTTGACCAAAGTTCCCTCTCCCACTGCTATAGAACTTCATAGAGTCCTATAGAACTTCATTTAACATTTTGAGTGTCTATGTCCATCTGATTTCCCTAACTAGATCGTTAGTCCTGTGAGAGACAACCTGGATGCTACACATTATTATCTCCTCTTATCCACAATGGTGCTTTTTATTATTTCATAATTGGCTGATTCTTTTGAGACTCCTTCACAACTCATGTACTTTAAAGCACAGTCCACTTCTTCATCAGGCTAAGATAACACAATCATGCCACATTAACCCAAACCCACAAGAAAATAGGATGGAACTCAATGAAGTTAATGTTAGGGTTTACAACAGTCAGTCAGTGTTACCAATGACAATGAAAAATATAAATTAATATAATTGTTTCCAGGGAATTAAAAAGGACTACAAGGTCACTTGCAAAGCCGAATTCTTAGCTTACCAAAGGTTTCCTAGTTGCTTTTGACTTACAAGATCCATTTAGCAGGACTTTGAAAAGTCTCATAAGGTAATGAGTTCCTTCTGTGTCCATATTAAAACATTTAATCCCTGCCCCCAGAAAACCAAGGGCACTAACCCATTTCACTCCTCAAAATAAAGCCACTGATTCATGAAGCTGTGGGAGAGGCCCTGGGAATCTGGTGTTACACTAGCACTTTAAACATAAACCAATGATAGGCCTGAGATCTATCAACAATACTCTGTAGCAGAGTGACAGAGTCATGGCTCAAAAATGTCCTTTAAATCTTTCATTTTTGCCTTTTCCAAGTTCCTTCTTCAAGAAGCACCTTTAGCTACCACATCATTTTTTAGTCTTTCTTCATCCCAGCCAGAAATACTCTCTCTCTCATTTAACCCGAGGCAGCATTTTATGTGTAGCTCTCCTGAGGAACTTCGTCCTTTTTAGGTTATGTTTTTGTTGTTGGTAAGGTTCCAAGATAAAACCATTCCCTGTGCTAAGAGCAAAGAGATTGGGTTGTACTTCTGGAGTACAGTTTTCCTAACAGCCTAAGGGCTTTGTTGGGAGAAAAATGGATAAATGGTGTTGCCCAATTGCTGGAACCCATGACTGAGGCTTTCCTTGGCAAGGAATCATGGCTGTCCTTCACTTTTGAGGCAGCTCAGCATGGAGGAGCAACTGAGAAGAAAGGGAGTAGGGATGCCCTGGGTTGTCCCAGGGACTTAGGCTATGCGGGATAGGGAAAAAATGGTCTAAGGTATTAATACAACTTCACCATGCCCTGTATTCAACCGACCTCAGTGAAACTTGTCATAAATCCCTTAAGAGAGACACATACAAACTGTATTATCATTTTAAGGACACTGTAAAAACTATGTAACTGTGGCTCTGTGATTAAGCTTTGTCAAAGAGCTCTGGAGAGGATACCAGTGGGAGCAAACTTGAAGGAATAAAGCAGCAAAGGGAGGGAGACAGCTGGACGAGAACCAGGTGTGTTGACGTTGGCTTTCACATCAGTGAAGGAGTCAGATGAGTGAGGTGGCACATAGCAGGCACAGGTTTCAAAGCCAGAATGAATTTGGTCACCAAATAATTTCCACAAAAATTTCATATCATAATGGATTAAACTTGGCCAAAAGTTTTTTTTAATATTATACTTCTTATGGGAACTTTACCATCAACAAATAATCTCAGTTCAGTTGCTCAGTCATGTCCGACTCTTTGTGACCCTGTGAATCACAGCACACCAGGCCTCCCTGTCCATTACCAACTCCCGGAGTTCACTCAAACTCACATCCATCGAGTCGGTGATGCCATCCAATCATCACATCATCTGTTGTCCCCTTCTCCTCCTGCCCCCAATCCCTCCCAGCATCAGGGTCTTTTCCAATGAGTCAACTCTTCGCATGAGATGGCCAAAGTATTGAAGTTTCAGCTTCAACATCATTCCCTCCAAAGAAATCCCAGGGCTGATCTCCTTTAGAATGGACTGGTTGGATCTCCTTGCAGTCCAAGGGACTCTCAAGAGTCTTCTCCAACACCACAGTTCAAAAGCATCAATTCTTCGGTGCTCAGCTTTCTTCACAGTCCAACTCTCACATCCATACCTGACTACTGGAAAAACCATAGCCTTGACTAGACGGACCTTTGTTGGCAAAGCAATGTCTCTGCTTTTCAATATACTATCTAGGTTGGTCATAACTTTCCTTCCAAGGAGTGTCTTTTAATTTTGTGGCTGCAATCACCATCTGAAGTGAGTTTGGAGCCCCCAAAATAAAGTCTGACACTGTTTCCACTGTTTCTCCATCTATTTCCCATGAAGTGATGGGACCAGATGCCATGATTTTAGTTTTCTGAATGTTGAGCTTTAAGCCAACTTTTTCACTCTCCACTTTCACTTTCATCAAGAGGCTTTTTAGTTCCTCTTCACTTTCTGCCATAAGGGTGGTGTCATCTTCATATCTGAGGTTATTGATGTTTCTCCTGGCAATCTTGATTCCAGCTTCAAGAGTCTTCTCCAACACCACAGTTCAAAAGCATCAATTCTTCGGTGCTCAGCTTTCTTCACAGTCCAACTCTCACATCCATACCTGACTACTGGAAAAACCATAGCCTTGACTAGACGGACCTTTGTTGGCAAAGCAATGTCTCTGCTTTTCAATATACTATCTAGGTTGGTCATAACTTTCCTTCCAAGGAGTGTCTTTTAATTTTGTGGCTGCAATCACCATCTGAAGTGAGTTTGGAGCCCCCAAAATAAAGTCTGACACTGTTTCCACTGTTTCTCCATCTATTTCCCATGAAGTGATGGGACCAGATGCCATGATTTTAGTTTTCTGAATGTTGAGCTTTAAGCCAACTTTTTCATCTCCACTTTCACTTTCATCAAGAGGCTTTTTAGTTCCTCTTCACTTTCTGCCATAAGGGTGGTGTCATCTTCATATCTGAGGTTATTGATGTTTCTCCTGGCAATCTTGATTCCAGCTTGTGTTTCTTCCAGCCCAGCGTTTCTCATGATGTACTCTGCATATAAGTTAAATAAGCAGGGTGAATTATTGACTTTAAATCACACAATGCACAGCATTTTGTATTAATGCCGTCTCTTTCAAAAAAAAATTTTCCCAAGACATTGGAATAAGAGAAATGTTTAAAAAGAGAACAACCTATGGTTAATTTCTTCGTAAGTCAAAGCTTCAAGCCATCAGTGGGTGTCTAGTCAACAGACATTCATAGGGTGAATCCTGCAGGTCCACTACTGTCCAGCCCATACAAAGCAGTCCATGAAACAAGCATAATCTCTGGCTTCATTGAACTTGATCCCACACTCTGAGGCCACAAAAACACCATTTATACACTATTTGACATAAGAATTAAAGTATCTAATGAGTTTTAATAAATTTAGAGCAGTGGTTTTATGCTAAAAACCCATTTTTTTTTCATTTTTAGGGTTATTCTATCATTACATGTGACACCTTATTCAAGGCACCGACTGCCTCATTTAAAAAAAAAAAAAAAAAGAGCTACTTTTTCAGCACTAAAACAATACCCTGGTTGGAATACTTCATTAAAAGAAGACTATTTCTTATAGTCAATCGAACTCTATAAACATTTCACAATTTGATAAATTTTCAAAAGTCACTTACCAAAATGTAAGGACTCCTGTGTATAAGTTCTGTACATCAAACAAAAGTATATCTCAAATATAGTATTAAAAGCTGCCATGTACTGAACGTTTCTTGTCAGCTTGCTACTGTTCTAACCTTTTTTTGTTTGTGGTTGAAATTAATCTACACAGAACTGTAAGAGGTAAATGCTAGTAAAGTAATGCTCAAAATTCTCCAAGCCAGACTTCAGCAATACGTTAACTGTGAACTCCCTGATGTTCAAGCTCATTATACAGATGAGGAAACTGAGGCACAGAGAAATCAGCCACTTGCTCATAGACACAAAGCTAGTGTGTGGTTCAGCGATGCACGGGGATAATCCAGAGAGAAGGTGTGGGGCGGGAGGGGGGAGGTGGGGGTCGGGATTGGGAGTTCATGTACACTTGTGGCTGATTCATGTCAATGTATAGCAAAACAAATGCAGTATTGTAAAGCAAAACAAACTAAAAAATAAAACTTAATTAAAAAAAAAAAAACAGAGAAAAAAAACAAACAAAACAAAACCAAATGTCCAGCTCCAGAGCCCACATGCTATTGGCTGTGCAAGCTGGTAAATATAAATAAATATAAATTTCATGCCAAAATTATTATTTTTCATTTTTCCCTGGAGAAATTTAAGAAATGAATTTAAACCTTCAAAGTGAAGTAACTTTTTTTTTTTTTGCCAATTATGTGTTACTTTAAAAGAAATTTGCAAGAGGTGAAGAATATAAATCTTGACAAAGATGATACTGTCATGAACCATATGATTATAAAAGAAAACTGTTCAGCAATAATATGAAGCCACAAGTCCCGGACAACATCAAGGTAGATGAACTCTCTACCAAGCTATTCAAATAACTGCCTGCTTATTGGGCTAGCTGTGCTCAGTAGGTGTGGGCCAGCAGTAACACCCTAGTCAGGCTCACTCTTGATTATACAAATGACAAAGCAGCACAACAGCATATAGAGGCAGCCTCCACAGAAAATATGATCTCAAACCAGGCTATGACATAAAATAGCAGAACTTAAGTGGGGAATGACAGATGCTCATGTCTCGATTTGTATTTGAGCACTGTCTCAATCTGCTTCCCATACACAGAACTCGAATAATATCTTCTCTGGTACAAAACCTGAGAACGAGCTCCAGTTGAAGTCACCAGAAGGAGAGCAGGGTTGTGGTCATACAGGAAAGCAGAAAGTTGGATAGTCCGCAGCCCAGAGTGGAAAGTGAGACTTGAGGACCAATGGCTAAGGTCCGTAAGTTTCACTGGGGAGTTCCCAAACTCCAAACCATTGTTCACTCATAGATCTGTTCTGTTCTAGAAAATAGGGATTGCCTACTTATTAATAAGCACGCCTCACTACTTCTTTACAAGCAGTGATGAGGGAGAGAGCACCTGAGGCCAGTCTGCTGCCCGTGAGCACAGTCTGAGTACAGTAATTATCTGTCAGCACTGGTCTGTCTGTCTGTCTCTGTTTGAAGGAAAATATTAGCCCCCAGAGGCTTGGTTCACCTTCTCTGTGGTTGTGGTAAGTTCACTGGTGGTTTAGGGCCACTGTGCTCACCAGCTTAGGGGGCAACTGACACCCAGGGGTGCATCGACCCTTGAGCTTGACCCAAATGCACATAAGAATTAACAAGGAGAGTGATCTCATTCAGCAGTGGAAGGTGTGTAGTAGAAAAGAAACTGTCAATATGTTCGAAAGTCATCTCATCCCACACTGTCAACATAGAATATATCGAATGGCTGATTGAAGTAATAGGCTGTCTGTAGAGCAGCAAGAAGTGGAGAAAAGGATGTTCTTTGCGCAATTATCACAATGCAAGGCCAGCTGTGGCTAACTGAATCTTCCCTCATAGACCATAATATCCCCTGGGAACCTTGCTGGGCAACACGGAGCTCCTGACACTCACCTAATTCACCACATCAAGAGAGTCATAGGGCAGACCAGACAGTGATGGAACCCCACAGAGTCAGACAGGCTGGTGCTGCCCTCTTTGGGCCTCTAGCAAAATCAGCTTAAGGACGGGCCCAAGGTCAGAAGCCCCAGAGAGTAGGAGGAAGTAACCACAACCCATCCAAGGGGAATGAACCATGTACTGAGAATGTGTCTCCATAGTGGGTGCCCACATGCATTAGCTCGTTTATTCTTCTCAATTGTTACAGTACATTGACATTGTCCTCACAGCATCTGTGGAGCAAACAGAGCTGAGGAAGCTTATGTCAACTGCCCGATGCATGAGCCTGGTGGGTCGTGAGATTGGAATTTTAACTCAGTCTGTGGTTATGGAGCAAACCAGCTCTAGATCCAGCCAGTTAAACTCAAGAATAGAATCTGAGTCAGCGCCAGAAAGATCTTGAAGGCCATGCTTCTGTAGAGCAAAGTTTATATTATAGCATATCACATTTTAAAGTCTAGTTTATAAGAATAAAGAGACATTTATAAAATATCTGATCAGCTATACTGTGACTTGGACTGTAAACTCCATCAACTTTATACTCAGAAAATCTTTTCTGCCAATATGGGCACTATGGCAGGGGCTTGATGATTTTTAGACGGTGTTCCAGCACTGGTGTAAGCTTCCCAGTAGCTCAGGTGGTAAAGAATCTGCCTGCAATGCAGGAGACCTGGGTTTGATCCCTGCATCAGGAAGATCCCTGGAGAAGGGAATGACAATCCACCCCAGTATTCTTGTCTGGAGAATTCATGGACAGAGGAACCTAGTCGGCTAGTCCATGGGGTTGCAAAGAGTCGGACACAACTGAGCAAACAACACTTTGACTTCTTTTTTCACTTTTCCAACACTGGTAAAAAGTGACCCGAGTCAGAGCTGTCATGTTTTTAGGTAGTTTTGCACAGTATTTTGAACTTTTTAGGCAACCCACTGGGGCTTCCCAGGTGGTGCAATGGTAAAAAATAATCCTCCTGCCAATGCAGGAGACACAAGAGACGTGGGCTCTATCCTTGGGTCGAAAGGACCCCTGGAGTTGGAAATGGCACTCCAATATTCTTGCCTGGAAAATTCCACGGGCAAAGGAGTCTGGCAAGCTACAGTCTATGAGGTCACAAAGAGTTAGACATGACTGAGCAACTGAGCACACAGGCTAGCCCACTAAGAACCTGTATCCTCTCCTGCTTGAAGAAATAAGTGGAATTAGCCTGAAAATTCACTTACACTGACCCTCATCATCATGTTTAGACATTTTCTGGACGTATATGTCATCAAATGCTTTGTATTCCAGAACTTTTTTCAACGGATCCAGATCATGACCTTAGACAGTAACTGTTCAACATAATTTATGGTTTTGGGAATCTTAAGGACCCTGTTCTTAGGAGCATTGATTGCCTATCTTACCTTCCATACAATTCACCAAGGAATCCAGTTTCCCATTCAAATTTCCAGATCTGGCTCAGTTCTATTTTATGTCTGGAATCTTCCTAAAAATGCAGCAAATACAGATAAGAAATAGTTGGACTCCAAAAAGAATGATTAGATGATACAGAAGCAAGTTTGACTTTTAAGATCCTTTTATTCAGACTAATGCTTCTCATTTTAACACCCTTTCCTGCTCTCTATAAAATTGTATTCCCAACTGTTTTGGCACAAAGTATGAACTATTTAGGCGTGGATGATCTCATCCACCTCCACGTGCTCTGTTTCCACTTGTGCTTGATTCTTCTGGCTCTGGGAACTTCTCCTGTGTATTTGTGATCCCACTGAGGAGAGATAGGAAGAGAGACAAGTAAAAATTTGTCTAGTCTTGAGTTGACCAGATGAGGGTGTGGATCAGAAAGAAGGAAGGCACCTGTGTGTACAATGTGAATACTGACAATATCCGAATAAAACTCTATTCAGGCAACATGTCTCAGGATGCTGGTCATTGCTTGTGTCCGTTAGAATATTGACAACTTGCCTTAAAGTGTTAGGCAGGATTATTCTGTGAATAAAAAAACTCAGAGAAATTATAAGATTGTTTTTTATTTAAGCAAAAAGAAGTGTCAAAAGTTAACTGCTAATGAGAGGAATATATTTCATTACAAACTATATTAAGCTTATAAATAACCAGATGTAAATATTGTCCAGCAGGATTCTTCTATTACCTTGTAGTTCATACTCATAAGGGCCATGTTGATAACTTTCACCAAAGCATTCAATAATATTGTTCAGTAACAACCTGCAGCACACCATCTCTTATATAAGCCAATTCATCACAGGCTTTCTTCACCGGGCTTTCTTTTGTTTCCCATATTATTAAGTTTTAATGAATATTAAGTTTTAATCTTTTCATCTTTAAATGCCCAAACTTCAAGGTAAACATGTGCTTCTAGAGCCCTGACTAGCCATTATATGTTCTGCAAAATGCTAGCTGCCTGCTTTGCTTGTCAGTTCTAGAAATGACTTGATGCATCTTTGTTTCTTTTTTCAGCTTCTGCATCCTGCCCACCTGGATTCTCTCTGCTGAGCTCTTCCTGTCTTCCTGCTGTGGGAAAAGCAGGGAATCCATTTCCTGATTTGGAACAGTGCACCTCTCTGAATCCATTGGTTGAGCAGTCTCAGTCTTACCTCCCTTATCATAAGCTAAATGTCAATGGAATCATGAGCTTTTCTCATCACTTTTTGGTATTATCAATGACATCCTTAAACACTGTATTTTGTTAAAACATTTAGCATCTTCTAATTGCTTTCACATGTACTGTCTCATTAATTTAAAGTAATGACTTCATCAGAACTGAAAATTTCATAAATGAGTAAAACTCATTTTGTAAATGAGTAAACTAAAAACCAGTGACCCCACGAGAGACTGACCCAGACTTGCCTGTGAGTGTCCAAGAGTCTCCACAGAAGGGATGGGTCAATGGTGGCCTGTTGCAGGGTTTCGGGGCATTGAGTGTAGCAGTGCCTGCATGGGACCTTTTGAAGGAGGTCACCATTATCTTCACTGCCTCCACCATAGTTTGAAAGTGAAAGTGATGTCGCTCAGTCATGTCTGACTCTTTGCGACCCCATGGCCTGTAAGCTACCTACGAGGCTTCTCGGTCCATGGGATTTTCCAGGCAAGAATACTGGAGTGGGTTACCATTTCCTTCTCCAGGAGATCTTCCTGACCCAAGGATTGAACCTGGGTCTCCGGCATTGTAGGCAGACTTTACTGTCTGAACCACCAGGGAAGTCAGGGAGGGAACACAGCCCTGCCCATCAACAGAAAATTGGATTAAAGATTTACTGAGCATAGCCCCATCCATCAGAACAAGACCCAGATTTCCCCTCAGTTAGTCTCTCCCATCAAGAAGCTTCATAAACCTCTTATCCTTCTCCACCAGAGGGCAGACAGACTGAAACCACAATCACAGAAAACTAACCAATCTGATCACATGGACCACAACCGTGTCTAACTCAATGAACTATGAGCCATGCCATGTAGCACCACCAAAAATGGACGGGTCATGGTGGAAAGTTCTGACAAAACTTGGCCCACTGGAGAAGAGAATGGCAAACCATTTAGTATTCTTGCCTTGAGAACTGCATGAACAGTATGAAAAGGGAAAAAGATAGGACACTGAAAGATGAACTCCTCGGGCTGGTAGATACCCAATATGCTCCTGGAGATCAGTGGAGAAATGACTCCAGAAAGAATAAAGAGACAGAGCCAAAGCAAAAACAACGTCCAGTTGTTGATGTGATTGGTGATGGAACAAAAGTCCAATGCTGTAAAGAGCAATATTTCATAGGAATATGGAATGTTAGGTCCATGAATCAAGGCAGATTGGAAGTGGTCAAATAGGAGAAGGCAAGACTGAATATCAACAGTTTAGGAATCAGCGAACTAAAATGGACTGGAATGGGTGAATGTAACTCAGATGACCATTATATCTACTACTGTGGGCAAGAATCCCTTAGAAGAAATGGAGTAGTCAACAAAAGTATAGTCAACAAAAGAATCTGAAATGCAGTAGTTGAATGCAATCTCAAAAATGACACAATGATCTCTGTTCTTTTCCAAGGCAAACCATTCAATATCACAGTAATCCAAGTCTATGCCCTGACCAATAATGCTGAAGAAGCTGAATTTGAATGGTTCTATGAATACCTACAAGACCTTTAAGAACTAACACCCAAAAAATATGTCCTTTTCATTATAGGGGACTGGAATGCAGAAAGTAGGAAGTCAAGAAATACTTGGAGTAATGGGTAAATTTAGCCTTTGAGTACAAAACAAAGCAGGGCAAAGGCTAATAGAGTTTTTCCAAGTGAACACACTGGTCATAGTAAACACCCTCTTCCAACTACACAAGAGAGGACCCTACACATGGACATCACCATATGGTCAACACCAAATTCAGATTGATTATATTCTTTGCAGCCAAAGATGGAGAAGCTCTATACAGTCAGCAAAAACAAGACCTGGAGCTGACTGTGGCTTGGATCATGAAGTCCTTATTGCCAAATTCAGACTTAAAATGAAGAAAGAATGGAAAACCACTAGACCATTCAGGTATGACCTAAATCAAACCCCTTACAATTAACAGTGGAGGTGAGAAATAAATTCAAGGATTAGATCTGATAGACAGAGTGCCTTAAGAACTATGGATGGAAGTTTGTAACATTGTACAAGAGGCAATGATCAAGACCATCCTCAAGAAAAAGAAATGCAAAAAGGCAAAATGGTTATCCAAGGAGGCTTTACAAATAGCTGAGAAAAAAAAAAAGATGTGAAAGGCAAAAGAGAAAAGGAAAGATATAGCCATTTGAGTGCAGAGTTCTAAAGAATAGCAAGGAGAGATTAAAAAAGACTTCTCAATAATCAGTGCAAAGAAATAGCAGAAAACAATAGAATGGGAAAGATTAGAGATCTCTTCAAGAAAATTAGAGATACCAAGGGAATATTTTATGCAAAGATGGGCATAATAAAAGACAGAAATGCTAACAGAAGTAGAAGATATTAAGAAGAGGTGGCAAGAATACACAGACTACTGCTACTGCTAAGTCACTTCAATCGTGTCCAACTCTGTGCAACCCTATAGATGGCAGCCCACCAGGCTCTTTTGTCCCTGGGATTCTCCAGGCAAGTACAATGGAGTGGGTTGCCATCTCCTTCTCCAATGCATCAAAATGAAAAGTGAAAGTGAAGTCGCTCAGTCGTGTCCGACCCTCAGCGAACCCATGGACTGCAGCCTTCCAGGCTCCTCCATCCATGGGATTTTCCAGGCAAGAGTACTTGAGTGGGGTGCCATTGCCTTATCCAGAGAATACACAGAAGAACTATACAGAAGAACTGTACAAAAAAGATCTTCATGACCCAGATAACCACGATGGTATGATCACTCATCTAGAGCCAGACATCCTGGAATGCCAAGTCAAGTGGGCCTTAGGAAGCATCACTATGAACAAAGCCAGTGGACATGATGGATTCCAGTTGAGCTACTTCAAATCCTAAAAGATGATGGTGTGAGAGTGCTGCACTCAATAGGCCAGCAAATTTGGAAAACTCAGCGGTGGCCACAGGACTGGAAAAAGTCAGTTTTCATTTCAATCCCAAAGAAAGGCATGCCAAAGAATGCTCAAACTACCACACAATTGCACTCATCTCACATGCTAGCAAAGTAATGCTCAAAATTCTCCAAGCCAGGCTTCAGCAGTATGTGAACCATGAACTTCAAGATGTTCTAGCTTAGAAAAGGAAGAGGAACCAGAGATCAAATTGTCAACATTCATTGGATCATCAAAAAAGCAAGAGTTCCAGAAAATCATCTACTTCTGACTTATTGACTATGCCACAGCCTTTGACTGTGTGGATCACCACAAACTGTGGAAAATTCTTAAAGAGATTGGAATAACAGACCACCTGACTTGCCTACTTAGAAATCTGTATGTAGGTCATGAAGCAACATGCGACAACAGACTAGTTCAAAATTGGGAAAGGAGAAAGTCAAAGCTGTATATTGTCACTCTGATTATTTAATTTATATGCAGAGTACATCATGAGAAATGCTGGACTGGATGAAGCACAAGCTGGAATCAAGATAGCAGGGAGATTTATCAATAACCTCAGATATGCAGATGACACCACCCTTATGGCAGAAGCAAAAAGAACTAAAGAGCCTCTTGATGAAAGTGAAAGAGGAGAGTGAAAAAGATGGCTTAAAACTCAGCATTCAGAAAACTGAGATCATGGCATCTGGTCCCATCACTTCATGGGAAATAGATGGGGAAACAGTGGAAACAGTGACAGACTTTATTTTGGGGGGCTCCAAAGTCACTGCAGATGGTGACTGCAGCCATGAAATTAAAAGATGCTTGCTCCTTGGAAGATAAGCTATGACCAACCTAGACAGCATATTAAAAGCATGGCCATTACTTTGCCAACAAAGTTACATCTAGTCAAAGCTACGGTTTTTCCAGTGGTCATGTATGGATGTGAGAGTTGGACTGTGAAGAAAGCTGAGCACCAAAGAATAGATGCTTTTGAACTGTGGTGTTGGAGAAGACTCTTGAGAGTCCCTTGGACTGCAAGGAGATCCAACCAGTCCATCCTAAAGGAATTCAGTCCTGAATATTCATCGGAAGGATGATGCTAAAGTTCAAACTCCAATAATTTGGCCACCTGATGTGAAGGACTGGTTCATTTGAAAAGACCCTAATGCTGAGAAAAATTGAAGATGGGAGGAGAAGGGGACGACAGAGGATTAGATCATTGGATGGCGTCACCAACTCAATGGAAATGAGTTTCAGTAAACTCCAGAACTTGGTGATAGGGAGGCCTGACGTGCTGCAGTCAATATGGTCGCAAAGAGTTAGACATGACTGAGCAACTGAACTGAACTGAACTGAAACTAAAGTCCCAGAGAGATAAATTATAGTTTTAAGTTCAAAACTGCTAAGTGTCAGAAAAACAAGAAATACTGTCTCGTGAAACTCGATTCATGTTTCAAACTTGCTTATAGAAAACTGCTGTGTGAACTGACTTGTGGTAAATAAAATCAGTTGGCCCAGAGGAAACTTTCTATTTAAAAAGGAACCATTGTGAGTCATTTTATGAAGTAAATATTCTCTAATGCATCCATTTTATAAATCTGGATTTTCTAACTATTTATTATATGTTGCTGAAAGCTGCATACACGGAAGCCTGCCCATTTCAGCTACTGAGTCTTATTCCAAGTTTCTCCTGATAGAAGTAGGCTGGCTGAGTCTGCAGTGTGGGTAAAATGCAGCAGCAGAGGGAGCAGCGAGCACCTCTGACAAGACGCTGGAGCAAACCCACCCCCTGAATCTGGCCACTGCTCAACTACTTTCCATGTTCTGCTCACCAAGATTACCCCTACTGGGACTGGATCATTGACCACTTGTGTCTAAGTCTGCACCCTGCCTTAGTCCATTACTGCTTTGCCTGACTCTGTCTCACTTTCCTAGCCTCCTGACTCTCTGTGCCACATGTCCCATCTGAGCTGCATATTTTGCTATTGACATGGCCCCTTGATGGTCCCTTTGCTTCTCCTTGGGTCTTACCCTCTTAAATTCTTATCCGCAGCTTTGTTCCTCCTGATCTTGTTACTTTCATGGTCTTCAGCTCAGAAGCATCAGTGATTCTCAGCCTGGCTCTATATTAGAATAACCTGGGAAACTTAAAAAAAATTTCCAATGCTTAACATTATTCTCAATAGCAAAAAATTGAAAACATTTCCTCTAAAATCAGGAACAAGACAAGAGTGCCCACTCTCACCACTAATATTCAGCATAGTTTTAGAAGTTTTAGCCACAGCAATCAGAGAAGAAAAATAAAAGAAATTCAGATTGGAAAAGAAGTAAAACTCTCTGTTTGCAGATGACATGATCCTCTACCTAGAAAACCCTAAAGACACCATCAGAAAATTACTAGAGCTAATCAATGAATATAGCAAAGTTGCAGGATACAAAATTAATACAGAGAAATCTCTTGCATTTCTATACACTAAGAATGAGAAAACAGAAAGAGAAATTAATGAAAGAATCCTATTCACCATTGTGATGAAAAGAATAAAATACTTAGGAATAAATCTACCTAAAGAAACAAAAGGCCTATATATAGAAAACTATAAAACACTGATGAAAGAAATCAAAGATGACACAAATAGATGGAGAAATATACCATGTTCATGGATTGGAAGAATCAACATAGTAAAATGAGTACACTACCCAAAGCAATCTATAGATTAAATGCAATCCCTATCAAGCTACCAATGACCTTTTTCACAGAACTAGAACAAATGATTTCATAATTTGCTCAGTTCAGTTCAGTCGCTCAGTCATATCTGACTCTTTGTGACCCCATGAATTGCAGCACGTGCAGCCTCCTTGTGCATCACCAACTCCCAGAGTTCACTCAAACTCACGTCCATTGTGTCGGTGATGCCATCCAGCCATGTCATCCTCTGTCATCCCCTTCTCCTCCTGCCCCCAATCCCTCTCAGCATCAGAATCTTTTCCAATGAGTCAACTCTTCCCATGAGGTGGCCAAAGTACTGGAGTTTCAGCTTTAGCATCATTCCTTCCAAAGAACACCCAGGACTGATCTCCTTTAGGATGGACTCGTTGGATCTCCTTGCAGTCCAAGGGATTCTCAAGAGTCTTCTCCAAACCACAGTTCAAATGCATCAGTTCTTTGGCACTCAGCTTTCTTCACAGTCCAACTCTTATATTCATACATGACCACTGGAAAAACCATAACTTTGACTAGATGGACCTCTGTTGGCAAAGTAATGTCTCTGCTTTTTAATATGCTATCTAGATTGGTCATAACTTTGACCAAGACACTTACTCCTTGGTAAGTGTCTTTTAATTTCATGGAAATACAAAAAAACCTTGAATAGCCAAAGCAATCTTGAGAAAGAAGAATGGAACTGGAGGAATCAACCTGCCTGGCTTCAGACTATACTACAAAGCTACAGTCATCAAGACAGTATGGCACTGGCACAAAGACAGAAATATAATCAATGGAAATAGAAAGCCCAGAGATAAATCCACACACCTATGGACACCTTATCTTTGACAAAGGAGGAAAAAATATACAGTGTTAAAATCTCCTAAGCAAGTGGTGCTGGGAAAACTGGTCAACCACCTGTAAAAGAATGAAATTTGAACAGTCTTTGAACACCATACACAAAAATAAACTCAAAATGGATTAAAGATCTAAATGTAAAACTAGAAACTATAAAACTCCTCGAGGAAACCTAGGCAAAGCACTCTGACATAAATCACAGCAAGATCCTCAATGACCCACCTCCCAGCATAATGGAAATAAAAGCAAAAGTAAACAAATGGGACCTAATTAAACTTAAAAGCTTTTGCACAATGAAGAAAACTATAAGCAATGTGAAAAGACAGCCTTCAGAGTGGGAGAAAATAATAGCAAATGAAGCAACTGACAAAGAATTAATCTCCATAATATACAAACAGCTCATGTACCTCAATACCAGAAAAATAAATGACCCAATCAAATAAATGGGCCAAAGAACTAAACAGACATTTCTCCAAAGAAGACATACAGATGGCTAACAAACACATGAAAAAATGCTCAACATCACTCATTATCAGAGAAATGCAAATCAAAACCATAATGAGGTACCATCTCATACCAGTCAGAATGACTGCTATCATGGTGATTCATATTGAGGTTTGACAGAAAACAGAAAAATTCTGTAAAGCAATTATTCTTAAATAAAAAAATTTTTTTTAAGTCTACAAACAATAAATGCTGGAGAGGGTGTGGAGAAAAGGGAACCCTCTTACACTGTTGGTGGGAATGCAAACTAGTACAGTCACTATGGAGAACAGTGTGGAGATTCCTTAAAAAACTGAAAATAGATCTGCCATATGACCCAGAAATCCCACTGCTGGGCATACACACCAAGGAAACCAGAACTGAAAGAGACACATGTACCCCAGTGTTCATTGCAGCACTGTTTACAATAGCTAGGACGTGGAAGCAACCTAGATGTCCATCAGCAGATGAATGGATAAGACAGTGTGGTACATATACACAATGGAATATTACTCAGCTATTAAAAAAATTCATCTGAATCAGTTCTAATGAAGTGGATGAAACTGGAACCCATTATACAGAGTGAAGTAAGTCAGAAAGAAAAGCACCAATACAGTAAATTAACACATATATACAGAATTTAGAAAGGTGGTAGTGATGACCCTATATGTGAGACAGCAAAAGAGACACAGATATGAAAAACAGACTTTTAGACTCTGGGAGAAAGTGAGGGTGGGATGATTTGAGAGAATAACATTGAAACATGTATATTACCATATGTGATCACCAGTCCAAGTATGATGCATGAAACAGGGCACTCAAAACCAGTGCACTGGGACAACCCAGAGGAATAGGATGGGGAGGGAGGTGGGAGAGGGTTTCAGGATGGGGGACATATGTACACCCATGGTTAGTTCATGTCAATGTATGGCAAAACCCACCACAATATTGTAAAGTAATTAGCCTCCAATTAAAATACATAAATTAATTTTAAAATAAAAAGGATTAGAAAGGGAAATGATTTTAAGTAGGTCATCCTTAAAGTGTTTAGTTTTATGAAAGCTTTCATTTCTCATTTTGAAATTTGTAGACCATATCTACTGTGTTTATATTTCAACTCTATTTCCAGAAACTGAGAGGCATCTTTCCTGATATGCTGAATTAATCTTATTTGTCATGCCTCACATTTCACGGCTTCCTCTTGTCCATTTTAAGATTATGTGTTGAGACTTTTACCCATATGCATATAAAAAACAATAGAGATAAAAGGGGAAATTTTTTTTCCCAACACTTGACCTACCATCAAAATTCTTATTTGGCCTGGTGTGGGGCCTGCAGATACTATTTTTTGTTGTTCATTTTCTTTTCTTTTCTAGATGATTCTAACATGCAACAAAATGGAGAACCCCTGATATACTTGATGGCCTGACCTTGACCTTGACCTCTGTTTACTGGATGATCCTTGTTATGGGCTGAATTGTATCCCATACAATTACATGCTGAGATTTCTCTAGTAGTCCAGTGGCAAAGAATCTGCCTGCCGATGCAGGGGACACTGGTTTGATCCTTGGTCTTGGAAGATTCCACACTCCACTGGGCAACTAAGCCTGAGGACCACAACTACTGAAGTCCACACATCCTAGACACCACGCTCTGCAACAAGAGAAGCCACTGCAGTGAGAAGCCTGTCGACGACAACTAGAGGATGGCCCCTGCTCAGTGCAACAGGAGAAAGCCTGCATGCAGCAATGAAGATGCAGGATAGTCCAAAATAAATAAATAATTTTTAAAAGTTCACATGCAGAACTTTTAACCCCCAGTACCTCAGAATGTGACTATATTTGGACACAAGATCTTCACAGAAAAAAAGTCAAGTTAAAATAAGGCCATTAGGGTGGACAATAACCCAACATGGCTGGGGTCTTTAAGAAAAGGAGGACTAGGAGACAGACACATGTACAGGAAAAACTCCATGTGGACATGAAGATGGCCATTTATCAGCCAAGGAGAGGGGCCTGGAGACGTACTAGAGAGCCTTCCCCAGTGCCTTTGAAGGGAACATGGCCCTGTCAACAATTTGATTTCAGATGGTAACTTCCACAACTGTGAGACAGTAAATTTCTGTTGTTTAGGCCATCCTGTTTTTGGCACTTTGTTATGGCGCCTCAGGCTATTAATAATAGCACTTTAGACCTCATTGCAGTTGCCTTGATTTTGTAGCATAACTAAAGTGGCCAACTCTAGAACAAGTTGCTCAGGATTTTCCCAGAGTTAGCACCAGAAGTCTGCAAAATGGTTAAATATGTGGACTTCAGAAACAGACAATCTGGATTTAATATCCATATCTGCTTATTCTTGGCTACATTGTCATAAGCCTTAGCATCTTCAGCTGCACAAAGACCTGCCTAATAGTAATGTCATTGCAGATAACACATACTAATACATGTAGAACATTTTCCAGCATGATGGGCTCTCAGTAAATATTAACTAAATCTACATTAACATACACAATTAACATCAGAAAACAGTCACATAGATATTTGATTTCATGACAATAGTGAAGGGGCTTTGCTTCAAGAGCTGAAAGTGGTCAAGACTTGGCTTTCTATTTCTTCATTCCAATCCTGGTTTTTCTTCATTATTGACTATGATATGGCCTTGACATTTCTCAGCATATTTGCTATTATTGTACATCTTGCATTTACCACAGATTTGGGCTACATGAAGCAAAACAAGAAGACCTAGTTTTAATCATTCTCTGTATTTACTTCCTATCTTCTTGTAAAGCCATGGAGGAGGCCACCCCTACTCAATTGATAAAGGCCATGACCTGGTTCAATGGTGAATCTTCTAACTAGTCATAACCAAAAGTATTCATCCAAAAAAGAAGAAAGATCTGCAAATGAAGAAGTGTCAGTTACCTGCAGACAGGTAGAGGTTTGAAAATGACTTAAAGAAAGACTGACGCTGACATTGAATCCTGAATGAGGGAAAGGCACTGTCAGGTGGTTATGGAGGACTGGTTAGTTTAGAAAGAAGGTACAGTACTAGAAAGGCAAGAAGACATGAAACTGTCAGACATATCAGAAAAATAGAAGCTTTTTTGGCATCTCTGGAGTGTGAGTGTGTGGAGGTTAATTAAGAGAAGAATTCAACCCACACTAATTTCATCCTCCCTTTTAATTAGTCAATATGTAACTCTTGCCTCCACAACCAGATTTTAAATTCACTGAGGACCATGAGCTTACTTCTTTATATCCCCTAGTAAAATTTTGTCTTGTTACTTACTAATAAGTATTTAAATTGTGTCAAAAAAACTTTTTAGAATGGATGTGTTATACCTATATGTACATGAATTCATTAATTCTTAAATTTATTTTATTTGGAATCTGTATGTCACCTGTAGAATTTATTGTGAGAAACCTTATCCCATCATCTCTTCTACCCGTGGGCTTCCTTGGAATCAGAATCTATTCAAATCCAATATCTTACACTCCAGCAACAACTCCAAATTGACTTCCATGAGCCTTGGCTCTGTCATAGTGTAGAATAGAATACTAAGACCAAGGGAACACAGGCCTTATCTAGAATAAAGTTCATACTCATGCTTTTGTCTCCAGCCATTCTTAACCTCTTATTTTAGCTGCTCAATTTTTGCTTGACTTTGGATTTTACTTTCTTTCCCAGTGATTTTTGCTTTCCCTCTACTGGACCCATTTGCTCTCTTCCATACCAATTGGTCCCCTGATCTGAACTTATGGCTTCTCTGGAGGTGTGCCTGTGTGTGTGCTAAGTTGTTTCAGTCATGTCCGACTCTTTGTGACCCCATGGCCTGTAGCCTGCCAGGGGAAGTCCTGGCAGGGAAGTCCCTCTGGGTATGTAGTCTCTGTCAAACTCTTCTTATGCAAAAGGTATGAGTTCTCAGCCCTGGTGATGCACAAGAATTACATATAAATCACAGGGGAAGTCAGTGGCAGAGCAGAAACAAGAGGAGCACTTGTGTTCCTGTCCATATATATGCACGCCTGACCTTTCATAGTGTAGCAAAGACAAAAACAGATGAGACCATATATCCCAAAGTGCCAGTTAATGGGACCAATATAATGACTTGAGTCTTTGCAAGCTTTAATTCAGAGGCAACACCTGTGGAGAGAGAAGATACAGACATCTTAATATATCCATCTAGCTCTATATATCACACTGCTGTAATCATTAGGATATCTGGATTAGGGGCCAAACATAACCCTAATAGCAACTGGAAACCTGATTGAAAAAATAAGCTACAATTTTTAATTTTGTAAACCAAGGGCAGACTATGTTTGAGCTTCACTGCTCCATGCGTGCACGCTCAGTCATTCAGTGGTGTCTGACTGTGACCCCATGGACTGTGGCCCTCCAGGCTTCTCTGTCCATGAATCTTTCAGGCAAGAATACTGGAGTGGGTTGCCATTTCTTCCTCCAGGGGATCTTCCCGACCCAGGGATCAAATCCAAGTCTTCTGCATTGACAGGCAGATTCTTTATCACTGTGCCAACTGGGAATCCCCAATAGTAACTGGAGACTTGTTTGAAAAAATCAGCTACAAATTTCAATTTTGTAAACTGTTGTGAAACTCATTCAACATGAACATTCTTAGAAATCAAGTGCTTTCAATGAAATCTTGAGATTCAAATACATAGGCTTAGAGGAGAAAAGCTAGAAGATGGTATTGGCTATCAAGGTGGATGCAGCTGGGAGTATGATCCAGTGAGAAGGCACGGTGACCACCTGCTTCAGCCGATGTCTCCAGTAAGCACAGCTAAGCTTTTCTGCTGCCACTTCCCTTCGGTGTGAATCTTTAATCTCTGCAGTGTGCTGACATTGTTCATTATCCCAGATACCAACAAGATTCAATTAGTTTCTACAGGGATGTCCATTTTACGAAGTTGAATGTGAATGAAAGACCTTGGTGTAAGTGGTGCACTTATCAAACCAAGATTTTACCATGTTATTCATTAGGCAAATGAATTCATGTCAGGCCTCTTAATCTACTGGGCCATCAAGGGACAGGCCAACTCCTTGACAGGATTTTTTTTTTTTTTTATGAATAGCCATTTGTATAAGAAAGAAAATCTTGCTGAAAGCCCTAAAGGATGTGACAGCAAATAAGAATATTTTCAACAGAACAGATGCAAGACGCATTGGGAAGGGAAGCTGTAAGACCTAAAATTTCATGGGCTGTTTTGATGATTTGAGCCCACAAGGCCACAAAGGCCTATCAGTGAGTTCCTCTGTTCTCTCCAGAGTTGTGCCCACTCCAACAGAAAGGCTCCCCATCTGGACCAGATGTACCATTCTCAGTCCTCAACCTATGGTTTCACCTCCCTGACAGCCTGCAGAATTGTTCGAACAAGCCCATCACATCCTCCTGCAGGAACAGGGGGTCACCTCACCCTCTTGTTGCTACAAATCCTGCCTTCCACAGCCTCTGCTCTTTAGTCTGTCACAGGGCAACCCCCACGTAGCCCTACACAGTGTGCAGTGTCTTTGTCCCTACACTCACCCCCTACATTATGTTACTAATAAACTATTGTCAATCTACCCTGTCCAGTGTCAAAGTGTCAAGTGTTCAACCAACTTGAACTATTTTGGGCAAAGGATCTCTCATTCACTCACAGAGCAGGGGTTAGGAAGAGTTGGGACGGGAGTTCAGCCTTCTCCATTTGTAGCAGAACACCAGCCTTGCTGATCACAAAATGGACAGTAGGAGCCCTAGCTGCCAATCCCAGCATCTGCGAATAGGCATGTAATTTAAACCCTCTTAGCCTCAATTTCCTTGCCTAGCAAATAGCTGTAATAACATTATCTCCACTTGCTTTATAAGTTTTGCTGTTGTATTGCTGTTAGTTGATTTATTCTGTGAAATATCCTAATTAGTGTAAGGCATTGCAATCTTAATTTCTTTCTTTGGAAATTTTTTTTCCAAATTTTTATTGGAGAATGGTTGATTTACAATTTTGTGTTAGTTTCTGCTGAGCAGCAAAGTGAATCAGTTATACATATGCATACATCCACCTTTTTTAAGATTCCTTTTCCTTTTAGGCCATTACAGAGTAGAGTTCCCTGCACTATACATTCAGTGCTTACTAGTTATCTATTTTATGTATAGTAGTCTGTATATGTCATTCCCAGCTTCCAATTTATCCCTTCCCACCCTCTGGCTTTTCCCCTTGGTAACCATAGGATTTTTTCCTACTTATGTTTAGAAAATATCATATTTTCTGTATCTCTACTTCTGTTTTGTAGATAAGATATCTGTGATTCTATTTCTGTTTTGTATATGAGACAGGGAAGCCCAGTGTTCTTCAGTCCATGGGGTCTCAAAGAGTTGGACATGGCTTAGCAACTGAAAAATAATAATCCCCTTTTCTTAAATATTCCAGTATAAGTTATATCCTATGATATTTGTCTTTCTCTGTCTGACTTACTTCACTCAGCATGATAATCTCTAGGTCCACCCATGTAATATTTTGTTGTTCAGTCATTCAGTTATGTCTGACTCTTTGCAACACCATAGACTGCAGTTTGCTAGGCTTCCCTGTCCTTCACTATCTCCTGGAGTTTGCTCAGACTAATGTCCATTGAGTCGATGGTGCCATCCAATGAACTCGTCTTTTCTCCCCCTTCTCCTCCTGCCCTCAGTCTTTCCCAGCATCATTGTCTTTTCCAATGAGTTGGCTCTTCCCATCAGGTGGCCAAAGTATTGTAACTTCAGCTTCAGTATCAGTCCTTCCAATGAATACTCAGGATTGATTTTCTTTAGGATTGACTGGTTTGATCTCCTTGCAGTCCAAGGGACTCTCAAGAGTTTTCTTCCACAGTTCTAAAGTATCAATTCCTCTGTGCTCAGTCTTCCTTATGGTCCAGATCACACATCCATACATGACTACTAAAAAATAAACATAGCTTTGACTATACAAACCTTTGTCAGCAAAATGATGTCTCTGCTTTTTAATATGCTGTCTAGGTTGATCATAGCTTTTATTCCAAGGAACAAGCAACTTCAATGAATTTAAAGATGCTTTAATGGATTTAAAGATGCTTTAATGGATTTAAAGGTGCTTTAATGGATTTAATGGCTCCAGTCACTATCCACATTGATTTAAGAGCCCAAGAAGATAAAGTCTGTCACTGTTTACATTATTTCCCCATCTATTTGCCACAGTGATGGGATGGGATGCCATGATCTTAGTTTGTTGAATGTTAAGCTTTAAGCAAGCTTTTTTCATTCCTTCTTTCATCTTCAAGAGGCTCTTCAGTTCACTTTGCTTTCTACCATAAAGGTGATGTATCTGCATATCTGAGGTTATTGATATCTCTCCCAGTAATCGTGATTCCAGCTTGTGCATCATCCAGTCCAGCATTTCACATGATGAACTCTGCATATAATTTAAGTAAGTAAGGTGACAACATACAGCCTTAGTGTACCCCTTTCCCAATTTTGAACCAGTTTGTTGTTCCATGTCCAGTTCTGACTGTTGATTCTTGACTTGCATACAGATTTCTCAAGAGGCAGATAGGTGGTCTGGTATTCCCATCTCTTTAAGAATATTCCACAGTTTGTTATGATCCACACAGTCAATGACTATGATTTAGCATAGTCAATGAAGCAGAAGTAGGTGTTTTTCTGAAATTCTCTGGCTTTTCCCATGATCCAATGTATGTTGGCAATTTGATCTCTAGCTACCTTTTCTAAATCCAGCTGGTACATCTGGAAGTTCTTGGTTCATGTACTGTTGAAGCCTAGCTTGAAGGCCTTTGAGCATTACTTTGCTAGCATGTGAAATGAGCACAATTGTAGGGTAGTTTGAACATTCTTTGGCATTGCTCTTCTTTGGGATTGGAATGAAAACTGACCTTTTCCAGTCCTGTGGCCACCGCTGAGTTTTCCAAATTTTCTGATATATTGAGGACAGCACTTTCACAGCATCATCTTTTAGGATTTGAAATAGCTCAGGTGAATATTTCAGCTCAGTTCAGTTGCTCAGTCATCTCTGACTCTTTGCAACCCCATGGACTGCAGCACACCAGTCCTCCCTGTCTACCACCAACTCCCAGAGCCTACTCAAACTCATGTCCATTGAGTCGGTGATGCCATCCAACCATCTCATCCTCTGTTATCCCATTCTCCTCCCACCTTCAATCTTTCCAGCTTCAGGGTCTTTTCAAATGAGTCAGTTCTTCTTATCAGGTGACCAAAGTATTGGAGTTTTAGCTTCAGCATCAGTCCTTCTAAAGAATAGTCAAGACTTATTCCTTTAGGATTGACTGAATCTCCTTGCAGTCCAAGGGACTCTCAAGATTCTTTTCCAACACCACAGTTCAAAAGGATCAGTTCTTTGGTCCTCAGCTTTCTTAATAGTCCAACTCTCACATCCATATATGACTACTGGAAAAACCATAGCTTTGCCTAGATGGACCTTTGTTGGCATAGCAATGTCTCTGCTTTTAATAAGCTGTCTAGTTTGGTCATAACTTTTCTTCCAAAGAGCAAGCATCTTTTAATTTCATGGCTGCAGTCACCATCTGCAGTGAGTTTGAAGTCCAAAAAAATAAAGCCTGTCACTGTTTCCACTGTTTCCTTATCTATTTCCCATGAAGTGATAGGACCAGTTGCCATGGTCTTAGTTTTCTGAATGTTGAGCTTCAAGTCAACTTTTTTACTCTCCTCTTTCACTTTCTTCAAGAGGCTCTTTAGTTCTTCTTCACTTTCTGCTAAAAGGGTGGTGTCATCTGCATATCTGAGGTTATTGATATCAATAACCTGAGTAAATATTACTCAGCCTTAAAAAAGGATGAACTAATGCCTTCTCTAGCTTTATAAGTTTTTTATGTACCTAATAATGATAATTTAGGGCACTATAGACTGTGTAAATCTGTATGGTTATGCTGTAATTACTGAATCCTGTTTTAGAATTGTTTCCTTCACCTAGTGTAGGAGGAATTGTTACTAGAGACAGGTTGCTAGAGAGCACATGGACAGTCCCTTTAGAGAGACCTGGAGCATTCCACTTCCTGCCTCCTATATCTTCTCCTGAGATGCTACATATAAGAAGAGGAGGAGGAGGAGGAGGGAGAGAAGGAGGTGGAGGAAGAGAAGGGGAGTGAGGACTGCGCCATTATTTGAAGGCAGCAGAAGTGACCGGCAGCAATTTTTCTTTGTCATATTCTGAGTCAGATATACTTCCTTGTGCTGCCACATGTCTGCATGTAGACTCCTGTCTAAGCATGAGGTGTGAGGACATGGAAAGAGCAAGAATTAAGAATTATAAAGATAGAGCCTGCCTGTAGAAACATTATAACATGACTTGAGTGATAGACAGCTTTATGCTAAGTCGCTTCAGTCATGTCCGACTCTGTGCGACCCCAGGGACTGCAGCCCACCAGGCTCCACCATCCATGGGATTCTCCAGGCAGGAATACTGGAGTGGGTTGCCATTCCCTTCTCCAAGACAGCTTTAAGGGTCTCATAAAACAACCCATGAACAAGTAAAAATTGATACATATTTTTCTCTCTTCTTTTTCCAAACTCCTGTATCCTTCAGATCCCTGCACCTACATAAAGTCTTCCCTGAAAGCCCATTCTTCTGTGATTGCATAGATTCATGAAAGCACTGGCACAGATCTTGGTGGTGGTGGTGGTTTAGTCACTAACTTGTGTCCAACTCTTGCGACCCCATGGACTGTAGCCCGCCAGGTTCCTCAGTCCATGGGATTTTCAAGGCAAGAATACTGGAGTGGATTGCCATTTCCTTCTCTAGGGGATCTTCCCAACCCAGGAATCAAACCCAGGTCTCTTGCACTGAAGGCAGATTCTTATCGACTGAGCTATCAAAGCTCCGCTATTCTAGCCCCAATTTCTTTCTTCTGGTTCCCGCCACGTGGAAGCGTTATAGTAAAGGTGTGTCTGGAGTGAGAATAAAGCACCTATAACAGAGTTCACTGGGGTGGAGGAGAACATTATATAATGGGTGACTGGGAGGGATTTTTGGAGAAAGCAATGGCACCCCACTTCCGTACTCTTGCCTGGAAAATCCCATGGATGGAGGAGTCTGGTGGGCTGCAGTCCATGGGGTCGCTAGGACTTGGACACAACTGAGCAACTTCACTTTCACTTTTCAGTTTCATGCATTGGAGAAGGAAATGGCAACCCACTCCACTGTTCTTGCCTGGAGAATCCCAGGGACGGGGGAGCCTGGTGGGCTGCCATCTATGGGGTCACACAGAGTTGGACACGAATGAAGTGACTTAGCAACAGCAGGAGGGATTTTACATATGAAGACATGGAGAAACAGGGCTAGATAGAGGGAAGATCACTCTGAAAGTGAAAGGAGGAAGAGAAAGCATGGATCACTTGCCAAACAGCAAACGGAAGTCTGGAAATCTGGAAGGTGAAGTTGCAAACAGAGCCTGCAGGTGAGGTGGATCCTGGTTGACAGATTGTATTCCCTAATTTAAGAAATTTTAATTTTATATTGAAGGTAATAGGGAAGCACTTAAAGTATCTGAATGATGAGTTTATGTGTGTGTTTATGATATGTACTTTTAAAACCTCACAGTGGCAGTAAGAAGAATGAGATTGCACTGTCAAACTGAAAGCTAAACTATTGTGAGACTCTAAGAAATGAGGAAGGATCAAGCTATAGCTGTGAGAGTCATGAGGGAAGAAGTGATTTAGGCACTCTCTATGTAAAAGTAAAATTCAGTGTATAGAGCCAGAGTGTATCAGCTCTTCCACTGTGTAGCTAGATGACCTGGAACAAGTCCCTTTCTTTATCCTTTCCTTTTCTTCATCTGTAAAATGTAAGGGTTGGACTAGAAGTATTACAATCACTTCCAGCTCTAATACTCTCTAGCACTATGATTCTGTTCCAATTTGAAAGGCATCCAAGGACATATGGTTAGTGGAATTCCCAAAAGACCTCATTATAAAGCAGTACCATAGATTAGAGCCCCAGGACAGTTATGGCAAGACTTCAGAAGACTATTATTTAAGATAATAATAGCATTTGTTTTTATATAAGACTTATATACCTGTAATCACCTGTAATCTGCATTAATCTTCATCATATCATTGTAAGGCAAAGAAGTATAAGGATAATTATCCACATTTTAAAGATGAGGCATCAAATCTTTTAAAGCTCAAAAGATCTGCCTGAGGTCCCAAACAAGTCATGATGGAGTCTGGACTAGTATTCTTGTCTCTAAATTTATCACTCTAAGCTCTTTACGTTACCTTGGGCTCCTTCTGGTCTGACCTGAACCTTCCAGGTGCGTGCCTAATCAGGACCTCAGTCTGCCCATTACAGGGAGCCCTGAGACAAATGTAACCAGGATCAACTTCAGTTTGGCAGGCATGATCCTGAGTACTTATAACATCCTCACACTGGAGAAATATTACTATGAAGATGCTCTGAGTAGATTCATTTTGAGACTAAAAGAGCCCTCAGTATGATTACATGCAAGCAAAATCTGAAGTTCTCTTAGTTGTTGTGTGAAGTATGTCAAAAATACAACTTTCAGGTGCTTCTCCAAGCAGCTCAAAAAGCTTATGCATTTATTTCCAGCTGTCCTGACCTGAGAAAGGAGCTATGTAAGAGAATAATGGTAGAGACTTAAGATCAAGAATCTTTCCTTGATCTTCCCTCTACTCTGTGTGTAAGGAGGACACACCAGGGGTCTAGGATAAAAAGGCGAGAATAAATTCCTCACAGGATACTTATCCCTTACCCGAAGGACAAGATCAAGGTGGATTGTTTTCCTGCCCTGCTGACTCTCTGGATCCAGTCAATCTACTCCTCCTTTCACTGCCTCTATCCTTTATTACATTTCCTTATTGGTTGGTCAAGACAGTGAGTGGTTTCTAATGGAATGAAGAAAGGAAAGAACAGAGGAAGAGCAAGCGGGAGCAGGGGTGTTTATGATAATATTTAATAAGTACATGCTAGGTGCCAGGCCCTGTGTATATATTATCTTTTTGTCCTTACAGTAATCTGATTAAGTAAATTACATTAATACCATTTTAGATATTAAATCAAGGAAGTCAAGTAATTTAAGATTATTTGGGTAAATAAAGCTAGAATTTGAACCCAGGAACATATGACTCCAAATCTTTTCCACATCATTATGCTACTTTCTAATTCTGTTGGTTAGTTTACTGCTGACCTTGAAAGATTATCAGAGAGGATAATCTCAATTTTGCACCGTGCATCTAAAACCTGGGAGTCATAATGGGTTGTAAGACAACAGGTGAGTGGGGCTAAACAAAAATTTGACCAATATTTATAGATCTTTCTATATTATTCACATAACCTCATCTATACCATTTGTTATTTCTGATGAGACACTGAAGTCAATAAAAGTTATGTGCAACATAACCAGTTTATTTTACAGCCAAGATTTGAACCCAGGTTCCCTGATGCACATTTGGGGGCTAGTTCCACTCCACCATACTCTCATCTCACATAACTCCTTATCCATCCATGGTGAGGAGGCAGTGATGGCAAATATGAGCTTCTTCCACATTTTAATGATTCCAATGTTACTAACATCCTTGTTTTTTTTAATATAAATGTATATATTTTAATTGGAGGTTAATTACTTTATAATATTGTATTGGTTTTGCCATACATCAACATGAATCCGTTTTGTGAAGATCTCTATAAACACTGTTCTTGAAATTCCTCACAATAAAGGTAGTGACTCTACAAGATAAAACTGCTAAGTACATTTGCTGGCATTTTTACCAATTTTCTTCTGTTCTAGAGCTGTTCATATATTATAGACTTAAAATGTGTTTTTAGAATGATTTTGCCCCGAGATTTCCAAAAGGAAATGACAAGAAATGGTTTCCACACTTTAAAATTAAAATTACTCATCTTACTCACTTTATAAGGAAGTGAGGAGGTGGGAGGAGAAGCTGTAACAGCGTCTTCATGGAAAAGACCCAAACCATTATAATTAATAGGAGTCTCTAAAATTAGAAGCCAAATCCATTAATCATTCAGCCAACTTTCCGTGAGGTTGGCATCACCCACACACCTTTAATGACTCAATGCACAATGGGCAAACTTGAACTGCAGGCATAGTCCTCCAAGCAGCATTTTAATACTGGTACCAATGGAATGTGAATGCTGCTATTAAATCTGTGAGTCTGTGCTCTTTCTAGTCCATAAATGTGGCTTTTAGAGTGTTGGGAGTTTGGAGATGGGGGAGCCTGAGGACGCACGCCACACAGCTTGTGGGATCTCAGTTCCCTGACCAGGGATTGAACTAGGGCCATGGCAGTGAACACACAGAATCCTAACCTCTAGGCCATCAGGGAACTCCCTCAGAGTGTTTTTAAGACTGAGTTGGGAGGTGCTGAATTGCTTCCAAGGTTAACGGTGAGAGGCAAGATGATCTTTTTCTCAGTGTATGGTGGGAATTCTTAACAACCAGACCATAGGCAGGAAAGATGTGCCTTGTCAGATAGTAAACTTGGTACTCTGAGGATCACCCAAGGGAAGCTTAAGGTATGGAAGAAAGGATACCTCCTCTAAGTGGATGGCCTTCCCTTGTGGATCATCTGGTAAAGAATCCACCTGCAATGCAGGAGACCTGGGTTCGATCCCTGGGTTGGGAAGATCCCCTGGAGGAGGGAAAGGTTACCCACTCCAGTATTCTGGTTGGAGAAATCCATGGACTGTATAGTCCATGGGGTCGCAAGGAGTCGGACACAACTGAGCAACTTTCACTTTCACTTTCTGGGTAGAAGGCTGGATCATATTTCCTTTCAATTCAAAAGTATTTGTGTTCTTTTCTTAGTTATTTCTTAAAGTGATGCAATTAATCAAGAAGCAAACTCCTCCAGGGAGCTCCCAAATTAACCCAGGACACAGAGACTCTCACAAAGGAACACTATGCAGATTTTCAAATTAAGTGACTTCCCACCACCTTTCTCAGCTAGTCCACAAAATTTGTGCTGGGATCACCACCAGTCTTCTGGTGAAGAGGACAATATCTTCTATATATTTCACCCTAATCTGAAAAAGTGAAAGTGAAAGTGAAAGTCACTCAGTCTAAACATTAAGAAAGAGAAGAAAAACATTCTTGATAAGTTTGTTTGTTTTTAATACAGACTGTCTGGAAGTCAATACAAACTCAATCTCTTCTCTTTCCAACAGATATTTGTAGAGCATGAACTGTGAGATATGATTTGTAGTAGGTACTAGTTTCACAGGCATTCACTTTGAAAACAGTGTTATAAGACAGTTATGATTGTTTCCATTTTATAACAGAGAGCACAGATTCAAAAAAGTTGAATGACAGCTCCAAGATGACTCTCTAACCTTCTCTATGATTTTAGAAGGAATATTTACCCCTGGACACTGAAGCTTCCTCATTACGGGGAAAAGCAAGTACTGACACACAACAGACTTTGGGTATAAGGATGTAACATGGCAAAACCACTGGGCCTTTCTTATTGCTGTTGTTCAGTTGCTCAGTCATGTTCAACTTTTTGCAACCCTATGGACTGCAGCACATCAGGTTTCCCTGTCCTTCAACATCTGCTGGAGCTTGCTCAAACTCTTGTTCATTGAGTCGATGATGCCTTCCAACCATCTTATCCTTTGTCATCCCCTTCTCCTCCTGCCTTCAATGTTTCCCAGCATCAGCATCTTTTCTAATGAGTCAGCTCTTCACATCAGGTGGCCAAAGTATTGGAGCTTCAGCTTTAGCATCAGTTCTTCCAATGAATATTCAGAATTGATTTCTTTTAAGATTAACTGGTTTGGTCTCCTTGCAGTCCTAGGGACTCTCAAGAATATTCTCTAACACCACAGCTCAAAGGCATCAATTCTTCAGCACTCAGCTTTCTTTATGGCCCAACTCTCACATCCATACATGACTACTGGAAAAACCATAGCTGCAACTATATGAACCTTTGTCGGCAAAGTAATGTCTCTACTTTTTAATATGCTGTCTAGATTTGTCATAGTTTTTCTTCCAAGGAACAAGTGTCTCTTAATTTCATGGTGGCAGTCACCACGTGCAGTGATTTTGGAGCCCAAGAAAATAAAGTCAGCCACTGTTTCCACTGTCTCCCCATCTATTTGCCATGAAGTGATGGGACCAGATGCCATGATCATAATTTTTTGAAAGTTGAGTTTTAAGCCAGCTTTTTCACTCTCCTCTTTCACCTTCATCAAGAGGCTCTTTAGTTCCTCTTCACTTTCTGCCGTAAGGGTGGTGTCATCTGCATGTCTGGGTTTATTGATAAATCTCCCAGCAATCTTGATTCCAGCTTGTGCTTCATCCAGTCCGACATTTCACATGATGTACTCTGAAGATGAGTCAAATAAGTCAGGTGACAACATATAGCTTTGATATACTCCTGTCCCAATTTTGAACCAGTTTGTTGTTCCATTCCAGTTATAAGGTGGATAAGGCGGATAAGGTGGTCTGGTATTCCTATCTCTTCAAGAATTTTGCACAGTTTGTTGTGATCCACACAGTTAAAGGCTATATGTAACACAGTCAATGAAGCAGAAGTAGACGTTCTCTGGAATTGTCTTGCTTTCTACTTTTCCTCCAACATGCAAAGAATTAAATTTACCAGGAGAACTCTTAGCCTTTTAGTATGACAAGAGTTGATGATAATCTTTTTCTCAGTTGTATAGATATTATCTGTTATGGGCTGAATCATGTTCCCCCAAAATTCATATGTGAAACCTTAAACCCCAACATCTTGGCATATGACTATATTTGAAGACTGTCATTAGAGTGGGCCCTACCTTAAAACCTGGTGCCCTTATGAGACATGGAAATTTAGATACCCAGAAGAGACACCAGGAATACGGGTACTTGAAAAAAAGACCCTTTGAAGAGGCATCTACAGGGCAGCCTTCTGCAAAACAAGGAGAGATGCCTAAGAGAAAAGTCAACCCTGCCATCCCATTGATGTTGGACTTCTAGCCTCTAGAACAGTGAGAAAATACATTTCTGTGGTTCAGGACACCACTCTGGTATTGTGTTATGGCAGCCCTAGCAAACTAATACATTATCTTTAAGGAAGTGGTTTTCTCATGGAGGTGAAAATAGATGAGAGAGGCAATTGTTGCTTCTACTTCCAAAACGTGGAACATGTAATTTGTTTCGAGTACTCTGATCAATCTTGGTTCTTGACCTATCACGACAGGAAGGTACAAGCACAGGGAACACTTCAGTTGGAATTCTACCAGTGAAGGACTCAGACAGCCTATTTATATAGTTAAGATTTTAACTAAAGGATCTAAATAAATGTATTTAATATATATTCAATATTGTTCACTAAAGAAACCCAGAATTATATAAGAATCACACACACAAACATAAATACATATATTTTGTAAGGACAAATTCTGTTTATATCCCTGGAATCTAAATAATCTAAATCAGTCTGCTACCAGAATCTGTGTGATGTAGAGAATGTTCTATATTTGTGCTGGATATGGTAATGACTATCCACATAAGAGCTACTGAGCACTTGAAATGTGGATAGTGCTACTGAAAAATGGAATCTTTAATTTAATTTTAATTGCATTAAATTTAAATAGCTACATGTAGTTAGTGGCTATCATATTGGACAGTATGGTTTAAGAGCACATGGAAAAATTAAGCATTGCTTCAGTTTTGTTTGGAAATAAACAACAAGGAAAGCTAAACACAAATACAAACTCAGGGTTTTGTAATATTTTGGTACACATTTCATTTCCTTGGGCAAACGCTAATTTGACCTTCTAAGAAATAAAAAAAAAAAAAAGAGTTAAACCTTGAAATTTTATTTCAGTATGTAGCTTTATGCCTAAAAGACCTTAAAGAACTATGCAATTTTAGACTTATAGGAGATCTTGGGCTTCCCAGGTGGCTGAGTGATAAAGAAACTAACTGCCTATGTAGGAGACACATGAGCCCCGATTTTGGTCCCTTGGTTGGGAAGACTCCCTGAAGGAGAAAATGGAACCCACTCCAGTGTTCTTGCCTGAAAAACTCCATGGGTAGAGGAGTCTGGCTTGCTACAGTCCGTGGGATCACAAAGAGTCGGATACGACTGACTGGCTGAGTACGCGCGCATGCACACACACACACACACACACACACACGAGATCTGAGAAATGGGTAGTTTCTAAGAATTTAAAATATAAAATTTCTTATTTTAAGAAAGGGGACTGGACGCTTTCTGAAATCTTCACATCTTGTGCCACACCATCACATATATACGAAAGAAATCAATGACTCCAAAGCCATATTCAAAAGCAGATAAAGCGCTAATAAAAAAGAACGATGGAGTGACAGGAGAGGCCAACGCCACGGTGCCAGCAAGGACAGACACCTGCTGCTCTGCCCACAAGGAGGCTCTCGCAGGTAACAAACAGCTGCGTGGGAAATTTTTCTTGAAGACAAGCATTTGGCTGGCAACCACCAATAATCTGGGAAAGCTAATGCTATAAAAAGGAATAGTAATGACAGAGTAATCTCAAAAGCTCTTAAAAGAGTACACTTAGTATTCTCAGGGAGATAATGGGGGAAAATTCACATTCTCTAAAAAATAACTATGAAACAAAGACAGGAGATTATGAAACAAGAGTAAACAACTATGACAAAGAATGAAATAATGATTTAAAAAACACACAGCTGAAGGGCAAAGAAGTAAGCTATATCTTAAGCCTAATTCACAAGGAGACAGAAAATATTAGATTGATATTAAATGAGATGGAAACCTGATCCAGAAATTGCAAGTGCATCTAATTTGAGTTACAGAATTAATAGTCAGAAAAAAAAATGGAGAATAGGCAATATGCCTGAAATAATGCCTGAAAATGTTCCCAATCAAAAGGGGGAAAAAGAGATTTGCATCTTTAGATTGTAAGAATCTGAAAACCTGAGGAGGATTACAAGCTACACTATACTTGGACACAAATCTGTAAAATTAAAACATCAAAGGACAAGAAATTCCAAAAAAGTACCCAAGAGGAAAAGGCAGACTTCCTACAAAGGGTTGAGAATGAGTGACATCAGTCATTTCATCATCAATCAGAGCACATTTGTATTCGAGGTGACATTTCCTTCCTGGGAGAACACAGATGTTAGTCTGCGGACTTAAGGAGTGATTTGGATGTTTCACTTCTCTACAATATAGAGACAAAATGGTAATCCTTACCACCCACAGAATCTCTATAATAATCAGTACCTTACTTACACTGCGTTTTGATACCTAAATATCCTCTGAAGCAACAGAATACTTATGCCCCTCTAAGTGAAGAGGAACTAAAAAGCCTCCTGATGAAAGTGAAAGAGGAGAGTGAAAAAGTTGGCTTGAAGTTCAACATTCAGAAAATGAAGATCATAGCATCTGGTCCCATCACTTCATGGGAAATAGATGGGGAAACAGTAGAAACAGTGTCAGACTTTATTTTTGGGGGCTCCCTTCATTCTTTCTGGAGTTATTTCTCCATGATCTCCAGTAGCATATTGGGCACCTAATGACCTGGGGAGTTTCTCTTTTGGTATCCTATCATTTTGCCTTTTCATACTGTTCATGGGGTCCTCAAAGCAAGGATACTGAAGTGGCTTGCCATTCCCTTCTCCAGTGGACCACATTCTGTCAGACCTCTCCACCATGACCCACCCGTCTTGGGTTGCCCCGCAGGCATGGCTTGGTTTCATTGAATTAGACAAGGGTGTGGTCCTAGTGTGACTAGATTGACTAGTTTTCTGTGAGTATGGTTTCAGTGTGTCTGCCTTCTGATTCCCTCTTGCAACACCTACCATCTTACTTGGGTTTCTCTTACCTTGGGTGTGGGGTATCTCTTCACGACTGCTCCAGCAAAGCACAGCCACTGCACCTTACCTTGGACGAGGGGTATCTCCTTACCGCCACCGTTCCTGACCTTCAATGTAGGATAGCTCCTCTAGGCCCTCCTGTGCCTGCCCAGCCACCACTCCTCGGGTTGCTCCTCCCGGCCGCCGGCCCTGGCCTCGGGCGTGGCGCCTCCTCCCAGCTGCCGCTCCTGGCCTCGGGGCGAGGTGGCTTCTCTCGCTGCTCCTTACCGCCACCATTCCTGACCTTCAATGTAGGATAGCTCCTCTAGGCCCTCCTGTGCCTGCCCAGCCACCACTCCTCCCGGTTGCTCCTCCCGGCCGCCGGCCCTGGCCTTGGGCGTGGGTGGCTCCTCTCAGCTACTGCTCCTGGCCTCGGGGCGAGGTGGCTTCTCCTGGCCACCCCAGACATCAGATGTGGTGTGTCTCCTCCCTGCCGCCACTGGCCTCGGACGTGGGGTAGCTCCTCCCGGCCGCTGCTCTGACCTCGGCGGCGGAGGCGGCCGCCGCACTTGAGCGGGCCGAGAGCTACCTGACGTCTGAGGTCAGGGGCAGCCCAAAAAAAATAGTGAGAGGCACAAGATGTTTTAGACTTACTAAAGGCAGATTCTTTTGGGAAGTTAGAATTTATTAGTATAATGGGTTGATTAGGAATTATATTGGTGAAGGTTTTTTCATTTGTTGTGCCAATAATTGCTACTAATTCCCTGCCCAGGGTGTGACAAGCGTGTCTCAGGTCAAACCTCTCTGCTGGCAAACTAGATTGTGTGATAGGATTATCCATACTCCTGCCACATGATTGTTTCAGTTCAGTTCAGTTCAGTCGCTCAGTCGTGTCCGACTCTTTGTGACCCCATGAATCGCAGCATGCCAGGCCTGCCTGTCCATCACCAACTCCTGGAGTTCACTCAGACTCACATCCATTGAGTCCATGATGCCATCCAGCCATCTCATCCTCAGTCGTCCCCTTCTCCTCCTGCCCCCAATCCCTCCCAGCATCAGGGTCTTTTCCAATGAGTCAACTCTTTGCATAAGGTGGCCAAAGTACTGGAGCTTCAGTTTTAGCATCATTTCTTCCAAAGAAATCCCAGGGTTGATCTCCTTCGAATGGACTGGTTGGATCTCCTTGCAGTCCAAGGGACTCTCAAGAGTCTTCTCCAACACCACACTTCAAAAGCATCAATTCTTCTGTGCTCAGCCTTCTTCACAGTCCAACTCTCACATCCATACATGACCACAGGCATGATGTTTACTACCTCTCAACCATAAACAGCACAGAGAGTTTGGGGTATTTTGAAGGTCTTAATTAGCATAGGGCTTTTCTCATTGTTGAGTCAATGATTGCCAGGACTCCATGTCCTTAGGCACCTGGAAATATAGTAATCAATGTATTTGGAATATAGAAAAAGAAATATAGTTTTTGATGTTAGCAATACTAGACTTTTTGAGTTAATGAATTTTCTCCTTTGTTATAGATCACTGTACTTTGTCATAAATCACTGTGTCCTTACTATGTAAAAATGTAACTTAATCACTATCTTAAGACTAAATAGATCTTAAGGGGAACATTGGTAAAGGGATTTCATTTGTTGGGCTGATGTTTTACTGTTAAATCTCCATATTCCCTGCCCTTATAATGAATATAACTAGCATATAAGAAAAATAAGTATTAACCTTTAAGATTAATCATGTTAACCTTGGGTTAAATAAATTCCTTTCTTGATTGTAATTCACTACACCCTCACCCTATAGGAATGTAATTTGGAGGGTGGTGCCTGGTTTAAGAAAAAACACCCTTGGAAAATAAGTTTTTTGGTTATCAGAAAGAGAAGGTCACAAAGTGTCAGCAGGCCTCATGGCCAGAAGATGATGTAAAACCCCTAAGACTTTTTTTTATGTAAAGCACCTGATTTTGATAAAGGTCAGGACTGCTGACCCCCACGTGACTCTGTATTCATCCCTATGTGTAAAAAAGGTATATAAGCAAACCCGAAAATAAAGAAAATGGGATCAGTTTCTGGAAAGGCTGATTCCCCCCGTGTCGTTCTTTCTTTCCCCTTCTGGCTGAATTTCCATCTGGGGAGTGGGTACTCACCAAGCCTACTAATTATGCCTGGGCTTCTAAGATGGGACCAGGGAGGCCTCAGTGCCTCCTCTCCTTCAGGAGAACGGAAAGATGCCTGTAGCCTACATAGGTGGTGATTGGTATTCCACATAAACCAAGTTATTCAGCCTTCTTTTCTCCATCTAAAATTTCCTACTATACTATATTTCCTAATCTAATCTTATATTTCTCAATAAGTGTTTTTCTCGCCGACTCTGTCTCCACCTTCGAATCACCCTGGATCCACCGGGGCTAGATCCCGGCACTGTATGGATAGCCACTCATATTTTCATTAAAGGGGCCTTAGTGTACATGCCTTTGCATCAACCATAGAGTGCCTCCCACCCACACCTGCTACTGTGGGTCTGGAGACTAGGACCCTGAGCCACTCTGGCCCTGGGGAGCTGGCCTCTGGGCTTCCCCTTCAAGTGAGGTTCACTGTCACTGAAGTTCTTGTCCAGTCTTTCTCATTTTTATCCTCTTCTGGCCACCACTTAAAAAAAATTCTAGCATTCTCCTGTATAAATATCATCTATGTGACTCCAATGGGAAGAAACGGTAAGATTTAAGGATTCAGAAATCCTGGTAGCAATGGGTTTCTTTTGTTTATATGTGTTGCTCAGTGTTGTTGGTCGCCTAGTTGTGTCTGACTCTTTGTGACCCCATCGACTATAGCCTGCCTGCCAGGCTCCTCTGTCCTTGGAATTCACCAGGCAAGAATACTGGAGTGAGTAGCCATTCCCTTTTCCAGGGGATCTTCCTGACCCAGGGATTGAACCCAGGTCTCCTGCATTGGAGGCATATTCTTTATAGTCTGAGCCAACAAAAATATCATCTATGTGACTCCAATGGGAAGAAACGGTAAGATTTAAGGATTCAGAAATCCTGGTAGCAATGGGTTTCTTTTGTTTATATGTGTTGCTCAGTGTTGTTGGTCGCCTAGTTGTGTCTGACTCTTTGTGACCCCATCGACTATAGCCTGCCTGCCAGGCTCCTCTGTCCTTGGAATTCACCAGGCAAGAATACTGGAGTGAGTAGCCATTCCCTTTTCCAGGGGATCTTCCTGACCCAGGGATTGAACCCAGGTCTCCTGCATTGGAGGCATATTCTTTATAGTCTGAGCCAACAGGGAAGCCCTTCTTTTGTTTCCTCAAAGTCAAAAAACTTGTGTTTTTATCACAATTTTCCTTTCAATGAGAAGAAAAAAATATTGCAGAGAAGCCCTTTTGGAAGCAATCAGGGTGAATAATGAATAAAGTAAGCAATGAAAAGATATATTCTTGGGAGCCTAGAAAGGAAACTATTTTTATCCATCTGAAAGATAGTTCCATCGTGTGTATCAAGGTTACATCAAAAGGTTATTTATCCAATGCAACTACATTTCTTTACTTATGGAAGGTAAATGAATAATAATAGATGTAATCTCCATTTTACAGAAGAAAAAAATGAAAAGTAAAAATTTCACCAAAGCTCAAGGTCTATACTTCAGTTTCCTAAAATGTGAGTATTATATTAAAATAATTGCACCTACTTCATGAGTTATGAGGGCTGCATGAGATAAGGCTTATAAGGAGGTTTGCACAAGTGAAAACCTGATTGTTAGCTGCTATATCATTATTATTATTTAATAAATGGCAAATTCTGAAACCAGTATTCTTGTTCCTAGTGTATAAGTACGAAAAGGACAGTACGGGGCAAAAACAACAACAACAACAACAACAAAACCCACACAACTGAAAAATGAGCAGAAGACATATAAGTGTTTCTCCAAAGAAGACATACAGATGGTCAACAGGCATATTAAAAGATGCTCAATGTTTCTAATTAGAGAAGTACAAATCAAAGCTGCAATGTTATCACCCCACATGAGTCAGAAAGTTTACAAATAACATTAAAAAGTTTATAAATAACAAATGCTGGAGAGGGTGTGGTGAAAAGAAAACCCTCCTATACTGTTGGCAGGAATGTAGGTTGGTGCAGCCACTATGGGAAACAGTATGGAGGTTCCTCATAAAACTAAAAATAGAATTACTATATGATCTTGCAATCCCACTCCTGAGCATATAGCCAGACAAAATTATAATTAAAAGATATAGATGCACTTCTATATTCATGCAGCACTGTTCACAATATTCAAGACATGGAAACCACCTAAATGTCCATCAACAGATGAATGGATAAAGAAGATGTGGTATATATGTGTAATGGAATACTACTTGGCCATAAAGAAGACTGAAAATGTCATTTCCAGCAATATGGATACAACTAGAGATTGTGATACTAAGTGAAATAAATCAGAAACAGAAAGACAAATACTTTATGATATCACTTATATATATATGGAATCTAAAATATGGCACAAATAAACCTATTTAGGAAACAGAAGCAGACTCACAGACATAGAGAACAGACTTGTGGTTGCTAAGGAGGGTGGGTAGGGGAGAGAAGGATCGGAAATTTGAGACTGCAGGTGTAAATTATTATATATAGGATAGATAAAAAACACACTCCTATTGCATAGCATAGGGAACTATATTCAACATCCTGAGATAAACCACAATGGAAAAGAATATTTTTTAAAAAGTATGTATATGTATAGCTGAGTCACTTTTCTGTACAGCAGAAATTAATACAATACTGTAAATCAACTATACCTCAATAAAAAAAAATTAAAAAGAGGAAGAACAGTGGTGGAAAGGCTGGAGCAACATCAGGAAGAACAGCAATATAGATCAGGAATAATTCCTGAGCCCATAAAATGCTATGTTGGGGACAGTGACCTGACCAACAGGTATGTAGTCACCTGGTCCAGATAACAGTGATGGTAATGAGAACAGACACCTTAATTCTTCTAGTGTAGCAGGTGCTACCCATACCCACTTAGATACCTGCCCTTTTTGAAGATTTTTGCCATACTTTGAACCACAGGAAATGATTCAGATATCTAACATTTTCTGCATAAGAATGGTAGTTCTTCCCATCCAAAATTTTATTTGCTCTTTCTTAATATATGTTGTGCTTAGTCTCTCAGTCATATCTGACTGTTTGCAACCCCATGAACTGTAGCCTGCCAGGCTCCTCTGTCCATGGGGATTCTTTAGGCAAGAATATTGAAGTGGGTTGCCATGCCCTTGTCAGGGGATCTTCCCAACCCAGGGACTGAACCCAAGTCTCCCATATTGCAGGCAGATTCTTTACTGTCTGAGCCATTAGGGAAGCCCTTTCCTTAATATAACTCTTACCTAAAGGCAACAAATGTAGGTTTTATTTTGAAACATAAAACTTGTAAAATAATTTTGAAAAATTGCAGTGATTTGTGGTTGCCTCTTTCCACAAAACCAGAATGAGTCATTTTATTTTATTTTATTTTTGTCAATTTATTATTATTTTTATTTAATAGTCAAGGCTATGGTTTTTTCCTGTGGTCATGTATGGATGTGAGAGTTGGACTGTGAAGAAGGCTGAGCACCGAAGAACTGATAATTTTGAACTGTGGTGTTGGAGAAGACTCTTGAGAGTCCCTTGGACTGGAAGGAGATCCAACCAGTCTATTCCTAAGGAGATCAGTCCTGGGGTTTCTTTGGAAGGAATGATGCTAAAGCTGAAACTCCAATACTTTGGCCACCTCATGCGAAGAGTTGACTCCTTAGAAAAGACCCTGATGCTGGGAGGGATTGGGGGCAGGAGGAGAAGGGGATGACAGTGGATGAGATTGCTGGATGGCATCACTGACTCAATGGATGTGAGTTTGAGTGAACTCCGGGAGTTGGTGATGGACAGGGAGGCCTGGTGTGCTGCAGCTCATGGGGTCGCAAAAAGTCAGGTACAACTGAGCGACTGAACTGAACTGAATTGATACTTTATATGTCTATAACTGCTACTGTTAATAATCTTCAAGAACTTGGGAGCACAATGCTTCATTTGGGATTAGAAAACAGTCATTTAAAAAATTTCAGGGACTTCTCTGGTGGTCCAGTTGTTAGGACTCCATTCTTCGAATGCAGTGGGCAGTGGCTCAATCCTGGTTTGGGGAACTAAAATTCCACGTTTTTGTAGCAAAATGAAAAAAAAATGAATAAAAAAAAGTTTTTAAATGGACTTCCCTGGTGGTGCAGTGGATAAGAATCCTCCTGGCAATGCAGGGGACACTGGTTCAGTCCTTGGTCAAGGAAGATTACATATGCCAAGAGGCAACTAAGCCTGTGTATGACTACTGAGCCTGTGTACCACAGCTGCTGAAGCCTGCATGCCTAGAGGCCATGCACCTCAACAAGAGAAGCCACTGCAATGAGAAGCCTGAATACCACAACTAGAGAAAGCCTGCCCACAGCAATGAAGATCCAGTGCAGCCAGAAATGAATAAATTACTTAATTTTTTAAAAAGTTGAAAGACCATGATCACAGAAACAAAGTCTGCCTCCTTTCTACAGGACTGAAATAACAGAGGGAAGTGTAGCAAATAGTTCATACTAAAGTGGTTAGCAAAAATCTGGGCATTGACAAAGAAATCTTATTCCAGACTTTTGGAATCCAAAGATATTCCCTTAAGGCAAGTTACTTAAATTTTCCAAGCATGAAAATTTTCATTTACAAAATGAAGATGATATAATGATATCTGCTTCTTAGATAATGGAGTAATACACATTGTTGAGTACACAGATAATCAACATAGTCCCTAGTACAGGATTAAGCAATCAGTAACTTTTATCATCAACAATCAGCAAAAATAATAAACAGATTCACAGCAGAGGAGCTGGATCATCTAAGTCACTGGAGAGTCACTCCGGGAACAACTCCTGAAAACCTCATGTAACTCAAAACATGCATAAGACATCAAGATAGATTTTTCCCTTAAGAATAAATGTAATGAGGGAAATAATAGTCTGAGTGCACGTAAAACCTAGGCAAATGAAATACATTTCATTTCTTACATCAAACTTACTGTTTAATGCACAATCAACAATTTCTAGTGAGGGGAATTAAAATTATTTCAATGTATATGCATAAAGTGAGACCTTAATAATATCTTTCACTGTTCACTTTTTGAAATTTGCTAATTCATATCAGTGTGAAATATAAACACACTGTTTATCCAAAGGCCATTCAGTATCAGAGAGAGGGTATTATAAGAAATGAGGTACAGGGGAGTGTATCAAAGGATTTCAAGGGATATACTTTAAATATAGAGGAAAACAGTAGGAAATGTAAATCCTGCAACATCTAGAATTTAAATTGTTGGAATTTCTTTTACAACTGTGAAACCTATAAAAAGGTACTTTTTTTTTTTTTAATCTGCAAAGAAACCTAAAAAGGAAAGTGAAATGATGACAAGCTAAAACACCCCACTCCCAAGACACTTGCTGTGATGGAAGAGAACACAGAAATGTGGGAGGGAGGAAGTGAGAAATCCTACCAATTGCATGGACAAAAGCCAAACTTCTATAAAAATTGTGCCTGCAAGTTTTGGGTTTCCATGTTTACATTTCTGCCTCAGAGTATAGATCAAGCCTTACCTGATGACCTAGCTTCCATACTCCACACTTAAAGTCATGTCTTTAATCACATATTTGTCCAGAGATCACATAGGATAAGGTTTTGCTGCCACAATTCTAATGTCAGAAACTAAAAGAGAGAGTTTTAGTTCTGATTTTGACTCTTAATTGGGAGAAGAAAGTTCTTTTAGCTTAAAAATTGAAGGCTTACATCTTCAATTTTTCCTATTTCAATTTTCAAAATAGGATTTAACTATACAGTTCATATGGCAGTGAATTATATCCATGGGATAAAGATCTTAAAAAGATCACATAATTCAAAACTTGCATAATTCTAGACAGATTATCCAACCCAAAGAACAATATAATGTAAGAAATAGTATTCTCAGAATAATAATAATAAAAACTAATCCTACAACACTACAGAGCATTTCTTAGAGTAAATTTTTAGTGTCTTTTTTTTTTTTTTTCAAAACTAAACCTTTTCTTTGGAAATAATTTTAGATTTATAGAAAAGTTTTGCAAAGATAGTCTTAGACCCCTTACCCAGTTTTCCCTATCATTAACACCTAACATTACTATAGTACATTTGTCAAAACTAAGAAACTAACATGGGTAACATTCACTGAATTTAAGATTTTACTCAGATTTCATTAGTTTTCCTATTATGCTTCTATTTTTGTTCCAGAATCCAACACAATTTTAAATACATTTTAGGTTTGAAAGATTCATATTATTCAAAATTTGTGTAAACTGATAACATTTTAAAATCACACCTTCAAATTTGTGAAATTAAAATTGGTACGCTGTTTATGCAAAGGTTTTCCATAGTGTTTAATACAAGGATGGCTGAAGAATTAACCTACCGCAGTGGCCTAAGCCAGTGTTGTTCAAATTGGAATGAGGAATGGAATGGAGAGAGTGTATTTTGTACTGGGTTTCAGCTGAAGATTTCACTTGAATAAAATCACAATAAGAAATCCAGGGTAAATATTAGAATACAACGAGAAATACTAAAAAAAAAAAAAATAAGCTAAAATTCAAAATGATCATATTATAAGAAACATGCAGAAAATTGCCATAGGTATCATTTTTTCATATGAATAGTTTAAGCTTTTTACTGCAAAGAGCATACAAGCAAACTAAGTAGCCACATACATTGCAAAATATTGTCCATTTGTTTTTACTATACACAAAATTGTTAACCAACTATATTGTTTTTGTTTACTCACTAAGTCATGTCTGATTCTTTTGTGATCCCATGGGCTACAGCCTGCCAGGCTCCTCTGCCTTGGAATTTCCCAGGCAACAATACTACAGTGGGTTGCCATTTCCTTCTCCAGGGGATATTCCTGACTCAGTTATCAAACCTGTGTCTTCCACACTGCAGGCAGATAATTTACCATTGAGCCACCTGAGAAGCCCTATTAAAATATAAAGAGCCCTTACCAATCAAGAGAAAAATGGACAGAGAGCACAGACAATTTATGGCCATAAACATCTGAAAAACTATTCAAATTCATTTTCAAAGAATACAAGCTAAACTGCAAAGTACATTTTTTAACTTATCAACCTGGTGATGATAATGCAAAGTGCAGGCTGATGTGCAAAGAACAAGGCACTCTTGTGCACTGCTAGTGAAAGTGAAAGTTGCTTAGACATATCTGACTCTGTGAGACCCCATGGACTATACAGTCCATGGAATTCTTCAGGCTGAGTTGATAGCCTTTCCCTTCTTCAGGGGATCGTCCCAACCCAGGGATTGATCCCAGGTCTCCCACATTGCAGATGGATTCTTTACCAGCTGAGCCACATTGCTAACATAGGAGTAAAATGTGAAAATTGTTTTACAGTGGCTTGGCAATACATGTTTCCAGTTACATATTGCTGACTAATTAAAATATTCTAAAATGTAGTGGCTTAAATCTACAACAATGTATTGTGTCTCACATTTCTGTGAGTTGGCTGCATGGTCTTTCATGTCATGGAATGTGGCTGAGGCCACGCATGCAGCTGCACTAAGCTGGGAGTCCAGCCAGGGATGGATCGCCTAAGGCTTCTTTTCTTTTCCACATGGCCTTTCTTTCCATTTGGCCTCTCATCATTCAAGAGCCTAGCCCAAGGATCCTTCATGTCAACTGGATTCCAAGAAAGCAAAAATGGAAGCTGACAGATCTCTTTAGGAGTTAAGTCTGGAAGCGATGGTATGCTGGAGCCCATTGGTCATATATGCTATCTCTTTCCAACTATATGCTCTGTGATATCACATTGGTAGCTCAAAATCAGTCATGCTGGCAGCACTTACACCACATGCTCAGTTATTCAGTCATTTCCAACTCTTTGAAACCCTTTGGACCATAGTCCACCAGGCTCCTTTGTCCACAGGATTTTTCAGGCAGGCACACTGGAGTGTGTTGCCATTTCCTCTACAAGGGATCTTCCTGACCAAGGGATCAAACCTACATCTCTTGTGTCTTTTGCATTTCAGGTGGATTCTTAGAAACTGGCAAATGCTCTAAATCAGGACTTTTAATTATTTTTCAGAAAGCTGAAAGTCACACAGCTTCACATCCATCACATTCTGTTTCTTCAAGCAAGTCACAAATCCAGCCGAGAGTTCCTGTGGGAGAAGAAACAAATTTTACCTCTTGATCTGAGGAGTGACAAAGAATTTGTGACCATAGTTAATCCAACAGAGTCTTCCCTCTGGTCACAAATTATTTATATTCTTTCTCATGCAAAAAAAAAACCAAAACAGACCACCTCCCAAGACACCTCAAAGTCTCATTCCAAGAAAGCATCAGCCTCAAAGTTCAATATTTCTAATTAACAAAAACCTACTATATAGCCCAGGGAATTCTGCTCAATATTCTGTAACAACCTAAATGGGAAAAAAGAATTTGAAAAAGAATAGATAGGTGTATATGTATATCTGAATCATTTTGCTGTACATCTAAAGTTAACACAACATTATTAATCAACCATTGTTGTTGTTTAGTTGCTAAGTTGTATCTGCTCTTTGTGACCCCATGGACTGTAGACTGCCAGGCCCCTCTGCCCATGGGATTTCCCAGGCAAGAATACTGGAGTGGGTTTCTATTTCCTTCTCCAGGGGATCTTCCCTACCCAAGGATCAAACCTGTGTCTCCCGCTTGGCAGGCAGATTCTTTACCACTGAACCACCTGCGAAGCCCCTTAATCAACTATACTCCAGTATAAAATTAAAAAAAAATTTTAAATGTTTTAAGTAATAAAATAAATACCCACTTTGGAATTAAATTTTTAAAAAGCTCAATATTTCATGACCTGAATCATGCTAAGATGTGACTGCAGCTCCTCTGGGTCTAGAAAGCTGTGAACTGTGAACTTTCCCAACTTGCCTCCACTCTTCCACCTCTACCAGGCATTCAATGGTGAGAAGTGGACAGGAAAGTCACCATGGATGCTCCTATTCAACAACACAGAGAACAGGTTTATAGCAATTCTGAAATCTACCTGGATATCAGATAAGAAATCCTCTATACCCCACCCCCCAGCTCTGGGCCTGGGAGCTCCGCTAGGGCTGAAACATGTCAAGTGACTTCTCATCCCCCTGGCTTCTCTAGCTGACCTCTATTCATTCAGGAGTCTAGGGCAAAGTTCTTTACAGAATGCTAGCTGGTTTCTAGAGAGCAACAGGAGAAACTGCTATATCTCTCGAAGGCTAGGTCTGCTGATTCACATTGTTGTATAGCAAAAACCAACACAACACTGTAAGAGAATTTTCCTCCAATTAAAAAATAATTAAAAAAAAAAGGCTAGGCCTGTAATAGCAATAGTGTCTTCATACTAGTGTTTCTATATTTAGCAAATAAAAATACCGAATGCCTCATGAAAAGATGCTCAATATCACTGATTTTTAAATGCAAATCACAATGGGATATAACTTTACACCTGTCAGAGTGGCTATCATCAAAAAGTCTACAAATAACATATTAGTAAGGAAATGGGAAAATGGAAACCTTTGTAAACTATTGGTGGGAAAGTAAATTGGTGCACTACTGTGGAAAACAGTATGGAGCATCCTCAAAAACCCAAAAATAGGACTACCATATGACCCAGCAATTCTACTCTTGAGTATGCATCTCTAAAAAATGAAAATACAAATTCAAAAATATACATGCACCCCAATGTTCATTGAACACTATTTATAGCAGCCAGCACATGGATGCAACCCAGGTGTCCATCAACAGACAAATGGATTAAGAAAATTAACTCAATCATAAGAAGAATGAAATTCTGCCATTTGTAGCAATGTGGATGGACCTAGAGAATATGTTAAGTTAGTGACATAAACCAGACAGGGAAAGATAAATACTATAGGATATCACTTACATGTGGAATCTAAAAAATAATACAAATTAATGTATGTGCAAAATAGAAACACAAATAGATACAGAAAACAAATTTGTGGTTACCAAAGTGGGGAGGTAGAGGGGGAGAGACAAATTAGGAATATGGCATTAACATATACAAACTACTGTGTATAAAATAGATAAGCAACAATAATATATTGTATAGCACAAGGAATGATAGCCATTATCTTGTAATAACTTACAATTGAGCATAATATGCAAAAATATTGAGTCATTATGCTGTACACATGAAGATAATATCTTATAAATTATCTACACATCAATAAAATGGTACACAATACCCAGTTAAATTTGAATGTAAGATAAATCACAAATAATATTTTAGTATAAGTATGTCCCACTTTTCTGTTTGTTTGATATTCTAATTTTACTGAGCACCTTGTATTTTACCTGGCAATTCTATTTTCACCACATTCTGAAGGTCAAAGTAAGTCACTCAAGGATAAGAAAAGGAGAGATCACTTTTTTTTGTTAGTGTCATGTCTTAGTTGCATCGTGTGGGATCTTTCATTGCAGCATGGGCTCTCTCGTTGTGGCACATGGGCTCCAGAGCAAGCAGGCTTCAGCAGTTGCAGCACATGAGCTTGACTGCTTTGAGGCTTATGGGATCTTAGTTCCCTGAACAGGGATTGAACCCATAATCCCTGCATTGAAAGGTGGTTTCTTAACCACTGGATGATGAGGGAAGTCCTGAGACATCACTTTTTAAAAATTTGATTTAATTTATTTATTATTGAAGTATAGTTGATCTACAATATTATATTAATTTCTGCTGTACAGCAAAGTGATTCAGTTACACACATACATACATTCTTTTTTATATTCTTTTCCATAATGGCTTATTACATGGCATTGAATATAGATTCTCATGCTATCCTGTAGGACCTTGTTAATTATACATTCTGTATATAACAGCTTGCATCTGCTAACCCCAGCCTCCCACTCTATTCCCTCCTCATCCTTCCTCCCCCTTGGCAACCATCAGTCTGTTCTCTAGAGACACCACTTACTGACGGATGAGTGGCATGCTTGTACAGGGAGAGGAGAAGTTAATGATGGCTATTTTTCAGACTATCACCCTTAGCAAAAAACCTTGAAAATGTGCATCTCATTATAAAAACAATCATTCTACTTCTAGGGATTTTTAAAAACACATGATTAAAGATGTGTCAAAGATTTAGCTACATGAAAGTTCATTGTAGAACTGCTTGTAGTGGTGAAAAATAGGAACAACCTAGATGTACAAAGATAAGAAATAAGTATATTTATAGTGGCCCTAATATGCTCAAGCACTGAGTTGAGCCCTGAAGAGATAATGAACAACATGGAAAACCTGTGGTCTGAGAAATTTTAAAGGCTAAAGGAACAAGGTTGACATTAAACAGATAATCATATATTTGACTAATTGACTCTAAGTGTGCTAATTATTATAAAGGAAAACTACTGGGTGCTATGGAATCACCAAGGGATCTAAACTATTGGGGACTGGTTTAGGAGAAGGAGCAGGAAATAAAGAGAAAAGATGAGGGAAGAGAGCACTAAGCAGAGTGAGGAGCAAAAGGATTCTAAATATATATTTATTTACATGTAAAGATGATTATAATAAATGGATATGAGATGCTCATGAGACATCTAAGTGAAGATGCCAAATTACATTTAGATATACAGTTGGGATCCTGGGGAAGGTTAGATCTGGATATATACACTTTGAAGTTACCAGTCTATAATAGTCACTAGGCAGTGATATAGGAAAATCAGGGGAGTAGTGTATCACAACGTGACTTCCCACATGGTGCTAGTGGTAAAGAACCTGCCTGCCAATGCAGGAGTCATAAGAGACATGGGTTTGATCCCTAGGTGGGGAAGATCCCCTGGAGGAGGCCATGGCAACCCATTTCAGTATTCTTATTTACAGAACCCCATGGACACAGGAGCCTGGAGGGCTACTGTCCATAGAGTGGCAAAGAGTTGAGCATGACTGAAGAAACATACCATGACTTAGCACATACACATGCATGCAGGGTATCACAGAAGCCAAGAAAAGTTTCGAGGAGATCATGGTCATTTGGGAGAAAAGCCACTGAGTTGTTATATAGATGAAGGCAGGAGTGACCACTAAGTTTGGTAACATGGAGGTCACTGATGAATCTTTTAGAAGTTTCAGATGTAGTGGGGAGGACAAAGGCCTATATGAAATGGAACTGAAAATAGGTGATGTGGTGGGGAAAGGCATTCGTTTGAGAAGTTTTCCTGTGAGACAGCAGGAAAATGGGGGTAGCAACTAGACAGGAACGGGAGGTCAAGAGCAGGTTTGTTGGCTGAAGGACACAACCCCCTAGAAAGAGAGAAACTGATAATTCAGGAGAGAGAGGTCTATTTCTGGGAGTAAAGTCTTTGAGAAAATGAAAGGGGATGAGGTACAGAGCACAAGGAAAGGGTTGGCTTTATCTAGGAACAGGTATGTTTCCTCCTATGATAGCGGATGAAAGACAGTGGGTGCTGATTCAGGAGGCTGCAGAGACACAGTGAAAGGACAATGAGAAAGTGTCCATTTACTTCTATTTCTCATGAAGCATGAATCAAATCCACCAGCAAGAAGGGAAAGAAGGAAGCAGGAGATTAGAACAGGTTCTCTGAGTATACTATACATCTCATGTGGATCCTGCTAATTTGAAAATTAATGCACGTTAGACTCTCACTTACCCAATAAACTTTGCAGTTTCTCAAGATCTCAAACAAGAAAAAAGTGAAGAGGCTCAGTACCGAGAACAACAGTGTAAAAATCAAGATGGATTTATTGAGGAATTTTATTTAAAAATCTTAAAGGAGTTTTATAATCATATATTAAAATTCATCAGTGTCAATTCAGCAACAGGAAAATTCTGAAGTCATAGAAGGAAGTACACATGAAAGTATCGCTCAGCTCTGCATCTTAGCCAGAATTAACAGAGACCCAGTGATGGGCTTCCCAGGTGCTGGTAAAGAACCTGCCTGCCAATGCAGAAGATGTAAGAAATGTGGGTTTGATCCCTAGGTCCCTGGAAGGAGAGCACAGCAACCCACTCCAGCATTCTTGCTGAAGAATCCCATGGACAGAGGAGTCTGGCAAGATATAGTCCATGGGGTCACACAGAGTTGGACATGACTAAAGCAATGCATGAACACACAATGATGTCTGTTTTACTGACTTAGCCAATGAAGTAAATTGCATATTAGCAGAGAGACTGAATAAGTAATTGGATAATGCATTTCTTATGACCAAGGCAGACTGGACATGAATAGACTTGTGAGATAAAGTCAATGTGATAAAATGCAATACACTACTGTAAATGCAAAACTAGCAAATTTGACACTTAGAGTTGACACTCCTGGGAGTATTTTTTCAGAAGCTATTAGAAAAAATGAAATCTGAGAACTTTTGGGTCATCAATGCCCTATATTTAGAATCTTCAAATAATCATAGATCTCAGCACTTTGTCAACAAGGGAGACATAGAATGGGGTTACATCATCTTTTCATTTGTTTTCTTTCTTGTTGAACACACTGAAAAAATTTGTGATAAGACAGATTCCATCCTAAATCTTAAAAACAGATGTTACAATTTTCACATGAAATTAAAAATACATTATGATAATTTAACATGTAATATTAACATTACATTGCAATACAAATTTTTAAAAGAGAAACCATTCATTGAGCACTTAGGTACCAGCACTGTTCTTTGTACCTGGTATATGTATTATCTTACATAAACTTCAAAACTCCTAAAACACCTTTAGGAGGTAGCTTCTATTACTACCTACATTTTGCAAAAGACAGAAACTTGGTTCATCTAATCCAGTGTACCAAGATAGACTGTTACAAATATTGTATACCTCTTCCATGTCAAGTATATTACTACATTCAGGGGATTTTGTACAGTAAAAAAGAAGGCCCAGTGCTGAAGAATTGATTCTTTTGAACTGCGGTGCTGGAGAAAACTCTTGAGAGTCCCTTGAATTGCAAGGAGATCACACAGGAAATTAGGAGGAGGAGATCACCATTAACCCCATCATAGTGCTGCCAGAACTTACACAGAACTGGGAAATAAACTCTTGGAGGGCACAAACAGAACCTTGTGCACCAGGACCCAGGAGAAAGGAGCAGTGACCCTAGGAGAGACTGACTCAGACTTGCCTGTGAGTGTCCAGGGGTCTCCAGCTGAGGAGTGGGTCAGTGGTGGTCTGCTGCAGGGTTGGGGGCCCTGAGTGTAGCAGTACATGTTACACTCATGATCTTTTGAAGGAGATCACCATTATCTTCATCACCTCCACCATAGTTTGGTGCCAGGTAAATAACAGGAGGGAACACAGCTTCACCATCAACAGAAATTGGATTCAAAATTTACTGAGCATGATAGGCCCATCATGGGGAAACCCAGTTTTCCCCTCAGTCAGACTCTCCCATCAGGAAGCTTCCATAAGCCTCTCATCCTTCTCCATTACAGGGCAGACAAACTGAAAACCACACTCACAGAAAACTAACCAATCTAATCACATGGACCACAGTCTTGTTAAATTCAATGAAATTATGAGCCATGGAGTGTAAGGCCACCCAAGACAGACAGGTCATGGTGGAAAGTTCTGACAAAACGTGGTCCACTGGAGAAGGGAATGGCAAACCACTTCAGTATTCTTGCCTTGAGAACCCCATGAACAGTATGAAAAGGCAAAATGATAAGACACTGAAAGAGAACTCCCCAGGTCAGTAGGTGCCCAATATGCTACTGGAGATCAGAAGAGAAATAACTCCAGAAAGAATGAAGAGATGGAGCCAAAACAAAAACAACACCCATTTGTGGATGTGACTGGTGATGGAAGCAAGGTCCAATGCTGTAAAGAGCAATATTGCATAGGAAACTGGAATGTCAGGTCCATGAATCAAGGCAAATTGGAAGTGGTCAAACAGGGGATGGCAAGAGTGGACATTGACATTCTAGGAATCAGTGAACTAAAATGGACTGGAATGAGTGAATTTAACTCTCAGATGACCATTATATCTACTACTGTGGGCAAGAATCCCTTAGAGGAAATGGAATAGCCATCATAGGCAACCAAAGAGTCCAAAATGCATTATTTGGATGCAATCTCAAAAATTACCAAATGATCTCTGTTCATTTCCAAGGCAAACCATTCAATATCACAATAATCCAAGTCTATGCCTTGACCAGTAATACTGAAGAAGCTGAAGTTGAATGGTTCTATGAAGACCTACAAGACCTTTTAGAACTAACACCCAAAAAAGATGTTCTTTTCATTATAGGGGACTGGAATGCAAAAGTAGGAAATCAAGAAACACCTGGAGTAACAGGCAAATTTAGCCTTGGAGTCCAGAATGAAGCAGGGCAAAGGCTAACAGAGTTTTGCAAAGAGAACGCAATGGTCATAGCAAACACGCTCTTCCAACAACACACAAGAAGATTCTACACATGGACATCACCAGATGGTCAATACTGAAATCAGATTGATTATATTCTTTGCAGCCGAAGATGAAGAAACTCTATTCTGTCGGCAAAAACAAGACCAGGAGCTGACTGTGGCTCAGATCATGGATTCCTTATTGCCAAATTCAGACTTAAATGGAAGAAAGTAGGGAAAACCACTAGACCATTCAAGTATGAACTAAATCAAATCCCTTACAATTATACAGTGGAAGTGAAAAATAGATTTCAAGGACTAGGGGCGGTCCTAAGATGGCAGAGGAATTGGATGGGGAACCACTTTCTCCCCCACAAATTTGAACGCTGAGCAAATTCCACAAAACAACTTCTGAACACTGGCAGAGGACACCAGGCACCCAGAAAGGCAGCCCATTGTCTTCAAAAGGAGGTAGGACAAAATATAAAAGGTAAAAAGAGAGACAAAAGAGTTAGGAATGGAGACCCATCCCGTGAGGGAGTCGTAAAAGAGAAGTTTCCAAACACGAGGAAGCCTCACAGCTGGATCTGTGGGGAGTGTTGGAAACTCAGAGTGGAACCTCAGTGTTGGAACCTCAACATAACCGAGAGGATAAATAAATAAATAAACAAAACCCACGTGCCTAACCGCAACTCCCTGCGGAGAAGTAGCCCAGATGCTCGGTCCACCACCAGCAAGTGGGGGCTAAACAGGGAGGTGGGAGGTGCATTGCTTAGGGTAGGTACCAGGCCTGAATGCCCTGAGGGCAATCTGAGGGAGCTAACGTGAGTTAGCAACCCAAACTGTGGGATAACCAGAGAAAAGAGAAAAAAAGGGAGAGAACTTTCCCGCAAAAAGCCCTAACCTAAGGCACTGCCAGGCCAGCTCACAGAACAAAGGACTGAGCGAATACCAGAAAGATAGCCAGCTGCGGACTGGTCCATCCCCCGATGGAGGCAGGGAGGCAGGCGGGCAACAGTCAGAGCCAGAAAGGGACAATCTCGGTCCCAGAGATGGTATCCTCTACCAAACTGCAAGCAGGCTTCCAGTTGCTCACCAAGTCTTACTGGGTCCTGGACAGTTGACATCTGCCGGGAGGGTCGCAGCCAGAGATCACCTCCCCAGAGAGACACACTGCACACCTGAGATGGTGCTCCTGCTGCACACCCAGGAAATTAAGTGGCTGGGATGGGGAGGCAAAAAGATGCACTGCACCTGGGGAGTGTGTGCTTGCTAAGCACCTGGTCACCTGAGCTGCTCGGACCTGGGTACAAAACACAGGCCCCAACGAGTCTGTGCCTTTATGGAGTACCCAAGAACCCGAACCTGAGTGGCTTAGACCAGGAAGTGCATGCAACCCAGGGCCTGCTTTAGACAGTTCCCCTCCAGAGCAACCTGGAGCCTGAGCAGTGTAGATGAGAAAGCACATACGCCGTGAGCGGGGGCAAACCCAGTGTGGCTGAGACACTGCAAGCACTCCCCACACATGCCAGTGATATTTGTTTGTGGTTTTCCTCCCTCCGCATAGCATGACTGAACAAGTGAGCCTAAATAAGTGACCACTTTCAACACTTTGTGTCAGGGCAGAGATTAGACACTGAAGAGACTTGCAAACAGAAGAAGCCAAAATAAACAGAGGGAACAGCTTTGGAAATGACAGGTGCAACAGATTAAAACCCTGTAGTTAGCATCGACTACATTGGAAGGGGCCTATAGATCTTGAGAAGTATAAGCTGGAACAAGGAACTATCTGAAACTGAACTGACCCCACACTGCCCACAACAGCTCCAGAGAAATTCCTAGATATATTTTTACTATTACCATTTTTTAATTAATTTTTTTATTTTCAAGTCCGCTATTACTCCTTTAATTTTCATTTTATAACCTACTATTAACTTGCAAAAAAAGGACCCTATTTTTAAAGCAAACTGCATATATATTTTTAATAATTTTTGTGATTTTTTTAAATACTGTATTTTTTAGAGTCTCACCTCTACTCTAGACTTTTAATCTTTGCTTTTTGGTATTTGTTATCAATTTTGTACCTTGAAGAATCCAATCTTCAATACCCATTTTTACTTAGGAGTGTAATTACTGGCTTGATTGCCATCTCCCCCTTTTGACTCTACTTTTTCTCCCCTAGGTCAACTCTATCTCCTTCCTCACCCTTATATTCTCTACACAACTCTGTGAATCTCTTTGGGTATTCTGGGCTGTGGAGAACACTTAGGGAACTGATTACTGGCTAGATCTGTCTCTTTCCTTTTGACTCCCCCTCTTCTCCTCCTGGTCACTTCTATCTCCTTCCTCTCTCTTCTCTTCTCCATATAACTATGCAAATCTTTCTGGGTGTCCCTCATTGTGAGAATCGATTCTCCATTTACCAAGATGTTTTATCATTGGTGCTGTATGGATGGAGAAGTCTTGAGGCTACTGTAAGAATAAGACTGAAAACCAGAGGCAGGAGGCTTAAGTCCAAAACTTGAGAAAACCAGAAAACTCCTGACTCCAGGGAACATTATTTGATAAGAGCTCATCCAAAAGCCTCCATACCTACACTAAAACCAAGCTGCATCCAAGAGCCAACAGAAGTTCCAGAGCAAGACATAGCAAGCACATTCTTCCAGCAAACAAAAGCCCAGGACCAGACGGCTTCACAGCTGAATTCTACCAAAAATTTTGCGAAGAGCTAACACCTATCCTACTCAAACTCTTCCAGAAAATTGAAGAGGAAGGTAAACTTCCAAACTCATTCTATGAGGCCACCATCACCCTAATACCAAAACCAGACAAAGATGTCACAAAAAAAGAAAACTGCAGTCCAATATCACTGATGAACATAGATGCAAAAATCCTTAACAAAATCATAGCAAACAGAATCCAAAAACGTATTAAAAAGATCATACATCATGACCAAGTGTCTTTTATCCCAGGGATGAAAGGATTCTTTAATATCCACAAATCAACCAACGTAACACACCATTTAACAAACTGAAAGATAAAAACCATATGATTATCTCAATAGATGCAAAGAAAGCCTTTGACAAAATTCAACATCCATTTATGATAAAAACCCTCCAGAAAGCAGGAATAGAAGGAACATACCTCAACATAATAAAAGCTATATATGACAAACCCACAGCAAACATTATCCTCAATGGTGAAAAATTGAAAGCATTTCCCCTAAAGTCAGGAACAAGGCAGGCATGCCCACTCTCACCACTACTATTCAACATAGTTTTGGAAGTTTTGGCCACAGCAATCAGAGCAGAAAAAGAAATTAAAGGAATCCAGATTGGAAAAGAAGAAGTAAAATTCTCACTGTTTGCAGATGACATGATCCTCTACATAGAAAACCCTAAAGACTCCACCAGAAAATTACTAGGCTAATCAATGAATATAGTAAAGTTGCAGGATATAAAATCAATACACAGAAATCCCTTGCATTCCTATACACTAATAATGAGAAAGTAGAAAAAGAAATTAAGGAATCAATTCCATTCACCATTGCAACGAAAAGAATAAAATACTTAGGAATATACCTACCTAAAGAAACTAAAGACCTATATATAGAAAATTATAAAACACTGATGAAAGAAATCAAAGAGGACACTAATAGATGGAGAAACATACCATGTTCATGGATCGGAAGAATCAATATAGTGAAAATGAGTATACTACCCAAAGCAATCTACAGATTCAATGCAATTCCTATCAAGATACCAGCGGTATTTTTCACAGAGCTAGAACAAATAATTTCACAATTTGTATGGAAACACAAAAAACCTCGAATAGCCAAAGCCATCTTGAGAAAGAAGAATGGAACTGGAGGAATCAACCTGCCTGACTTCAGGCTTTACTACAAAGCCACAGTCATCAAGACAGTATGGTACTGGCACAAAGACAGAAATATAGATCAATGGAACAAAATAGAAAACTCAAAGATAAATCCATGCATCTATGGATACCTTATATTTGACAAAGGAGGCAAAAATATACAATAGAGAAAAACCAATCTCTTTAACAGGTGGTGCTGGGCAAACTGGTCAACCACTTGTAAAAGAATGAAACGAGAACACTTTTTAATACCATACACAAACATAAACTCAAAATGGATTAAAGATCTAAACATAAGATCAGAAACCATAAAACTCCTAGAGGAAAACATAGGCAAAACACTCTCTGACATAAATCACAGCAGGATCCTCTATGACCCACCTCCTAGAATACTGGAAATAAAAGCAAAAATAAACAAATGGGATCTAATTAAAATTAAAAGCTTCTGCACAACAAAGGAAACTATAAGCAAGGTGAAAAGACAGCACATCTATGGATACCTTATATTTGACAAAGGAGGCAAAAATATACAATAGAGAAAAACCAATCTCTTTAACAGGTGGTGCTGGGCAAACTGGTCAACCACTTGTAAAAGAATGAAACGAGAACACTTTTTAATACCATACACAAACATAAACTCAAAATGGATTAAAGATCTAAACATAAGATCAGAAACCATAAAACTCCTAGAGGAAAACATAGGCAAAACACTCTCTGACATAAATCACAGCAGGATCCTCTATGACCCACCTCGCAGAGTAATGGAAATAAAAGCAAAAATAAACAAATGGGACCTAATTAAACTTAAAACCTTTTGCACAACGAAGGAAACTATAGGCAAGGTGAAAATACAGCCTTCAGAATGGGAGAAAATAAAAACAAATGAAGCAACTGACAAAGAATTAATCTCAAAAATATACAAGCAGCTCCTACAGCTCAATTCCAGAAAAATAAATGACCCAATCAAAGAATGGGCCAAAGAACTAAAAAGACATTTCTCCAAAGAAGACATACAGATGGCTAACAAACACACGAAAAGATGCTCAACATCACTCATTATCAGATAAATGCAAATCAGAACCACAACGAGGTACCATCTCATACCAGTCAGAATGGCTACTACCCAAAAGTCTACTAATAATAAATGGTGGAGAGAATGTGGAGAAAAGGGAACCCTATTACACTATTGGTGGGAATGCAAACTAGTACAGCCACTATGGAGAACAGTGCAGAGATTCCTTTAAAAACTGGAAATAGAACTGCCATACGACCCAGGAATCCCACTGCTTTGCATACACACCGAGGAAACCAGAATTGAAAGAGACACGTGTACCCCAATGTTCATCGCAGCACTGTTTATAATAGCCAGGACATGGAAGCAACCTAGATGTCCATCAGCAGATGAATGGATAAGAAAGCTGTGGTACATATACACAATGGAGTATTACTCAGCTATTAAAAAGAATACATTTGAATCAGTACGAGGTACCATCTCATACCAGTCAGAATGGCTACTACCCAAAAGTCTACTAATAATAAATGGTGGAGAGAATGTGGAGAAAAGGGAACCCTATTACACTATTGGTGGGAATGCAAACTAGTACAGCCACTATGGAGAACAGTGCAGAGATTCCTTTAAAAACTGGAAATAGAACTGCCATACGACCCAGGAATCCCACTGCTTTGCATACACACCGAGGAAACCAGAATTGAAAGAGACACGTGTACCCCAATGTTCATCGCAGCACTGTTTATAATAGCCAGGAGATGGAAGCAACCTAGATGTCCATCAGCAGATGAATGAATAAAAAAGCTGTGGTAAATATACACAATGGAATATTACTCAGCCATTAAAAAGAATACATTTGCATTGGTTCTAATGAGGTGGATGAAACTGGAGCCTGTTATACAGAGTAAAGTAACTCAGAAAGAAAAACACCAATAGAGTATACTAATGCATATATATGGAATTTAGAAAGATGGTAATGATGACCATATATGAGAGAAAGCAAAAGAGACACAGATGTGTAGAACAGTCTTTTGGACTCTGTGAGAGAAGGCAAGGGTGGGATGATTTGAGAAGATAGCATTGAAACATGTATATTATCATATGTGAAACAGATCGCCAGTCCAGGTTTGATGCATGAGACAAGGTGCTGAGAGCTGGTGCACTAGGATGACCCTGAGGGATGGGATGGGGAGGGAGGAGGGAGTGGGGTTCAGGTTGAGGAACACATGTACACCCATGGCTGTTTCAGGTGAATGTATGGCAAAAACCACTACAATATTGTAAACTAATTAGCCTCCAATTAAAAACAAAAAAAAAGAATCCACCTGCCAATGCAGGGGGCATGAGTTTGATCCCTAGTCCAGGTCCAGGAAGATCCCACCTGCATGCTATGGAGCAACCAAGCCCATGCATCACAACTACTGAGCCCATGAGCCAAAACTACTGGAGCCTGCGTATCTAGAGCCTGCCCTCTAAAACAAGAGAAGCCACTGCAAATAGAAGCCTCCACACTGCAAGGAAGAATATTCCCTACTCATCACAACTAGAGAAAGCCCTCACAACACAAAGACCCAGCACAGTCAAAAATGAATAAATAAATAAAAAAGATTTTAGGGAAAGAGTTTTGGTTTTGCAAGAGGAAAAAAAAAAAATCCTCCTCTGTTATACAACAAGTGCATGTAATTAACAATAACTATATCATACACTATAAAGTGGTTAATGGAAAACTTTGTGTTTATTTAACACAATAAAAAGTTGGTTATGAAGAAAAAAAAGATTTAAGGGACTAGATCTGATGAGAGTGTCTGATGAACTATAGATAGAGGTTCATGACATTGTACCTCCCTGTACTTTAACTTATATGCATTGTACCTCCCTTTACATTCACAGGGAGATGGGGAGCAAGACCATCCCCAAGAAAGAAATGCAAAAAAGCAAAATGGCTCTCTGGGGGAGGCCTTACAAATAGCTGTGAAAAGAAGAGAATTGAAAAGCAAAGGAGAAAAGGAAAGATATACCCATTTGCATGCAGAGTTCCAAAGAATAGCAAGGAGAGATAAGAAAGCTTTTCTCAGTGACCAATGCAAAGAAAAAGAGGAAAACAATAGAATGGGAAAGACTAGAGATCTCTTCAAGAAAATTAGAAATACCAAGGGAACATTTCATGCAAAGATGGGCACAATAAAGGACAGAAATGTTATGGACCTAACAGAAGCAGAAGATATTAAGAAGAAGTGGCAAGAATACACAGAAGAATTGTACAAAAACACGATCTTCATGCCCCAGATCATCACAGTCGTGTGATCACTCACCTAGAGCCAGACATTCTGGAATGTGAAGTCAATGGGCCTTAGGAAGCATCACTATGAACAAAGCTAGTAGAGGTGATAGGATTCCAGTTGAGCTGTTTCAAATCCTAAAAGATGATGCTGTGAAAGTGCTGCACTCAACATGCCAGCAAATTTAGAAAACTCAGCAATGGGCAGAGGACTGGAAAAGGTCAGTTTCATTCCAATCCCAAAGAAAGGCAATGCCAAAGAATGCTCAAACTACCACACAATTGCACTTATCTCACACAGCAGTGTGAAATGTTCCCTTGGTGTCTCTAATTTTCTTGAAGAGATCTCTAGTCTTTCCCATTCTGTTGTTTTCCTCTATTTCTTTGCATTGATTGCTGAGAAGGCTTTCTTATCTCTCCTTGCTATTCTTTGGAACTCTGCATTCAGATGATTGTATCTTTCCTTTTCTCCTTTGCTTTTCGATTCTCTTTTTTTCACAGCTATTTGTAAGGCCTCCTCATACAGCCATTTTGCTTTTTTGCATTTCTTTTCCATGGAGATGGTCTTGATCTCTGTCTCCTGTATAATGTCACGAACCTCATTCCATACTTCATCAGGCATTCTGTCTATCAGATCTAGTCCCTTAAATCTATTTCTCACTTCCATTGTATAATCATAAGGGATTTGATTTAGGTCACACCTAAATGGTCTAGTGGTTTTCCCTACTTTCTTCAATTTAAGTCTGAATTTGGCAATCAGGAGTTCATGATCTGAGCCACAGTCAGCTCCTGGTCTTGTTTTTTGTTGACTGTATAGAGCTTCTCCATTTTTGGCTGCAAAGAATATAATAAATCTGATTTCAGTGTTGGCCATCTGGTGAGGTCCACGTGTAGAGTCTTCTCTTGTGTTGTTGGAAGAGGGTGTTTGCTATGACCAGTGCATTTTCTTGGCAAAACTTTTGACTGTATAGAGCTTCTCCATTTTTGGCTGCAAAGAATATAATAAATCTGATTTCAGTGTTGGCCATCTGGTGAGGTCCACGTGTAGAGTCTTCTCTTGTGTTGTTGGAAGAGGGTGTTTGCTATGACCAGTGCATTTTCTTGGCAAAACTTTATTAGTCTTTGCCTTGCTTCATTCCATATTCCAAGGGCAAATTTACTGTTACTCCAGGTGTTTCTTGACTTCCTACTTTTGCATTCCAGTCCCCTATAGTGAAAAGGACATTGTTTTGGGTGTTAGTTCTAAAAGTCTTGTAGGTCTTCATAGAACCATTCAATTTCAGCTTCTTCAGCATTACTGGTTGGGGCATAGGCTTGGATCATTGTGATATTGAATGGTTTGCCTCTCTGTCATTTTTGAGATTGCATCCAAGTACTGCATTTCAGACTCTTGTTGACCATGATAGCTACTCCATTTCTTCTAAGGGATTCCTGCCCGCAGTAGTAGATATAATGGTCATCTGAGTTAAATTTCACCCATTCCAGTCCATTTTAATTCGCTGATTCCTAGAATGTTCACATTCACTCTTGCCATATCCTGTTTGACCACTTCCAATTTGCCTTGATTCATGGACCTGACCTTCCAGTTTCCTATGCAATATTGCTCTTTACAGCGTCAGACCTTGCTTCTATCACCAGTCACATCCAACTGGGGTATGTCTTTACGGCTGCTCCAGCAAAGCGCAGCCGCTGCTCCTTACCTTGGACGAGGGGTATCTCCTCACTGCCACTCCTCCCAACCTTGAACGTGGAATAACTCTAGGCCCTCCAGTGTCTGCACAGCTACAGCTCCTTGGATGTGAGGACCCTCCTCCTGGCCACTGCCCCTGGCCTCAGGCATGGGGCAGCTCCTCATGGCTGCCACCCTCGGCCTTGGGTGGGGGTAGCTCCTCTCAAAAATTAGAGACACCAAGGGAACATTTCATGCAAAGATGGGCTCGATAAAGGACAGAAATGGTATGGACAGAAGCAGAAGATATTTAGAACAGGTGGCAAGAATACACAGAAGAACTATACAAAAAAGATCTTCATGACCAAGATAATCATGATGGTGTGATCACTCATCTAGAGCCAGACATCCTGGAATGTGAAGTCAAGTGGGCTTTAGAAAGCATCACTATGAACAAAGCTAGTGGAGGTGATGGAAGTCCAGTTGAGCTATTTCAAACCCTGAAAGATGATGCTGTGAAAGTGCTGCACTCAATATGCCAACAAATTTGGAAAACTCAGCAGTGGCCACAGGACTGGAAAAGGTCAGTTTTCATTTCAATCCCAAAGAAAGGCAATGCCAAAGAACGCTCAAACTAACACACAATTGCACTCATCTCACATGCTAGTAAAGTAATGCTCAAAATTCTCCAAGCCAGACTTCAGCAATACATGAACCGTGAACTCCCAGATGTTCAAGCTGGTTTTAGAAAAGGCAGAGGAACCAGAGATTAAATTGCCAACATCCGCTGGATCATGGAAAAAGCAAGAGAGTTCCAGAAAAACATCTATTTCTGCTTTACTGACTATGCCAAAGCCTTTGACTGTGTGGATCACAAGAAACTGTGGAAAATTCTTCAAGAGATGGGAATACCGGACCACCTGACCTGCCTCTTGAGAAACCTGTATGCAGGTCAGGAAGCAACAGTTAGAACTGGACATGGAACAACAGACTGGTTCCAAATAGGAAAAGGAGTACGTCAAGGCTGTACATTGTCACTCTGCTTATTTAACTTACATGCAGAGTACATCATGAGAAACACTGGACTGGAAGAAGCACAAGCTGGAATCAAGATTGCTGGGAGAAATATCAATAACCTCAGATATGCAGATGACAGCACCCTTATGGCAGAAAGTGAAGAGGAACTAAAAAGCCTCTTATTGAAAGTGAAAGTGGAGAGTGAAAAAGTTAGCTTAAAGCTCAACATTCTGAAAATGAAGATCATGGCATCTGGTCCCATCACTTCACGGCTAATAGATGGGGAAACAGTGGCAGACTTTATTTTTGGGGGCTCCAAAATTACTGCAGATGGTGATTCCAGCCATGAAATTAAAAGACACTTACTCCTTGGAAGAAAGTTATGACTAACCTAGACTGCATATTAAAAAGCAGAGACATTACTTTGCCAACAAAGGTCTGTCTAGTCAAACTATGGTTTTTCCAGTAGTCAGGTATGGACATGAGAATTGGACTACAATGAAAGCTGAGCACTGAAGAACTGATGCTTTTGAACTGTGGTGTTGGAGAAGACTCTTGAGAGTCCCTTGGACTGCAAGGAGATCCAACCAGTCCATCCTAAAGGAAATCAGTCCTGAATATTCATTGGAAGGACTGGTGTTGAAGCTTAAACTCCAATACTTTGGCCACCTGATGCAAAGAACTGACTCATTGGAAAAAGTCCTGATGCTGGGAAAGCTAGAAGGCGGGAGAAGGGGATGGCAGAGGATGAGATTTGGATGGCATCATCGACTCAACAGACACGAGTTTAAGTAAACTCCGTGAGTTGGTGATGGACAGGAAGGCCTGGCATGCTGTAGTCCATGGGGTTGCGAAGAGTTGGACACTACTGAGTGACTGAACTGAACTGAATTGAAAGGAAAGTAACCCTGAATATTCTTTGGAAGGACTGATGCTGAAGCTGAAACTCTAATACTTTCACCACCTAATGAGAAGAGCTGACTCACTGGAAAAGACCCTGATGCTGGGAAAGATTGAGGGCTGGAGAAGACGGAGGGGACAGGGTGTGAGATGGTTGGATGGCATCACCGACTCCACTGACAAGAGTTTGAGCCAGTCAGAAGATAGTGAAGGACAGGTAAGCCTGGCGTGCTGCAGTCCATGGGGTCACGAAGAGTCAGACATGACTTAGTGACTAAACAATAACAACAAAAAAAATGAGTAATATGCCCAACTCATAGCCTTCCAGAAAAGATAAATTGGTAGACAGATGACCTGCATTTCAATGCAGCATGCTTTGTGAGAAGATGAATAATTAAGTTTGCTGGAGTGTCAGAATTAACAGAGACTGAGTGATGTCTCTTCTAGTGACTTAACCAATTATATAAATTGCTATTTCCATATTAAAAAAGAGACTGACTAGTAATTGGATAATGCACTTCTCAAGACCCAGAGCAGACTAGACGTGAATAGACTTATGAGGCAAAGTCAATGTGATAAAATGCAATATACTACTGTACTGTAAATTGTAAAAGTTTTGGAAAGGAGGTGACATGAGCTTGTAGAATAAACAGCTGTTGGATAAAAGGCAGAGGAAACATGAGTAAAGGTGTGCAGCTGGCACAAGGTTCTGATCACACAGAAAATTGAGAATTAAATGTAGCTTGGGTAGGAAGTACTAACTAGGGACTGTGAGAAATAAAGCTGGAAAACTTAGATGGGAGGCAGATTATTAGGGTCTTGTGTGAAGCTGAAGAGTGTGGAATGGATTCTGTAACCACCATAGCATCAGAAACTTACATGCACTGAATGAAATGGTCAGTTTCAATTTTAGGGAAGATAACTGACACAAGCCTGCTGTACTCATTGGAGGCGACACCCTCAAAGCCTGGAAAAGCCTGAACCCAATTAATGTCCAGGTACAAAAGGATGAGGACCACAAATAAGGTACTGTTAAGTAGAGCAGCCACATTTATGATGTACTTCTGAGCAAAGACCTTAAACTTCACAACTTTCTTACCTAAAATCAGAATTTGTCACAGCATACATGTATCTGTGAACTGATGCTGACAATTATCAGACGGTATCACTGGAGAGTTTTTGGCTAACTGACAATGATATCGTAACTGCCAGCTGGCTGATAGCAACCATAATATGCCACCCCAGGATAAGTTGCATTCTGATTTCAGATATGTTAAAATGTGAAGAAGAACTGGTGTGTTTGGAGTTGATAAAATGGGAGCTCTGTGTTAAATACAAAATTCAACCACTTCTCTTTCCAGTTCATCATCCTGGTCCAAGTGAACATCATCTCTTCCCTAAATTATTATAGTAGCCACCTAACAGGTTTCACTAGTTCTGCCCTTAATGTCCCCTCCTCTCCTCCTAAATTTATCCTCAAGAGAGTCAAATCATGTCATTCCTCTGTTCACAATCCCTAGGGCTTCTTGTTCCACTCAGACAAATCCTTATGGAGGCTACTAGGACTACTCATTAGCTCGGGTTACATGACCCTATCTTCTGCTCCTCTCCCTCCAGACAAACGGGTATCCTCCAACATTTCCACTGCCACCTCAGGAAGGCAATTTATACTTCCTGATCCCTCCACAAGACCCACTCTTCTTCCAGGTATCTTCAAGGCTCAATTGATAAAGTCTTTCACCAACATCACCTTTTCAGGGAGGCCTCCTTTACCTTCCTTTGTCTGATATTGTTTTGGTAGGGAAGTGATAAATTGGAAGACTGGGAAGTATGGGCCTCCCTGGTGGGTCAGTGGTAAAGAATCTGCTGCCAATGCAGGAGACATGGGTTCGATCCTGGGTTGGGAAAACCCTGGAGAAGGATTGACAACCCATTCCAGTATTCTTGCTTGGTAAGTCCCATAGGACAGAGGAGTCTGGCGGACTGTAGTTCATAGGGTCACAAAGAGTCAGACACAACTTAGCAACCAAACATATACACACTACTATATATAAAATAAATAACTAGTAAGAACTGATTGTATAGCACAGGAAACTCTATTCAACACTCTAATGACCTATGTGGGAACAGTATCTAAATAAAAGAGAGTGGATTGGCACTTTCCTGGTGGTCCAGTGATTAAGAATCTATCTTCCAATGCAGGGGATTGGGTTTGATTCCTGGTCAGGGAACTAAAAGCCCACATGCCTTGGGGCAACTAAGCCCTGCACCTCAACTACTGAGCCCGGGCAATTTAGAGCCCTCCAGTGCCACACCTAGAGAAGCTGGCATGCTGCAAGGAAAGATCCTACATGTCACAACTGACAATTGACCCAGCCAAATAAATAAACACATATAATTTTTAAAATAAATAAACATTAAAAAGACTGCATATATATAACTGATTCACTTTGCTGTATAGCAGTAACTCACACAACATTGTAAATCAACTCTACTCTCATAAAAATTATTTTAAGTGACTTCCCTGGTTGTCCAGTGGTTAGAACTTGCCTGCGAATGCAGGGGACATGGGTTTGATTACTGGTCTGGGAAGATCCCATATGCCATGAGACAACTAAGCCTGTGCACAGTGCAGCAAAAAAATAGTAAATAAAATTTTAAAATTAATTTAAAAACATAAATAAAATTGCTGTCACACACTTACCTGCAAATTCACATTGACTCCCTCTCTACCTCCCTGCTTTATTAAATTTTTTTTTTAGTGAAATAAGTATTTATTAGAAGGAAAAAAGAGTATAGTACCTGTGGACAAATGGCAGGTTCAAAGAGAGTCCTGAGTCATCCTCCCTGCTTTATTATTTAATTTTTTTTGTCAGCACTTATCACTATCTAATACAGCACATATTTTACTTGCTTATTCTATTTATTGTCTACAATGTTAGTAAGGAGTCCCTCTCCTGATTCAAAAGCTGTGTGTGACATTTCAGGCCTGACCAAAGGCAATTCAAAGGCTTTAAGCTGGAAGGCCTGGGGTTGGGAGAGGGGAGCTTCCCCTTCCCTACACAGTCTCAAGGACTCAGAACCCCTGGGGGAAGTCATGCTGTTTCACTCCTAACCCTGGAGGCTGCATTCCTAGGTTTCTTTATCTAAGGCCTTGGGCAGAGATCTGCAGGCACCTCCAATGTGACCTCCTTATAGGTTTAGTGGGGAGAGCCTTGACAATTTTTTCTTTCCTCTGACTCAATACCACCTACTTATCCAGGCTTAGAACGCCCCACCTCACTTTGCCATCCTCCCCTCTTCTCCATAAAACTGCAGGAGACCCCCAGGTCTGTACTGATCCACCTGACCCTCACTGGAATGCCATTTTGTGGGGGAAATAAAACAGGAGGGAGCCTGCACTTTTCCCAGTTTTAGACTTTCTTATAGCATCACAAGAAGTGATTAAAGGCTTCACTCTGATTTTTGGCTTGTTTTAAAAAGCTATTACAACAGTTTTTTCCTTTCTTAGCTCAGCTAAGTTCCTGACAGCTTCACAAGGGCAAAGCTTTGACTTTAGTCTTTTAGAGCAGTTTTATGTTCATAGCAAAATTGAGCCCCCACATGAGTGTAGCCTCCTCCACTATCAACAACACATCAGCGGTACATATCACCCAGAGTCCATAGCTTACCTTCACGTTCAATCTTGGTGTACATTCTATGTATCTGAGCAAACTAATGACAGGTATCTACAACTATGGTATCAAAGCCAGTAGTTTCACTGCCCTAAAGTCCACTGCCCTATTCGTCCCTTCTACTCCTGGCAATAAATACTCATTTTACTGTCATCATAGCTTTGCCTTTTCCAGAATGACATATTGTTGGAATCATATAGTATGTAACCTTTTTGGATTGGCTTCATTCACTTAGTAAGTTTACAGTTCCTCCATGCCTTTTCATGGTTTGATTGTCCATTTCTTTTCAGCACTGAATTACACACTATGGTCTGGGTGCATCACAGTTACTTATTTATTCACCTACAATGAAGGGTCATCTTGGTTGTTCCAAGTTTTCACAATTACAAATAAAGCAGCTATAAATATGAGTGCTATAATATCCCTCCCTCTAAAAGCATTTTCTTTCTATTCTACCCTTTTTCTGAGTTACCATGGAATAGTAAAAATCACCTGACAAGATCTTTATTGGACTGCAATCTGGGTGTGTGACAGAATCAACAATGGACACAATTCCCTACCTCCTCTGTTTCCTTTGAAATGAGCCCTTTTATGCCAGGCTTCCCTGGTGGCTCAGTGGTAAAGAATCCACCTGCCAATGTAGGAGATGTGAGTTTGATCCCTGGGTCAGGAAGATCACCTGGAGAAAGAAATAGCAACCCACTCCAGTATTCTTGCCTGGGAAATCCCATGGACAGAGGAGTCTGGCAAGCTACAGTCCACAGGGTCACAAAAGAGTCAGACATAGTAACTAAAAAATAACCACTTCTATGCCACCTCAAGGCACCCTAAAGTTTTCTGCAATAGGGCTCATCCACCACTCAATATTCTAGAACTTTTTAACTTTCTTACTACACATCCAAACTGTTAAAAACTCTGTAATATTTTCTAACTGAACTGAACAATGAAATCTGAGGGACAAGAAGGTCTTAAAATATTGCCAAGGGAGAAGAAGGAACTGAGGGACCAGAGCTGAGGGACAAGAAGATCTTAAACTATAGCTGAGGGACAGGAAGGTCTTAAAATACTGCCAACCTAGATGACAAAGTTGTCCCTATTCCTGCCAGCATCAAATGTAACCAAGTAATATTGCAATGATGGATAATAAGTCTCTCCTGCTTTCTAATGTCCATCCATAGCTGAAGTCACCAGTCGGTTCTTGCTGACTTGCCACGGGAAAAAAAATTGCATGCTTGAACTGACTGATGAGTGAGGTGTTAAGGACCAGCTTGACTGGCATCCTACCAGTTCTCCCAGAACTCTAAATGTAACCTGTCATAAAAATTGAGTGAGTTGCTAGGTGGAGGGGGCTGCACATTTATTACCTGGATTCTACAGGTCGTCCAATCCGTGACAACCATGCTGTTGTCAGAACACGACTTTTCTCAGAAGTGACAGAAAAGGTCATGGTAGGAGACCTAAAAGCCGATCTACCCTGAAGCTAAAAACTTAGTCCACTTTATGTGAACTATTTTTGCTTGCTTGTTTGTTTTTTATTTGAGTTCAGTTCAGTAACTCAGTCGTGTCCGACTCTTTGCAACCCCATGAATCGCAGCACGCCAGGCCTCTCTGTCCATCACCAACTCCTAGAGTTTACCCAAACTCCTGTCCATCGAGTCGGTGATGCCATCCAGCCATCTCATCCTCTGTCGTCCCCTTCTCCTCCTGCCCCCAATCCCTCCCAGCATCAGGGTCTTTTCCAATGAGTCAACTCTTCGCACGAGGTGGCCAAAGTACTGGAGCTTCTGCTTCAGCATCATTCCTTCCAAAGAAATCCCAGGGCTGATCTCCTTCAGAATGGACTGGTTGGGTCTCCTTGCAGTCCAAGGGACTCTCAAGAGTCTTCTCCAACACCACAGTTCAAAGGCATCAATTCTTCGGTGCTCTGCCTTCTTACAGTCCAGCTCTCACATCCATACATGACCACAGGAAAAACCATAGCCTTGACTAGACAGACTTTAGTTGGCAAAGTAATGTCTCTGCTTTTGAATATATAATCTAAGTTGGTCAAAACTGTTCTTCCAAGGAGTAAGTGTCTTTTAATTTCATGGCTGCAATCACCATCTGCAGTGATTTTGGAGCCCTCCAAAATAAAGTCTAACACTGTTTCCACTGTTTCCCCATCTATTTCCCAAGAAGTAATGGGACCGGAAGCCATGATCTTCATTTTCTGAATGTTGAGCTTTAAGCCAACTTTTTCACTCTCCACTTTCATTTTCATCAAGAGGCTTTTCAGTTCCTCTTCACTTTCTGCCATAAGGGTGGTGTCATCTGCATATCTGAGGTTATTGCTATTACTCCTGGCAATCTTGATTCCAGCTTGTGTTTCTTCCAGTCAAGGGTTTCTCATGATGTACTCTGCATATAAGTTAAATAAGCAGGGTGACAATATACAGCCTTGATGTGCTCCTTTTCCTATTTGGAACCAGTCTGTTGTTCCATGTCCAGTTCTAACCGTTGCTTCCTGACCTGCATACAGATTTCTCAAGAGGCAGGTCAGGTGGTCTGGTATTCTCATCTCTTGAAGAACTTTCCACAGTTTCTTGTGATCCACACAGTCAAAGGCTTTGGCATAGTCAATAAAGCAGAAATAGATGTTTTTCTGGAACTCTTTTGCTTTTTTCATGATCCAGCGGATGTTGTCAATTTGACCTCTGGTTCCTCTGCCTTTTCTAAAACCAGCTTGAACATCTGGAAGTTCACAGTTCATGTATTGCTGAAGTCTGACTTGGAGAATTTTGTGCATTACTTTGCTAGCATGTGAGATGAGTGCAACTGTGCAGTAGTTTGAGCATTGCTTTTGAGCAATGCCTTTGGCATTGCCTTTCTTAGGGATTGGAATGAAAACTGACCTTTTCCAGTCCTGTGGCCACTGCTGACTTTTCCAAATTTGTTGGCATATTGAGTGCAGCACTTTACAGCATCCTATTTCAGGATTTGAACTAGCTCAACTGGAATTCCATCACCTCCACTAGCTTTGTTCGTAGTGATGCTTTCTAAGGCCCATTTGACTTCACATTCCAAGATGTCTGGCTTTAGATTAGTGATCCCACCATCATGATTAAATAATCATGAAGATTATTAATAATTATAAATAATCATGAATCATGAAGATCTTTTTTGTACAGTTCTGTATATTCTTGCCACCTCTTCTTAATATCTTCTGCTTCTGTTAGGTCCATACCATTTCTGTCCTTTATTGAGCCCATCTTTGCATGAAATGTTCCCTTGGTATCTCTAATTTTCTTGAAGTGTTCTCTAGTCTTTCCTCTTCTGTTCTTTTCCTCTATTTCTTTGCACTGATTGCTGAGAAAGGCTTTCTTATCTCTTCTTGCTATTCTCTGGAACTCTGCATTTAGATGCTTATATCTTTCCTTTTCTCCTTTGCTTTTTGCCTCTCTTCTTTTCACAGCTATTTGTAAGACCAATTAACATGTGGAAGGATTCTCAGAATCATTAGTGATTGGTGGTGGTGGTGGTTGGCAGTGGTTTAGTTGCTAAGTCACGTCCAACTCTTGTACTGTAGTTCACCAGGCTTCTCTGTTCGTAGGATTCTCCAGGCAAGAATACTGGAGTGGGTTGCCATTTCCTTCTCCAGGCAATCTTTCCCACCCAGGAATCAATTCCAAGTTTCCTACATCATAGGCAGATTCTTTACCAAATGAGCTATGAAAGTGAAAGTGAAGTTGCTCAGTCGTGTCCAACTCTTTGCAACCTGTAGACTGTAGCTCACCAAGCTCCTCTGTCCATGGGATTCTCCAGACAAGAATACTGGAGTGGATTGCCATTTCCTTCTCCAAAATGAGTGATGAGGAAATCCCAAATACTGGAGTGGATTGCCATGCCCTCCTCCAGGGGATCTTCCCAACCCAGGGATAGAACCCAGGTTTCCCGCATTGTAGGCAGATTCTTTACCATCTGAGCCACCATGGAAGCCTATAGGGATACACAAATAAAAAATAGGTACCATTTTAAACCTTCTAAGATTCATAAAATAAAAAATAGAGAAAATATCATTATCTTGCTGAGGATATGGAGAAATTAGAACTCTCATACTCTGCTGATAGGAATTTAAAGTGAGGTAGCTACTTTGGAAATTAGTCTGAAAGTTCCTCAAAAGTTTAAATATGGAGTTATGATATAAGCCAATAATTTATCTCATAACTATGTACTCAAAAGAATTAGAAAAGTAAGTTCACACAAAAATTTTTACCTGAATGTGCATAAGTACCATTATTCATAATAGCCTCAAAATGGATACAACCAAAATACTCACCAGTAAATGAATGGAGGAAAAAATGTGGCATATGCATGTGAAACTGTTGGTCACTCAGTAATGTCCAGCTCTTTGCGACCTCATGGACCATCCACTAGTCTCCTCTGTCCATGAATTCTCCAGGCAAGAACACTGGAGTGGGTTGCCATTTCCTTTTCCAGGGCATTGCCAACCCAGGGATCGAACCTGGGTCTCCCACATTGCAGGCAGGCTCTTTACCTTCTGACCCACCAGGGAAGCCCTGGTATATGCATATAATCGAATATTATTCAGCTACGGAAAGGAATACACTACTAATATATGAATGACCACTGAAAATCTATGCTAATTGAAAGAAGTCAGGCTTAAAAAAATCACATATTGTATGAGCCTATTTATATGCAATGTACAGAATAGGTGAATTGATAGAGAGAGAAAACAGGTTAGGGACTTCCCTGACTGACCAGTGGTTAAGTGGTTCCAATGCAGGGGGTGAGGGTTAGGCCTTGGTTGGGAAACTGAGATTTTTTTTTTGGTGCAGCAAGGCCAAAAGATAAATTTAAAAAATAATAAAAAGAAAACAGATTAGTCATTGTCAAGGGCTGGAGGGAGAGAGGGGTAGGAAGTAACTGCTAATAGGTATGATGCGCCTTTGCGGAATGATGAAAATTTTCTTATCTTAGATTGTGGATTGTGCTATGCTCAGTGCTCAGCCATGTCAGACTCTTTGCAGCCCAATGAACAGTAGCCTGCCAGGTTCTTCTGTGCATGGGGTTTCCCAGGCAAGAATACTGGAGTGGGATGCCATTTCCTACTCCAGAGGATCCTCCCCACCCAGGGATTGAACCCACATCTCTTGTGTCTCCTGCATTGGCAGGCAGATTTTTTTTTTTTTTACCACCAGTGCCACCTAGGAAGCCCCTAGATTGTGGAGATGGTTGCAAAATTATCTGAAAACATTAAAAAGCCATTCATTTGTGCTCTTTAAATGAGTGAATCATATGGTATGTGAACTATGTTTTAATAGGTCATTAAGAAATAAAAAAGACAGCTCTTATCTATTGATAAATAGTCAATAGCCGAGAATATTATTATTGTTTTTCAGCAAACCTGTCAAAACCTTAAAGAGGAAAAGTTACCCCACATGGTCTGGAGGGCTGAAGTCTATACCAGGAAGGAATCCCTTAGTAGTGTGGCAGTAGTTAAGCAGTTGTACTTTTGAGACGAGGCCCTAACACTTTAAGGACCAGAAACAGATATGGTCTCCCTGTCTCCTTTTAAGGCAAACCTGGAGCTAGTGAGCTATATTTGCAGATCCACTGCAATTCCATTATGTCAGTCAGACCTCTGAAGTCTTCAAATCAGGGATTGCAATCTTTCAGAATATAGAACTACCTAGGGTGATCAGCTTGTCCTGGTTTACCCAGATGTTTACCAGTTTTACACTGAAAGACCCACATCCCAATAACCCCCTCCATGACAGGAAAATTGGTATAATTAATTATTCTCAGACGACCAGATAGAGCATAGCCTATGGAGAGCAGCTGTTTGTATTTGTTCTTATGATCAACAAGCTACAGCGGGCAGAAATTATTACAATTATCTTTTGCTACAGAAAATAGACTCACAGCTTAAAAAAAAAAAAAAGAAAAAGAAAATAGACTCACATCTTTTCCTCTGGAGTCCTGAGGCTCACTGCTGCTCTTTCCTACTGTGGAAGAATGACTGAGCTTAAAAAATAACCCAAGACAGTAAGCCATAAATCAGATGTAATACCATCAGAAAACACATCTTGGCAGTGGGAATCTGTCTCACTCACATATTAGAGCCATGCTGGAAAGTCACAGCAAACTTTAGAGGATAGATAGACTGCTTGACGACAGGCAGAAACCACAAATCATAAAATTTGACCTGAAATTAAAACTATTCATAACAAGTGTTCATTAATGAAGGAGCTTTTCAAGCACATATATAGGTCTCTGTCTAAAAATTTCCTGGAAGCTAATCATAGCTCTCTGAAACATCTATTTAATAAAATTTATGAAATTTATGAACCATACCATGGACTTCCCTGGTGGCTCAGAGGTTAAAGCGTCTGCCTCCAATGCGGGAGACCCGGGTTTGATCCCTGGGTCGGGAAGATCCCCTGGAGAAGGAAATGGCAACCCACTCCAGTATTCTTGCTTGGAGAATCTCATGGACTGAGGAGCCTGGTGGGCTGCACTCCATGGGGTCACAAAGAGTCGGACACGACTGAGTGACTTTACTTACTTACTTATATGAACCATACCTAAACTGAAATCTGCCATATCAGAATAAGGTAATATAACATTAAAGGATTATTATTTAATCCATCTAAACTATTTATATTTTCCAGGGAAAAAATAACATTCATTCATAATCAGCTACTAACTGGGTAACCTCAGAAGGGAAAAATAGGTCCCAAGAATACTTTTCCAGTAATTTTAGTCATGCTTCCATATAGTAAGTAAGTAAAGTCACTCAGTCGTGTCCGACTCTTTGTGACCCCATGGAGTGCAGCCCACCAGGCTCCTCAGTCCATGAGATTCTCCAAGCAAGAATACTGGAGTGGGTTGCCATTTCCTTCTCCAGGGGATCTTCCCGACCCAGGGATCAAACCCGGGTCTCCCACATTGGAGGCAGACGCTTTAACCTCTGAGCCACCAGGGAAGTCCATGCTTCCATATAGTAAACAAGAAACTGTGAAGGAAATGAACAAACAGTAGAAAGTTTTGTGTAAAAGAAAGTTTCAATGGCAATCTCAGTGATGTATGCTTACTCTCCTGGCACGTCCTTAACTTCTGTGTAGTTCATTCAGATGTCTTAGGATCAGCTGAAGCAGAATGTTTTTACAAAAATAAACTAACATGAAAACCTTTTCCCAATGTTCATGCAAAGAAGATAATTACAATTTCAGATGTAATGCCAGACTTCCTTCTCATATGATGACCTCGTGGTTTCTAGTGACACATAAGAAAGGTATTTGACCCAAATTGACTCAATTGTTACATAGTTTATAGAATGTTAAAAAAAAGGAGAGAAACATTCCCCCTTCCTTCCTTCTTTCCTCCCTTCTTTCTACCTACCCCTAACTATCTTGACTTTTCTCTACAAGTGTGTGTGTATGTTTTACAACTTGGCAGAGGCCGAAGGCATTTTGTTGCTTTGGAAGTCAGACCCGTTTGTTGCTCAGCTGACACATCCCACATGACAATCATAGGATAAGCTGGTTGTTTTTTCCAAGGTATCACTGCATTATGCTTCTCCGCCTGCTTCAAACTGGGTGGCCCTTGTCCTCAGCAATTTATTATTTTGTTATGAACTTAAAGCTAAAGTCCATCAAATCCCAGATTTAAATGAATAAACACTGTTCACTTGGTAAAAGAAGGAAGTAACAATTGAGGAAGGCAAATGTTGGGTAAAAGATGTGCTTTTATCATGAGCTTCTACAATCTCTGAGGCTGATGTGCCTCTAATTGGACCCAGAACCCTTTCTCTCTACTGAGCCAAAATAATAGGACTGTCTCTTTTTCTTTCACATTCCTCTAACTAGGAATCCAGGCTGTCTGTTGGGACGTTTTCTCTCTCAGAGCTGGTCTTAGAGCTCAGATCAACCCATTATTACCCAGATAGAGTTTTGTTTTTAACCCAGCTTCCCACGAAACCCAAAACAGTACAAGGTCCTGCTTTCCCTGAAGATAGATGGCCCTGCACCCTATCTCCCAGAGTCCACATTGTATGAATTTAGCATTACAACCTACAATAAATTTTTGTTTATTTATTTATAATAAATTACCTTACTGTGAAACTTTGTTGTATAATTTTTATTTTTTACTATTATTATTTAGCTGTGCTGGGTATTCATTGCAGTGCACAGCTCTTTGTCCCAGTGCAGGGGTTTCTCTAATTGAGGTACATGGGTTTCTCTAGTTGTGGTGTGCAGGTGTAGTTGCCCTGCAGCATGTGGGATCTTAGTTCCCTGACTAGGGATCAAACCCATGTCCCTGAAATTGGAAGGTAGATTCTTTACCACTGGACATCACAGAAGTCCTATTACTGGTCATTTGCAAAACTAGGTGAAAGAAGGCCCTTTGAGTTCCTTTAGCTTTTGTGCTTAATTGGATCAACATTCCATTATTTCAACTGTTGGTTTTTCCACCTTAGAAAGGGAAAGGATGGAAATTCTTCCCTTGGAGGGGTGCCTTCCTGGCCTGGTGATAGGGAGCAAGCATTCAGTATGCTCAGCTTAGCCCCTGTGCCTCATTGTTACTTCTCTGCCCCATCTCTCCTCAAGCATCTCTCATTCTATTTCTCCATGGCATAAGCTTTCTATGTCAGGATCTGGCTGGAATGAGGAGACTTGAAGTTTAGTCAATCTGTAGGGAAAGTCATCAGGGAACCGAATTTTGGTTAATATCCATTCTCCAAACTGTCCTTTTGATTATTTTGTTTTTCAGCTGTCTGATTCTTGTGTCCACTTCTCAGTGAGGTTTGAATTCAGAGGGCTGAAAGGAAATAATCACTTCTATAGGAACAAAAACCCCCTCAAGGGACTTCCCTGGTGGTCCAGCAGTTAAGAATCTGCCTTGCAGGGAACGCGTGTTTGATCTCTGCTTGGGGAACTAAGATCCCACATGCCATGGGGCAACTAAGCCCACAGGTGGCAACAGAGACCCAGAGCAGCCAATAAAAAATTAATTAAAGAAATCACACACACATAAAAGCCTTCCAACCTAGTGGCTAAAATAACAAAGGTTTATTTCTCACTTATGTACTTGTTCACAGGGTCTCTGGTCGTTGTTTTTGGCTATACACACCACACAGTGGGAGTTTAGGGGTTTTAAAAATGGCTTAAATATTAGCACCCCTGAGTAGAATTTTATTAAAAAACAGAATAAGAAGAAATGTTCAGATTTGAAACTCACGATATAATTATAAATACTGTACCAGAACGCTGTTTTCAAATCTAACTCTTTCTATAGGGGAGATATGTTTATAATAAGCAATAAAAAGAGGTATGATCTGCTGAATAGGTCTTTTCATATACCCTGATTTATTTTTGGGAATACTTAATTCAGAGCTTTTCTTTCGGGGTGTTGGCACTGTCCCTTTTTGGAAATGAGTTGTACTAGACTGACCTCTATTATTTCTGGATTACATGCCAGTGATGGAAAGTGAATTGAGTGCTTTGAGGAGGGGAAAAAATCATTACCAGAAAGATGAATAGACTGATTTTGTACTGGGTTCCTAAAAGGAGGGGCTCTGGAAAGATCAGTGGTTTGATTTTTCTGGGAAACATATCTTCTTGGATACTCTTCAGAGTTGTGATAATTCCTCCAGCAGCAGGTGGGAGGTAGGTCTATTGATAGCAGGCCCACTGACTTCAAAGAGAGGCCTCTCTTTGCTATGTGACATTCAGGTACAAAAACTGCATTGCCTCTCAGATTTCAGGCATTTGGAAAAGAGTCAATAGCCAGCCAAGTTTACAAATGTATTGTTTTGCCATAGCATGGAGAGATGTTTTTCAACAAATATGTATTATTTTCTATTATGTGCCACACTGTGCAATGTGCTGATGACACATAATCTACCTATTAGATCCACCTAAAAGACCTATTTAATAGAGCTTTTGTTATTGGAGGAGGGAGCAGAATCTAGCAGGTACACAGCCTATATAATTCAGTGTGAGAAATACCAAACTGAGGACACATAGGGTACTAAGCTTATGTGCCTGTGTGCTTAGTCGCTCAGTCGTGTCTGACTCTACGACCCCTGGTGGACTATAGCCTACCAGTTCCTCTGTCCCTGGGGATTCTCCAGGCAAGAATACTAGAATGGGTTGCCATGCCCTCCTCCAGGGGAATCTTCCCAACTCAGGGATTGAACCCAGGTCTCTGGCATTGTAGATGGATTCTTTACCATTCTTTACCACCACGGAAGCCCAAGAATACTGGAGTGGGTAGCCTATCCTTTCCCCGGGGGAAATTCTCAACCCAGGAATCAAATCAGGGTCTCCTGCATTGCAGGTGGATTATTTACCAGCTGAGCTACCCAGGAAGCTCTAACTAATCTTACACTGGAGGAAATCAGGGAAGACTTCCTAAAAGAATCAACCTGGAATTGTGATCTCAGGAACAACAGGACTTAATCAGTGGATGATGGAATGAGCAAAGTCCCAGGGGCTAGAGAGCATATGGCATATTTGAAAGCACTGAGAATATAAAGTTACATGCAGGAGTGAAAGAGAGGTGTTTTTGTTTTTGTGTTTTTTAGGGAATAAATGAACAGGAAAGGGATGTGGCTTGAGGTTAAAGGGCTAAGCAAATGCAACATCATGGAAAGTCTAGTAAACCATGTTACAAAGTGTGACCTCTATCTTTATGGAAATAGTCACTGAATAATTTTTAGCAGGAAATAGGCATGATTGAATTTGTTTCTGGAGGCCACTCTGGTTGCTATGTTGAAAACAGATTGAGAAAGACAAAGTCTGGAGACAGGAGATTAAAATTCCAAAGCAGGATCTATGTAGCTATCCAAGAAAGAGATAATGGTCCTCTGAGATCATGTACTGGCTGTGGAATGTCCAAGAGGGCAGATTTAAGAAAATTCTAGAAGGTAGAATTGATAGGACATGATATGTGGATGGTGTAGGAAAGGAGAGGGGGGGACTTTCGCCTGATATTGAGATTGCTCAAGTCTCTGGCTTGGACACTAGGTTGATAGTGAGGTCATCTATTCAAATGGGGGACCCAAAAGGAAGAGCAAAATTTGAGTCTAAGATCTGGAATTCAGTTTGGGACATGTTGACTTGAGGTGTTAGTGGACACTGGCAATGACCTAGTCATGTCCCTGAGGCCTACTATTCAAGGACATGAATTTGAGCAAATTCTGCGAGATAGTGAAAGAAAGGAAAGCCTGATGTCCACAGGGTCACAAAGAGTCAGACATGACTTAGTGACTGAACAACAAGTTCCTGAATGTGAAGAAAGCATCTGCACCTCTCTGCCTGAGGTCCTTCCTTGCTCACTAAAGTGAGTTTTGCTTTAGGGTACATGTAGTCAGCTACAAAGTTTCAGGGAGTTGATGTCCCAAGAGTGACCAACCACAGTGAGGTACAGGAACTGATGAATCACAATCTCAGCTATCTTTCTCCTTTCGCCTCCACCTCACAGCTTTTGTGATCTCAGTTCCCCCATCAGAGATGGAACTTGGGCCCTCGGCAATGAAATCACAGAGTCCTAACCATTGGACTGCAAGGGAATTTTTCTTGTCTTTCTACATACCATTTCTGAGGTATCTTCCATCCAGTGTTTAGAGGGTCCCATGAGACTAAGCCTCAGGAATCAACCACAATAGCTGTTCGTTGACACATCCTATGCTGATTCTCTTTCTTCTCCTGTCTCATTTCTCATGAAGGCCTCCAGAGATCACCTCCCCCCAAAATAAGCCATTTACACCCATACTGGAGTATCAGAGTCTAAAATGAAGCTGTTTTGGAAACAACCAAGTGGAGGTTTCAGAAGGCACATGGATATGAAGACTGGAAACTCAGATGGAAACTTTGGGCTGGAAGATATTTAATATTTAGGAGTCATCAACATATGTTTTCTCATTGAGATAGTGGATGTAGATGATTTTTAATAGTCTGTAGAAGAAGTGGAAGGCCAATCATAAGTATTATTTAGGGGAAAGGCAAGGGAAGCACTGACCTCCAGGAGGAACATCCAGAGAGGTTGAAGGAGAAGTGGGGAAGTGTAAAACCACACAAATCAAAGTAAAATTATCTTAGGACAGAGGAGTTATCAGAGATCTCTAAGAGAAGAAGGCAAAAAATAGTCATGGATTTAGTTACAAGGAGGTAATTGGTGACCTTGGGAAACACAATTTCAATACAACGTGAAGGCAAAAACATCACAGATTAAGTCATGAATGAGAAGTGAGGAAAGTCTGGGCAGAGAACATAAATTCTTTCAATAAATTAAGCAATGAAGAGAGAGAGATTAATAGAACGATAGCTGGAGAAATCTGCTCAGAAGAGGAGCAGGGTTTCCTGTAAAGCTCCTTCAAATTTTTGCCTAACTTCCTTTTCTGCCTCCCTGGATTTGTGATTTCATGCAGCTGAACCAGATAATCAGGAAAATATCAGTTCTTTGAAGTCAGCCTCTTGGCAATCTTCATTCCATCTGCGTCCTCCATTCCCCCTTGCTGTGTACTATCACATATTCACAGATTCCAAAGACTTAATGGATTCTTTCTTCATTCCTAGTTCCATTATTAATACTGTGTTATTATAGTGTTGTGTCAAATTCTTCTAGGACTGTCCCTTCCAACTTGTGTGATACTCTTATACACAATAGACTGTTGTACAATAATCTGTTTGGCCTGAAAACAGTAGTGATTTTATTTATATTTTTATAAGAAACATAAAAATCAAAATTTCAAGCCAAACAGTAAATATATCATGTGGTAGAAAATAACATTTATAGGAATTTTTCTTTCAGTTCAGTTCAGTCGCTCAGTCGTGTCCGACTCTTTGCAACCCCATGAATTGCAGCATGCCAGGCCTCTCTGTCCATCACCAACTTCCGGAGTTCACTCAAACTCATGTCCATCGAGTTGGTTATGTCATCCAGCCATCTCATCTTCTGTTGTTCCCTTCTCCTCCTGCCCCCAATCCCTCCCAGCATCAAAGTCTTTTCCAACGAGTCAACTCTTCACATGAGGTGGCCAAATGCTTTAGCATCATTCCTTCCAAAGAACACTCAAGACTGATCTCCTTTAGAATGGATTGGTTGGATCTCCTTGCACTCCAAGGGACTCTCAAGAGTCTTCTCCAATACCACAGTTCAAAAGCATCAATTATCCCTCCCAGCATCAAAGTCTTTTCCAACGAGTCAACTCTTCACATGAGGTGGCCAAATGCTTTAGCATCATTCCTTCCAAAGAACACTCAAGACTGATCTCCTTTAGAATGGATTGTTGGATCTCCTTGCACTCCAAGGGACTCTCAAGAGTCTTCTCCAATACCACAGTTCAAAAGCATCAATTCTTCGGTGATCAGCCTTCTTCACAGTCCAACTCTCACATCCATACATGACTACTGGAAAAACCATAGCCTTGACTAGACGGACCTTTGTTGGCAAAGTAATTTTTCCTTAGCCTTCCTAAATTGGCAGGACAGCCACTCAAAGATTATGCTGCTGCTGCTGCTAAGCTGCTTCAGTCATGTCTGACTCTGTGTGACCCCATGGACAGCAGCCCACCAGGCTCCACGATCCCTGGGATTCTCCAGGAAAGAGTATTGGAGTGGGTTGCCATTTCCTTCTCCAATGCATAAAAGTGTAAAGTGAAAGTGAAGTGACTCAGTCATGTCTGACTCTTCGCAACTCCATGGACTGCAGCCTACCAGGCTTCTCTGTCCATGGGATTTTCCAGGCAAGAGTATTGGAGTGGGTTGCCATTGCCTTCTTCCAAAGATTATGAGGAAGCAATAAATAGCAAACATCAATGGAAGCAGCAGTTACCTGTAGGCTCCCAGAGTGTACAGTCAATCTTTTTAAGATTCTTTTCTTTTTTTTTTGATGTGGACCCTTCTTAAATTTCTTATTGAATTTGTTCAATATTGCTTCTGTTTTAAATTTTGGTTTTTTGGTTGCAAGGCATGTGGGATCTTAGCTTCCTGACTAGGCATTGAGCCCCACACTCCTTGCATTGGAAGGTGAAATCTTAGCCACTGATCTTCCAGGGAAGTTCCCAGTTGATCTTTATTAATCAGTCTTCTCTGGACCAAGCCCAGATCTGGAAAGTTCTTCATTGGCACTATCCCTATAAGGCTTTAATGAGCCCTATTCCACTCTATTATTAGGAAGCATCACTACAAACAAAGTTAGTGGAAGTGATGGAATTCCAGTTGAGCTATTGCAAACCCTGAAAGATGATGCTGTGAAAGTGCTGCACTCAATATGCCAGCAAATTTGGAAAACTCAGCAGTGGCCACAGGGCTGGAAAAGGTCAGTTTTCATTCCAATCCCAAAGAAAGGCAATGCCAAAGAATGCTCAAACTACTGCACAATTGCCCTCATTTCACACACTAGTAATGCTTAAAATTCTCCAAGGCAGGCTTCAGCAATACATGAACCGTGAAATTCCAGATGTTCAAGCTGGTTTTAGAAAAGGCAAAGGAACCAGAGATCAAATTGCCAACATCCGCTGGATCATGGAAAAAGCAAGAGAGTTCCAGAAAAACATCTATGTCTGCTTTATTGACTATGCCAAAGCTTTTGACTGTGTGGATCACAAACTGTGGAAAATTCTTCAAGAGATGGGAATATCAGACCACCTGACCTACCTGTTGAGAAATCAGGAAGCAACAGTTAGAACTGGACATGGAACAACAGACTGGTTCCAAATAGGAAAAGGAGTATGTCAAGGCTGTATATTGTCACCCTGCTTATTTAACTTACATGCAGAGTACATCATGAGAAACTCTGGGCTGGAAGAAGCACAAGCTGGAATCAAGATTGCCGGGAGAAATGTCAATAACCTCAGATATGCAGATGATACTACCCTTATGGCAGAAAGTGAAGAGGAACTGAAAAGCCTCTTGATGAAAGTGAAAGAGGAGAGTGAAAAAGTTGGCTTAAAGCTCAACATTCAGAAAATGAAGATCATGGCATCCAGTCTCATCACTTCATGGGAAATAGACGGGGAAACAGTGGAAACAGTGTCAGACTTTATTTTTTTGGGCTCTAAAATCACTGCAGATGGTGATTGCAGCCATGAAATTAAAAGACGCTTACTCCTTGGAAGAAAAGTTATGACCAACCTAAACAGCATATTCAAAAGCAGAGACATTACTTTGTCAACAAAGGTCCGTCTAGTCAAGGCTACGTTTTTTCCAGTAGTCATGTATACATGTGAGAGTTGGACTATAAAGAAAGCTGAGGGCCAAAGAATTGATGCTTTTGAACTGTGGTGTTGGAGAAGACTCTTGAGAGTCCCTTGGACTGCAAGGGGATCCAACCAGTCCATCCTAAAGGAGATCAGTCTTGGGTGTTCATTGGAAGGACTGATGTTGAAGCTGAAACTCCAATACTTTGGCCACTTGATGCAAATAGCTGACTCATTGGAAAAGACCCTGATGCTGGGAAAGATTGAGGGCAGGAGGAGAAGGGAGGATAGAGGATGAGATGGTTGGATTGGGTTTGGGTGGACTCTGGGAGTTGGTGATGGACAGGGAGGCCTGGCATGCTACAGTTCATAGGGTCGCAAATGTCGGACATGACTGAGCGACTGAACTGATTCCACTCTGATCTGGGAGGGAAGGAGAGAAAAGGAAGGGAAGCAGAAAGATGAGTATCATCAATGTGTACAAGGACCCTGGACCATGAGAAGGGAGGGCAAGGTGGTGGCCAGTTCACAGAGGGGTCATAGCCCAGGCTGTGGGGCTGACTTGTGTGGTAAGAACTGTTACCTGAAGGCTGCTGATTGGCCCCAGCTGCTCCCAGCCTAAGGTACACTTCTTAAGCCATCATTCTCTAAGTGGAGAAGTCAAAGTCACTAACAACTCTGGGATGATTAGATTCCCAGATTGATTGGCAGATCAGCAAAGGACAATGAGGGAACAGGACACCATGCCAACAGGGAAGCAGGCAGCAGACCCTGGGAGTGTTGTAGGTCACCCTAAACACATGAGACGAACTGGGCAGCAAAAGGAATTTAAACACCTTCCTGGAAAGTCCCACCCCTTCCTGGTCACGTTAATGACTTAGTATGTGAAAACGGTTCACACGTCCTGAATATGCATTAAGCCTCTCTAAGCCATTTATTGGGCTTCTCAGGTGGTGCGCTGGTAAAGAATCCGCCTGCCAATGCAGATGTAGGAAAGGCAGGTTTCATCCCTGGGTCAGGAAGATCTCCTGGAGAAGAAACGGCAACCCACTCCAGTATTTCTGCCTGAAGAATTCTATGGACAGAGGAGGCTGGTGGGTTACATTCCCTGGGGTTACAGAGTCAGATACAACTGAGCACTGAGCACACGCACAAACCTCCTACTAGAAGCATTATAGCCATTATGTGATTTAATCTTACCCCTAGTTCAGTAGGCTCCTTTAACTGAGGCCAGAGAAGTTTAGTTACTTACCTAAGGTCACACAGCTGATGCACTTCAGAGTTGAGATTCAAATTCTAGACGTTGATTCCAGAGCCTTTTCAACCAGGAAATACTTTATGCAGCTTTCTCTTCAGGATCATTTTTTCTTCTGTGGATGGATAATTCAAACCATCAGCCCATTTTACTCTATAACAAGTGGTTTTTCCTAGAGCTATTTGAGTTGAAATCTAGAAGAAATGTGTAAAATAAGTAGGCTATGAAAGAATTACCAGCCGGGGAAATATAAGAATGCCAGGTAGCTGTTTTGCTCTTTCCATGTCTTCAGGAAGATAGTTAACTTCCGACTGCTTAGGTGAGAAATGGGGAGAATATGTAATAAATAGTTTACCTCAACAAGTACTTGTTTAGTGTCTCCTCCAGGAACAAAGCTGACATGTGGGTGTTTCACGCCATGTTTCAGGAAGGCCTGTTTGACTTGATTTTCCTCTCTACTTTGGAGAGAGGTGAAGTTGCCAAGCCACTGTGAGACAAGGAACTGGTGCTGGGATTGCTTTTTCAGATCTGACACTGCCCTGGAATCCTTACTTCCATTGAGTCATCTTCATACTGGCACCTAAGGTGTGTTATAACAATGAACCATAAAACTGTGTTACAGGGTGTGTCATGACCATCCACCAATGTCAGCTTCGCTGGTGCATTCACATGGGAGGTGTAGCCACCGTGTTCCTGTAATGATGAGACTCTGGAATTATTAAATATTCCCTGACTCTTTCTAAGAGAATCATGGAGAGGGTTAGGGTTGTCATGTTGAATAGGACAACATGGTTGCAATATCAAATCACCAGCCAAACTCTGCTGACTCTTGGTATAGAAGCAAAATTTAAATGCTAAAGTTATTAACTCTAGCTTGGAGATAGCTCTTACAAGAACTCCCACATTAGGTGTGTGTGTACATTTTAACCTAAAACATTTTTAGTTTATATTATTATATAACTATTTTGATTTTTTGCTTTTGAGGTAAAGTTCTATGAATTTTAACACATGTATAGATTCCTGCAACTACCTCCATGACCAGGATATAGCACCATCCCATCATCCACCCTCCAAAAAAGATTCTCTCCTATCATCCCTCTATAGTCACTCACTCCCAGTCCCTGAAAACCACTTATCTTTCTTCTTTTTTACAGTTTGTCTCTGAGAAAGCCATATAAATGGAACCTCTTGAGACAAGCTTTTTTCAGTAAGCACAATGCCTGGATGATTCATCCAACTTGTGTATGTATCAATACTTCCTTTCTGTCTATTGCTGAGCAATATTCCATGGTATGAATGAGTCATCATTATTAACCTCTTAAAAATTCATTATATTTTTAATTGAAGTTTAATTCATATACAATAAAATTAACCCCTTTACCTTAGTCTTTTTTTTTTAAATGAAGAAATGAATCATGTGAACATCCTTACTCCATGAAAAGATAAGCTTTAAACTGGAAACAGATTTTTGGACATGCCATGTTTGTCTGACTTTCTCCAGTAGATGGTTTCTATATTTGGAGAATTGTTCAGTGCAGTTCTTTTTCCATCTGCTTGTACTCATGTTATTAACAAATGTTCACTTCTTTCAACTGATTTCATGTCGACTCTCCTACATTCTCCATTGTTTCCATTTTTAGTGTTTTTTAAACACATAATACCTGTACATTGCACAAAATACAAAATGGTACATACCAAGATAAATAAGTCACACCCACTCTCTATCTCTCAGTAACTCAGGTTCCTTTCTGGAGCTAACAGTATCCTCAATTTTTAAAAAAAGCATTATTAGAGGTATACTAGGTATTTACAAATACATACATATATCAATGTATTAAAAAGTATGTATATAGACATATATAAGTATACAACTATAGGTATGCATGTGTACTCAGTTGCTCAGTCGTGTCTGACTCTTTGCAACCCCATGGACTGCAGCCCACCAGGCTCCTCTGTCCATGGAANGCATTATTAGAGGTATACTAGGTATTTACAAATACATACATATATCAATGTATTAAAAAGTATGTATATAGAATATATAAGTATACAACTATAGGTATGCATGTGTACTCAGTTGCTCAGTCGTGTCTGACTCTTTGCAACCCCATGGACTGCAGCCCACCAGGCTCCTCTGTCCATGGAATTTTCCAGGCAAGAATACTGGAACAGGTTGCCATTTCCTACTGCAAGGGATCTTCCCAACCCAGGGATCGAACCTGCATGTCTTGCATCTCTGCATCAGCAGGCAGATTCCTTATCACTAGTGCTGGGAAGACCCACAAATATATATATTAATATAGTTTAATATAAACTATAAATAGATGCATATAAAAATCAATGCATACATATGCATACACATACATATGCATACATTTCCCCACACACAAATGGGGGCATATTCTACCCAATGTTCTTTACTTTGCCTTATTCTCTTAGCTTCCCTTCTCTTGGAATTCCTTCTAGAAAAGTACACTTAAAGCAGTATAGTAAGTCCATTTTATTCTATTGTTTGAGTGTATTATAATTTATTTAAGTATCGCATTACTGATGGTCCAGCAAGTTTCTAAACTTTGTTCACACAAGAATACATTGTTTTATTTGTATCATTTCATTTCACACAAATGGAAGCATCTTTATAGGATAATTTCTTACAAGTGGAATTTCTGAGTCAGGGGATATATTAATTTCTCTTTTTGAAAGATTTGGCCAAATTATCCTTAAGGACAGTCACACCGGGTTATATTATATTAGCAATGGATCACAGGGTTTCTACATTTATTTAGAAAGTGAAAGTGAAAGTGAAGTCGCTCAGTCGTGTCCGACTCTTTGCGACCCCATGGACAGAGGAGTCCATGGGATTCCCCAGGCAAGAGTACGGGAGTGGATTGCCATTCCCTTCTCCAGGGGATCTTCCTGACCCAGGGATCGAACCTAGGTCTCCTGCATTGTAGACAGAGGCTTTACTGTCTGAGCCACCAGGGAAGTCCTCTACATTTATTTAGTAACTAATTATTTTAACATGATTTCAGATATTAATGACTATTCAATGATAAGTACAGAATATTAGCATTAATAGCTTCTCAATCTTATTTTTATGACATTAACACTTTTGAAGAGTTTAGGCCAGTTCAAAAACTGTCCTTCAATTTGGGCCTTTATTTTTTTAAAAACAAAGAATGGATTGCAAATAACTCAAAGTAAAATACAAGGAAAACTTTCCAGATATAGACAAGAACAAGAAAAATAAAATTAAAAAATGTACTTAGTTAGAATACCTATCATTTGCGGGGGTGGGGATAAGAGGAGAGAAATGAGTGAGGAAAATTAAGAGGAACAAACTTCTAGTTACAAAATAAATGAATCATGGGTATGAAATGTACAGTGTGCAGAAATAGTCAATAACCATGTAATATCTTGTATTGTGACAGATGGGAATTACTTATTGCAGTGACAATTTTGAAATGTATAGAGATACCACTGTGTCATGTACTAACAGTGTTGTAGCTCCAATTTATTTCAAATACAAACTCATAGAAAAAGAGATCAGATTGTGGTTACCAGAGGAGGGAAGAGAAAGTATAAGCAAATACTTATCTTATAATGTACAATTAACACTGTGATATAACATAAAATTAACTCTGGTATGTGATATATACAAACTTATAAGACAGTAAATCCTAGGAGTTCTCATCACAAAGAAAATTTTTTCTCGATTTCTTTATTTTTTATCTATACAAGATGATGGGTGTTCACTAAACTTACTGTGGTCATAATTTCATAATGAATGTAAGTCAAATCATTATGCTGCATGCCTTAAACTCATACAGTTATATCTCAACAAAACTGGGAAAAAAAGAAGGAATACTTATCACATTTTGTTTGCTTGACTACTTACCATTTTTCGAGCACTTACTATATGGCAAATATTAAGTTAAGTATTTTGCCTAGGGGTAACAGTGAAAAGAAGAGAGGCAAAAAACAAAGGGGAAAAGGAAAGATATAAGCATCTGAATGTAGAGTTCCAAGAATAGCAAGAAGGGATAAGAAAGCCTTCTTCAGTGATCAATGCAAAGAAATAAGGAAAACAACAGAATGGGAAAGACTAGAGATCTCTTCAAGAAATTTAGAGATACCAAGGGAACATTTCATGCAAAGATGGGCTCAATAAAGGATAGAAATGGTATGGACCTAACAGAAGCAGAAGATATTAAGAAGAGGTGGCAAGAATACACAGAAAAACTGTACAAAAAAGATCTTCACAACCAAGATAATCATGATGGTGTGATCACTCACCTAGAGCCAGACATCCTGGAATGTGAAGTCAAGTGGGCCTTAGAAAGCATCACTATGAACAAAGCTAGTGGAGGTGATGGAATTCCAGCTGAGCTATTTCAAATCCTGAAAGACGATGCTGTGAAAGTGCTGCACTCAATATGTCAGTGGCCACAGGACTGGAAAAGGTCAGTTTTCATTCCAAACCCAAAGAAAGGCAATGCCAAAGAATGCTCAAACTACCGCACAATTGCACTCATCTCACATGCTAGTAAAGTAATCGCTCAAAATTCTCCAAGCCAGGCTTCAGCAATATACGAACTGTGAACTTCCTGATGTTCAAGCTGGTTTTAGAAAAGGCAGAGGAACCAGAGATCAAATTGCCAACATCTCCTGGATCATGGAAAAAGCAAGAGAGCTCCAGAAAAACATCTATTTCTGCTTTATTGACTATAAGCCTTTGACTGTGTGGATCACAAGAAACTGTGGAAAATTCTTCAAGAGATGGAAATACCAGACCACCTGACCTGCCTCTTGAGAAATCTGTATGCAGGTCAGGAAGCAACAGTTAGAACTGAACATGGAACAACAGACTAGTTCCAAATAGGGAAAGGAGTATGTCAAGGCTGTATATTGTCACCATGCCTATTTAACTTCTATGCAGAGTACATCATGAGAAATGCTGGACTGGAAGAAGCACAAGCTGGAATCAAGATTGCCGGAAGAAATATCAATAACCTCAGATATGCAGATGCCAGCACCCTTATGGCAGAAAGTGAAGAGGAGCTAAAAAGCCTCTTGTTGAAAGTGAAAGAGGAGAGTGAAAAAGTTGGCTTTTTATTTAACTTATATGCAGAGTATATCATGAGAAATTCTGGGCTGGAAGAAGCACAAGCTGGAATCAAGATTGCCAGGAGAAATATCAATAACCTCAGATATGCAGATGACACCACCCTTATGGCAGAAAGGGAAGAGGAACTAAAAAGCCTCCTGATGAAAGTGAAAGAGGAGAGTGAAAAAGTTGGCTTAAAGTTCAACATTCAGAAAATGAAGATCATGGCATCTGGTCCCATCACTTCATGGGAAATAGATGGGGAAACAGTGGAAACAGTGTCAGACTTTATTTTGGGGGGCTCCAAAATCACTGCAGATGGTGATTGCAGCCATGAAATTAAAAGACACTTACTCCTTGGAAGAAAAGTTATGACCAACCTAGGTAGCATATTCAAAAGCAGAGACATTACTTTGCCAACAAAGGTCCATCTAATCAAGGCTATGGTTTTTCCAGTGGTCATGTATGGATGTGAGAGTTGGACTGTGAAGAAGGCTGAGTGCCGAAGAATTGATGCTTTTGAAGTGTGGTGTTGGAGAAGACTCTTGAGAGTCCCTTGGACTGCAAGGAGATCCAACCAGGTCATTCTGAAGGAGATCAGCCCTGGGTGTTCTTTGGAAGGAATGATGCTAAAGCTGAAACTCCAGTACTTTGGCCATCTAATGCGAAGAGCTGACTCATTGGAAAAGACTCTGATGCTAGGAGGGATTGGGGGCAGGAGGAGAAGGGGACGACAGAGGATGAGATGGCTGGATGGCATCACCGATTTGATGGACGTGGGTTTGAGTGAACTCCGGGAGTTGGTGATGGACAGGGAGGCCTGGCGTGCTGCGGTTCATGGGGTTGCAAAAAGACTCGGACGTGACCGAGCGACTGAACTGAACTGATGGTCAATGGGTATGTCAATTTTTTCACTGCTGCTGGGCTGGATGTGGGGAAAATAATTATAGAAGATGGATGGAAAACAGTCAAGTCCCACAGGACTGGCTGACATTCATACACACACACAGGTGTACACACATGTGTAACACACACACACCTTTATGCCTATAAGTGTGTACTTTAATCCAATTATATCCAGTTATACATATGTTTATATGTATAGATCACATTTAAGCAAATAGTACATTTCTATGACTCCCTGCCTAAGCAAACTATTTCATTAACTGACCAAATACAGGTCCCAATCACCTGGTCCTGAAGGTGATAAAAGAGCATGATAGTCGAGTACATAAAACAATGCTTGAAATAGGCAGTTCTCATAACTTAATTAAAAGACACTTGCTCCTTGGAAGTAAAGCTATGACCAACCTAGACAGCATATTAAAAAGCAGAGACATCACTTTGCCAACAAAGGTCCGCATAGTCAAACCTATGGTTTTTCCAGTAGTCATGTACAGATGTGAGAGCTGGACCATAAAGAAAGCTGAGTGCCAAAGAATTCAGGCTTTCGAACTGTGGTACTGTAGAAGACTCCTGAGAGTTCCTTGGACAGCAAGGAGATCAAATCAGTCAATCCTAAAGGAAATCAGTCCTGAATATTCATTGGAAGGACTGATGCTGAAGTTGAAGCTCCAACACTTTGGCCACCTGATGTGAAGAGCCAACTCACTGGAAAAGACCCTGATGCTAGCACAAGAAGAAATGGGCACAGAGGATGAGATGGTTAGATGGTATCACCGACTCAGTGGACATGAGTTTGAGCAACCACTGGGAGACAGTGGAGTGTTAGTTACAACAGACTACACAACAGCAAGAACATAACTTATCGGCCCTTCTTACTCTGTTGTCACCTACTCACTTTAGGTCACCTCAAATATCAAAGTCTTATGGTTTCTCTTGGAAGGGAGGGAGCAAAGAAGGGAGAAAGAAGGAAGGGATGATGTTTTCTTTTAAAGAAATACAAGAAACTTTTAATAGTACTGGCTATAAAGAAAACTTTTGAGAAGCTTATGTATCACCTCTTTTAATCTTGTTATACGTTACTGGTATCTCCCCACGTGAGAAGGTATGTAAGATCAGTACATTATTTTTAAAACTCAATGTGGCATTTAAGATGATTCATGGTTTTCTTTTGTTTTTCTATTTTCCCATCCCTCCTTTCATAACCACTCTCTCCCTTCTGGGCTTCTTCTATGCTGCCACTGTTGGGATGTTGCCAATGCTAGGGTAAACCTCCCCTGTGATGAACAGTTTCCAGCACTCTGCCTCTCACTGCCCTTCACACCTTTTGGATACAGTTCATGCCCAGTAAAGGCGCCCTTCCATGACATAATTCACCAGGGAGTTATTTTTTAAATGCCAGCCTCCATCTCCAATATGGCATCACATGACAAATCTGTGCCCTTTCTGGAATATGACGTTCTAATCCTATGCAGCCCTTTACATGGAATAAGGAATATTTAACTGTACCTTAAGTCCTTTGTGGCTCAAAGGTTAAAGCGTCTGCCTGCAATGTGGGAGACCTGGGTTTGACCCCTGGGTCGGGAAGATCCCCTGGAGAAGGAAATGGCAACCCACTCCAGTATTCTTGCCTGGAGAATCCCATGGGGGGAGGAGCCTGGTGAGCTACAGTCCACGGGGTCACAAAGAGTCAGACACGACTGAGCAACTTCACTTTACTTAAGTCCCTACTGCACAGACACAGAATCATTTTTCTATTGTTTCACCCCCTTTCACTACTGAAAACAACCAGCGAGTTCTCAAAGCAATCAATTAACTTATCACATACACTGGCAAGCAGAAGGGAGGCCCGCAATTTTTAATCTCCAAAAGTCATTGTTTGTCATAGGAATCAAAACGAGAATAGTTATTTCAGCCTCTCAGAACTGATTAGTTAAATGTCTTGTTTCCCCACTTATCCTCATTAGAGCTGCCAGATCTAATTTAAAATGTGATTATTGAAAGCACCTTAGCATAATTTTAATTTTTACATTGTGGATGTATCTGGTGTCAATGGAAGGGAAGTGCTAACGGTACGTGGACGCGGCCACCGAGGTGCAAACCAACGCTGTACTTCCTCCTGCAGCCCCTGCCAGTGTCACCTGAGACCTAACCAACCAGCGGCCCTGCCTGCCAGCCAAGGGATGCAGGCTTGTAGACTGGCTCCCACCACCGCCACTGTCACCAACGCTTGGCAACTCACTGCTCCATGCCTGGAGGTGCACTTCTATTCCAGAAAAATGATCCTGTTCTCATGGCCCTGTTGGACCTACTGCCCAGACTTGGACTCTCCTCCTTCACTCGTATTCCTGAGCTGTCACTCATGCTCTTTGCTGCATCCAGATCTCCTTTGAACCACTGGCCAACAGTCTAAACCATTAACCCAATTCCAAATTCCCCCCCTCAGGACTTCCCTGGTGGTCTAGTGGCTAAGACTCCTAGCCCCCAGTGCAGAGGGCACAGGGTCGATCCCTGGCTGGCTGGGGAACTAGATCCCACGTGCTGGGATTAAGACTAGGGCACAACAAAATAAATAACATTCTTTTAAAGATAAAATTCACGTCCTCAAGAGCCACACTCAACTACCATCTACATACATTAAAATACTCCTGTCTCTGAGGGGATTTTGCCTTTGGTGTGGCCTTAGCTAAACTGATTCACACTACACCATTTACTGCAGTTCTTTCCTGTTGCACATAGGACTGCCTCATCTCCCCAGTCAGGTATTAAACTGCTTGTCCGCAGGGTGGAGACCACCGTGCTTCCATGTAGATGCCAGAACGTAGAGACCAAATGGTAGGGCTTAGGGCAAGTTTCAACTAATATTGGAAAAACACAGAAATAGGCCCCAAAATTGGAACTCTACCAAACCCACTTCAGAATAAGAGAGAAAAACCCACAAATATGAAAAGCATCAGTAAACCAATCCTAAATTTTGATGCCATTTCAGTGTTTAGTGGTTTCCACAGACAGCGCTTTGCCAGTTACTGATCTGATTTCTCATGCCACATGTAGAGCACAGGCTGCTTCACCTACCATGTCTGCTGCCAAACAAAATCTGGTCCCCAGACCCTAAGACCCATGAGTGTGAAGCCTTCACCCTTCTGTGTAGCCTCTGTCCCCAACCTTTTTGGCTCCCAGCTTTCATTATAACTTTCCCTTGTCATCATCCAAGTTCCAAGGCTCACAGCTAGTCTGGGCTTATCTTTTCCTTCAGCCAGACATCTGGTTTTTCGTTGATACAAAAGGGTAGAGACTGCTGACTGACTGCTCTAAATGTTAAAAATAGAGAAAGTTTTTCACTGTCAGAGCAATAAAAATATTATGTTTACGATTAAAGATGGTATGTAGGATCATTTCTATGGAAAGGCCCTTCCTTGGGGGCCCCTATGATTAAATTTACTCAAAAAATCAGATTCAGTGTTTTGTTTGGCTGCATGAGGTTTTAGTTGCAGCATGCAAACCGTTAGTTGCGGCCTGTGGGATCTAGTTCCCTGACCAGGGATTGAACCCAGGCCCCCTGCCTTGGGAGCATGGAGTCTTCCCCACAGTACCACTAGAGAAGTCCCTAGATTCAATATTTTAGTAGGAGTGTTTTTTATTTTCTTTTTGCCCCAAGATTATGACCAACATAAATTCAAGGAGAATCTGTAGAACAGTAAAGCTTCATGTCTATATCATCTAGTGTACTGGTTTTTTTTTTTTTTAACTTTTTTTTTAAACAAATAGGTGTAAAAATGATTTTTATATTAGTAGAAAAAGAGTCCAATCCTATGAGTTAATACACAACCTAGGTAAGGGAATTCCCTGGTGGTTCAACAGTTAGGACTTCAAGCTCTCAACACCAAGTGCCAGCATTCAATTCCTGGTCAGGGAGCTAAGATCCTAAGACCCCACAAGTTGTGTAGTGTGGTCAAACAAACAAAAACCTAGGTAAACTATGTCCTTCTCTATAAACAATCCAAATCACACTGAAAGTTTAGAAACAGTCTGGGCCTATCTTTAATACCTAAAATTATCAGACTTTCAAAGAAGTCAGCAACTGAAAAATAATATTAACCCAAGTTACTTTTCTATGACGTCACTATAAATAGACTTTGGTTATTTGTAAAGTGGGGCAGTTTTAAAAGTAAGAAAATTTAAGAATATAGCAATTCCTATTACAGTTCCTTAATACATGGATTTGGAGCACATTAGGGCAATAAACATTATTAATATTGTCCTGCCCATTATGTACAAAAAAACAAACAACGTTCCTTTAAAAACTATTTCTGCAACTGTACCTTCAGCTGAGATAACTTTCATCCACTGCTTACCAGCCCCACTGTAACTACAAATGATGCCTCTGAAAGCCTTAGGGGGAAAAACGCCTTCCTCAAGACACTTCACTACCTTTGCCTGTCACTGTCTAAATATACCAACCCACCAACCACGATGGCAGATGTAAACAGCAGGGCAAAGCCTGGACCACTTAGTGACCACAGCTGCTCTGCTTATAGGCTTGGAAAAATACACACAGTCCATACTATTTCCATGTTCATCTATGGCAAGTGTCCACTCTGGCCTTTTCCTAAATGAGAGTGAGAACAATCCCTGCTGTACTCCTGCCTTACTTTGCTCACCCTCCTTCTGATCATACAAAGACACTAAATTTATTTTAAATAAAAGAAAAATGACGATATGTTGTACATTGCTTCGAGAACCCAAACTGTACTCCAAATAAGAGTTTAGCTTTATATGTAACATTACTAAGTGACATGACAGCCACTGTGCAAATATCCATGTTTCAAAACTTGGTAAATATCTAACAGGTTTACAACGAAACTGATAAAACATCTCATTACTGACACAGCTTGCAGTGCGGCAGAGTGGGCATGTTGTCACTGACAGTCACAAAGGAATTCATGAGCTCCACAAATGTTAAACATCTCATCAAGAAACAATACGCATGCTTGAACCACAAAAATAAAGAACAATCCTCATCTGTCTAAAAAGAAAACAAAAATAAAAAATAAACACATAAAATGCTGGCCTAAATGTCAACTGAGGAATTCAATAAAGCTCATGAAATCTGGAAGCCAAACGGCAGATTTTCTTCATGGACACCACCCTTCCCACTGGGCAGTAACAACGCAATTTCAGGAGAATTAGTCAAAAAGTGTTTTGATACAGAACTAGCTATTTAGGGTGAATCACTTCAAAATGAGTTCAAACTTTGAAGAGAATGGTCAAGTTACTGATAACCAATTTCCAGGCTACTGTGAGAAAACCATGGTAAACAGAGAGAGTCACCCATGAACTGGATGTTTTATAAAACCAGACTGCTCCTAACACCTAGTCCACAGGGTGCTTTGGCCAAACCTAAGTGTTTGCTGGACAGGGAAGCATCTATGACTCACTGTCAACCTTTAAGGCAGGACCAGCAGAGGGCCCTTCAGGACTGTTCCTAAGGCAACATCCCCAGAGGAAACAAACAACTTGGACGCAGCAAAGGTCACCAGGTGCAACATGAAGAAATAACCTATAAATAGCTCTGGCTTGTCACTCAGTCGGAAACACCGTCCCTCCTCATCCCAACACAGCCCTGACTCTCCAGCGTCTGACAGCCAAAGAGTAACTTCTGTCATCTTTGAAAATAATTAGAAATGGGAGCCAATGTGTTCATGGAATAGGTCCGAACTGCAAGTCCTCTTTCTTGTAGAACAGCAGTTTTCAGAACATTGGGTTCCCTTTCCACAAGTTACAACAAGCTGTCACTTGAAGCTGACGATGGCTGGCAGTCAAGAAAGACAGCCACGGGGTTCCTCTGCCATGCTGGGAACTCAAGTCTATAGATTCCAATCATACAGCAGACCTGGCATCACAATGACGAAGCTGTTAACCTCGGTTCTCTCTAAGACGCATAAACTTCAAAGCACATTCATTATAGCATTATTTATAATAAAAGTTATCAAAAACTTACCCTTTACAATTATTAACCAAACTGTGGAAAGTTCAAATAACTGAACATCAAAGAGACATCAAAATGCATAATGAGTAAGCCTTTATAAAGAGTTTCTGACATTATGAGCCAAGCACGTACATACTCTTTAACTGAAATTAGCAAGACGTTAAATTGTTTATTAAGTATGTTCTTAAGTATGGAGAACACATGCATGTAAGGCTAAGTGGGAAAAGACTAGAATATTAAAGGATCACTATCTTGGATGAGACTTCAGTAATATTTTCCTTCTCTTTGATCATTTATATGGTAATGACCTTTTTTTACATTAAAATTACATTTAATTTTTAACATATAACAATGCTTAAATATTTTTTGCCTCTACTCACTTCCAAGTTCAGAAATAGAGTCAGAGCCCCCAGAAAGGGAGCAGATAGTAGGTCATATGTTTGAAGGAAAGGGAATAGTGTTCTAGTCAATTCTCTATCTCTTTGGGAAACAGAATCCCAGGGATGACAGGGCTCTCTCACAGGGTCACACCAGGCCTCTCCGGCAGAATTCCAGGATGCACGACCACCCACCAGCCTGCACTGCCATTTAAATCGGTTATGAAACGCAGGTAACAACCATACCTACCTCAAGGGACAGTTATGAAGTTAAATGATTTACATATGAAGCTTTCCAAATGATGCCTGGCAAAAAAAGCACTACTGACAAAGCCTTGTTCTCTCATCACTGCAATACTATTACAATTATGACTTCTGTTACAATCAAGGCCCCCATCAGCACCCTCAACGTCCCACAACTAGGATCAGTTATACTGTAAGAACAACAAACGAACAGGCAATGGTGCTTGCTTCCCTCACGGGCCATTCTGCCAGGAGAGTAACGTTGGCCGCCAGGAGGGCGGGGAGGCTGGGGATGCTCCCATTGGAGGTGGTGCCTCTGGCCCTCCTTTCTGCCAACCCGGCACATCCCCACACCTCTGTGCCTCCCCCGGCATATAAAAACTTCATCTCCCTATTCTGCACACTCTTTCTTAGAAAAATGTGTAAAATACATTCTTCACGTGCCCCCATCCATTCAGAATGATTTATCAAGAATATATCACAATATATTTATAAGAGAGTTAGGTTACAGAAGATGGAGCTTGGAGGGGCACCGATTGCTACTCTTTAATACATTTAAATAAAGTATGTGTTCAATCATTTTAAATAAAGATACTTAGTTAAGATTTTAAAATCTTTAGACAAAATTAAAATATTTAATTGTAAAAAATATACAAGCGGGGGAAAAAAAAAACTCCTGAAACTCAGTGGTCCCAGGAGGCTTCAGGAACCCACCCACAGGCAGTTGCATTTGTGGCTAGGGAGCCCTGACCCTCTCTGGCTACAGCTGATTGCAACCAGGTAACAGCTGTCCCCAGCCCACCCCCCAGATTATGGCCTGAAGATCAGAAGAAAAGACACAGACACGGCCATCAAATGGTACGGCTGTCAGTGACACAGGTCACAAATCAACAGTCAGCACCTGGGGGCCAAAGCCACAGCGAGAGCCTGGGTGTGGGGAAGGGTCCCAGAGACGAGACCGCAGGGGCCTGGAGCAGCCCCGGCCAGCCGGGTTTCTTGCCCCACATGGGTCCATGGAACCCCCTCGGCCTCCTGTTAGAAGTGCAGGAGACTCCCTGTTACAGAGGCATTCTTCAGTCCCTCTGAACAAACATGACCTCAACTAGCCTGGTAGGTTCACAGAGCGTATCACAGATGTGTTCTTCACCCTTGCCCTTTGTTACAGAGGTTGGAACAGTGTGTACAACACAGGAAGAGTCCTTTCTTAAGATTTACATACCAATACCCCAAGCTACTGCCCTACTTTGTGTCAGTAGAATAGGAAATTAAAGCAGAGAGGAATTCTGCAAAAATACTCATTCTGCAAAAGGATTTCAAGCTCTGTGGACCATCTACTCCAGAACATCTAAACAATACCTGCTTCGTGGAAGAAACATGGATTCCTTGATGAACACGGAACCGGAGAGAAGGATGTACCAGCAGGTCCCAATATCATCAGGACTGAAAAGGAAAGACAGTAACATCAGATGATTATCTCCAACAAACAGAAATAAAAACAAAAACACACAAAGCACACTGTACCCATGTTAATCTCAGAATCCTGAGGAACATCGAAATATAAAACATGTACCTAAAACGCCATTCTTCAACCACTGGAATAATTTTTAAAAATGATTTTTCACAGCCAAATAGCCTAATGATATCTATCAGTATATTTAAAACTACAGCACGTGCCATTTTCATTCCAAGTTTATTTTTTAGTTTAATTTTTTGAGCTGAAAATATTTTGTTTCATAAAAAGAAACATACAAAGAGGTAAAGAGTAGAACTGAGTTTTCCCACGCATCTCCCCTTTCTACCAAGCCCCCACATTTCTCTACCACAGTTGTGGGCATCATTTAGAACTTCCTTATCCACACAAGGATGGACAAACACTCGTTCCCTCCACCCTCTTTCCCTCTTTATACAGAAAAGAGGGCATATGCTACAACGTTCCTTCCTATGTGCTGACGCAAAGGTCTTTCCATCAGAAGACAGCTCTCTCATTAGACGTGGCTTATCTGACTTAAGCAAGTCCCTGCGTGTGTGCATGTGTGCAAGTTGCTTCATTCACGTCTTACTCTGTGATCTCGTGGACTGCAGCCCACCAGGCTCCTCTGTCCATGGGATTCTCCAGGCAAGAATATTGGAGTGGGGTGCCCATACCCTCCTCCAGGGGATCTTCCTGACCCAGGGATCAAACCCACATCTCCTCTATCTCCTGCCCTGCAGGGGGATTCCTTACTTATGAGCCACCAGGGAGCCACGCAAGCCCCTACTGCCCATCATTTCAGTGGTTTTTAATGTAGGCAATCATTGAAAAATAAAAGGAAAACTGTAATGAGTGATCTTGCACCTACAGGAGTAACTGTGATTAGTAACTAGATGTGCAGCTGCTGAGTCAAAGGGCACAGACAGTATAACTCTGATATTGGGTGGTTACTGAGTAACTCCGGAGAAGGCAATGGCACCCCACTCCAGTGTTCTTGCCTGGAGAACCCCAGGGATGGGGGAGCCTGGTGGGCTGCCGTCTATGGGGTCGCAGAGAGTCGGACACGACTGAAGCAACTTAGCAGCAGCAGCACTGAGCAACTGAGGAGCCTACCACCTCCGCAGGGCCGTGCTAGTAGAGTCTATTTATAATAAATATTTAACAAATTTTCAATGAGGGCTGTTCTAGGTGCCTAGGGGACTTCAGGAAACAACAGCAACAAAGATCCCTGTCCTCCTAGGGTAATATTCTGGTTGGACAATACACACTAAAATAAATACACTTAACTTCCCTGGCTATTCAGTGCTTAAGAGTCCACGCTTCCAAGGCAGGGGGCATGGGTTTGATCCCTGGTCAGGGAACTATTGATAAGAACCCACATACCACGTGGCATGGCCAGAAAGCTAAAAAATAAATAAAAGAATAAACAATAAATATAATAAATTAGCAAATTATAAATCCATGCTCTAGAGAATAAGTTAGTGTGTAGGGCAAGGAAAATAGGAGTGGGTTGTGATAATTTTAAATGCTCACTGAGCAGAGCACAATAGTCTCATTGAAAAGAGCACATCTGAGCAAAGGGGATGAGGGTCCAGTGGCTCCCAGATGGTGAGGCTTCTCGGCCAAGAGCACGGAGGTTGTGTAGAGGCCTCCAGCCGGGCAGCTGGGCAGGGCGGAGGGGGTGCAGCAAGGCAGGGGTGAGGGCATTCCATCCCTGACCCTGGTTGTTTATCACACTTCAGGGGTTTTGCCAATCTGCTCGACAAATATGGTATCTCAGTTCACTTTTACTTTTCCTCTTATTATTGTAAAAGCACCTTTCTTCTTATGTTCACAAGCCCTAGGCATTCCTCTTTCTGTGAAATCATAACTTTTAGCCAATGCTCTACAAGCCATGGGACTTTTTCTTATCTGGAAGCACTTTATTAAAACTATCATTTGGAAGACATGAGCTGTGACAACCTTCTCCCTAGGTTGCTGCTTCAGCTTTGATTTGGTTTCTTGTGCTTTTTGCCATGTGCTGAGTTCTTTTTAAAGAGCCAAGTTTACCAAATTTATTTGTTAGGACAGAGCTCAGCTTACTATGAAAACAGAAAGCCAAACAGAGCAGTGGCTGAAGCACAGAGAAAGTTCGTTTCTTTCGCGTGTACAGTAACAAGCGGTGTTGGAACCAGGGTCTTCCTGCTGTGCGGCTCGGTCACCCCAGCCCGTGGCTCCCATCTCAGACTCTAAGGGGCTGCTCCAAACCTCCCCGCCATGTGCACCTCTAACCACTAGAAGGAGGTACACACCCACCCATCTATCCTGAGAGGACGGCATGGAACCTGCATCCTGGCAAACCACACTTGAAACAGTCTGCAGCAACCTCTGCCAAATCTTTTCTATTTTGGCAAATGGATTCCAAAAGTTTTTAAAGGACACCAAGACTTCCCAGGTGGCGCTAGTGGTAAAGAACCCGCCTGCCAATGCAGGAGACATAAGAGATGCGGGTTCAATCCCGGGGTCAGGAAGATCCCCTGAAGAAGGGAATGGCAACCCACTTCAGTATCCCTGAACATCCACCAATTATCCTACGAATAGGGCTGATGCTTCATACCAGGAAAGCCGTGCCAAGGATTTAAAAAGTGAAGATAAGAAACTGGTCCTCTAGACCTCTCCCACTTACTATAATGTCATTTGCCTGATGGATGAGCTGCTTCTCTCCCTTTTCCAAAAAACTCAAATCTTAACTCACAAGAGCTGTGTTTGTTGCAGGAGGCATTTGCAGAGAATGACCAGTGCAACACTTGACTGGATTTGGTGGGCACGTACTACCTGCCACGCCAGATATGACAGTCAAAATGCCTTGATTTTTAAAAAAATTTATCAGAGTATTTTGATTTACAATAGTTTGTTGGTTTCAGGTGTAAAACAAAGTGAATCTCTTTTATATATACATCTGTGAAAGTGAAAGTTGCTCAGTCGTGTCTGATTCTTTGCAACCTCTTGGACTATACAGTCCATGGAATTCACCAGACCAGAATACTGGAGTGGGTAGCCTTCTCCTTTTCCAGAGGATCTTCCCAAGCCAGGAATCGAACCAGGATCTCCTACATTGCAGGCAGATTCTTTACCAACTAAGCTACGTGTGTGTGTGTGTGTGTGTGTGTCTTTGAAACATAAACAGTTATCTGTTCTATACATAGCAGTGTGTATATCTCAATACCAATCTCCCAATTTATCCCTCTCCTCCATTACCCTCTGGTAACCATAGGTTATTTTTCTACATCTGTAACTTTCTGTTTTGAGATAAATTCATTTGTACCATTTTTTTTAACGTGTAGGTATCAGAGGCAAAAACTTTTATTTTGAAGTCCTTACTCTTAAAAAAAAAAAAAATTTTATATTGGAGTATGGCTGATGGCATTAGCTTGGCTTGCTGGTAAAGAATCTGCCTGCCAATATAGGAGACATAGGTTCGATCCCTGGGTCAGGATGATCACCCTGGGTCAGGATGATCACCCAGAGAAGGAAATGGCAACCCACTCCAGTATTCTTGCCTGCAAAATCCCATGGACAGAGGAACCTGGCGGGCTACAGTCCATGGGGTTGCAAAGAGTCAGACATGACTAAGTGACTGAGCACAAAAATAGCCGATTAACAGTGTTGTAATAGCTTCAGGTGGACAGCAAAGAGACTCAGCCCTACACACACACAGACACACACACACACACGTATATCCATCCTCCCCCAAACTTTCCTCCCATCCAGGTTGCCACATGACAGTGAGCAGAGGTCCCTGTGCCATATAGTAGGTCTTGTTGGTTATCCATTTTAAACACAGCAGGGTTGTATCCTTTTTTAGATTCTACATTTAAGTGATATTTGTCTTTCTCTTAGTTCACGCAATATGACAATCTCTAGGTCCATTCATGTTGCTGATAATGTCTTTATTATTGAGTTGTCTCTTTTAAAGATTCGTATCTTATCAGTCAGTCAGTCAGTTCAGTTGCTCAGTACTGTCCGATTCTTTGTGACCCCATGGACTGCAGCACGTCCATCACAAACTCCCAAAGTCTACTCTAACTCATGTCCATTGAGTCAGTGATGCCATCCAACCATCTCATACTGTCAGCCCCTTCTGCCCCCAGTCTCAATCTTTCCCAGCATCAGGGTCTTTTCAAATGAGTTAGCTCTTTGCATCAGGTGGCCAAAGTCCTGGAGTTTCAGCTTCAACATCAGTCCTTCCAATGAACACCCAGCACTGATCTCCTTTAGGATGGACTGGTTGGATCTCCTTGCAGTCCAAGGGACTCTCAAGAGTCTTCTCAACACCACAGTTCAAAAGCATCAATTCTTCGGTGCTCAGTTGCATATCTGAGGTTATTGATGTTTCTACTGGCAATCTTGATTCCAGCTTGTGCTTCATCCAGCCCAGCGTTTCTCATGATGTACTCTGCATATAAGTTAAATAAGCAGGATGACGATTTACAGCCTTGAGATACTCCTTTCCAGATTTGGAACCAGAATATTGTTCTCTGTCCAGTTCTAACTGTTGCTTCCTGACCTGCATACAGATTTCTCAGGAGGCAGGTCAAGAAGTCTGGTATTCCCATCTCTTTCAGAATTTTCCACAATTTGTGGTGATCCACACAATGAAAGGCTTTGGCATAGTCAATAAAGTAGATGTTCTTCTGGAACTCTCTTGCTTTTTCGATGATCCAGTGGATGTTGGCAATTTGATCTTTGGTTCCTCTGCCTTTTCTAAATCCAGCTTGAATATCTGGAAGCTCACAGTTCATGTATTCTTGAAGCCTGATTTGTAGAATTTTGAGCATTACTTTACTAGCATCTGAGATGAGTGCAATTGTGCAGTAGTTTGAGCATTCTTTGGCATTGCCTTTCTTTAGGATTGGAATGAAAACTGACCTTTTCCAGTCCTGTGGCCACTGCTGAGTTTTCCAGATTTGCTGGCATATTGAGTGCGGCACTTTCACAGCATCATCTTTTAGGATCTGAAACAGCTCAACTGGAATTCTATCACCTCCACTAGCTTTGTTCATAGTGATGCTTTCTAAGGCCCATTTGACTTCACATTCCAAGATGTCTGGCTTTAGGTGAGTAATCACACCTTCATGATTATCTGGATCATGAAGATCTTTTTTGTATAGTTCTTCTGTGTATTCTTGCCACCTCTTCTTAATATCTTCTAATTCTGTGAGGTCCATACCATTTCTGCCTTTTAATGAGCTCATCTTTGCATGAAATGTTCCCTTGGTATCTCTAATCTTCTTGAAGAGATCTGTAGTCTTTCCCATTCTATTGTTTTCTTCTATTTATCTGCACTGATCCTGAGGAAGGCTTTCTTATAAAAAGAGAATAGAACCAAGAATACAAAAACAATGAGTCACTTAAGTTTCTCACAGTGAGATGCCACCAATAAAATATGTTTTACTCAACTGGCCAGAAAAGTCTCCTGAGTTCGTTAGAAACCACTGTGCTACCCCTGCCCTCTCCTGCATTTATAATAATTTTGTATCAGGTAGGGAGTGTTTCAGTGTAGACATAAGCCATTTTCCTTCAACATCTGCAACCACGCCCCTTCCCACAGGACTCTATTGCCAAGTAATATAGTAATATAGACTACTTTTAAAAAAGAAATGAAGAGAAAGAAATTACCTAGCAGTAACAGCATCCAACTTGTCTACACTTAGAGGGGAAGCAAAATCAATCTGCAATCTCACTTGCAGACATATGTGGTGGCGCAGCTGTTTAACAGAAGACTGACTAGTAGAATAATAATTACAAGCCTCACAGGAACAAATGGCCAGGGGAAAAAAATACTACACGTCAGTCACTGTGGATACAACTAATTTTATTCACCAATGTCATTTATATTTTTCCCAGTTGTTTAATGTTTTAAAATTATGAGCTCAGGAATCCCATCAAGGATTGCTGAAATGATAAAAGCTGAATCTCAGAGTAACTGACCATTTGCAACTAAAGACACCTAGAGATTACAGAGGCCCCTTTGATCACCAAAATGAACACCTAAGACCTAGAAGTTTTAGACAGAGCTAAGAACTCCAACAGACAAAGATTTGATTCCAACACCTCCCATCCTACACCTGACAAGATGAAAGCCGCAAAGCCCAGGGTATGATAAGGCCCTCAGCAGAGATTCTGTTTTGATTCTGTCAACAGAGAGAAAATGAATCAAGCCAAACAAAACAAGCAAGCAAAATATAGGACATCATGAAATGACCGATCCGCCATGCCATGTGATCAGACAGAAGGACCCTAAAAAGCCATCATGACTGACCAGTCTAGGTGCCCGCACCTCCTGGGCTAAACCAGAAGGGCAGGTGCAGCCTGGAATGACGGGAAGAAGCCACTGTAACCTGGTCCCACTCTTCCCACCTCACTTCCCTCTGCTCCTCAGCACAAACCCCCTTCCTAGATGGTATCTCCCTACCTTCTAAGTCAACCTGCGCCCCAAAGGAATGGCTCTAACACCACTTCTTCAATAAGGTCTTCACACTGATTCCCACACTCCAAAATACTTATCCCATCTCATTTATTCTGTTTTGTGCTTTTCTCTATCCATTTCTCATCCCTGAGCAACCTAGGTGTCTCCCTCCACCTACATGGAGGCCCCCTGCAGGCAGGGCCAGGAGCTGCAGCTTGTAGGAACAGGTCAGGATCTTAGCAGCATCTGCTCAGGGAACGGAGACCAAGACAGGCTTCTGCTTATAACCTGGACAGGAGGAAGCCCAGCCCTGATGACCAGCACCTAAAAGCAGCAGTCTGATGCCCTGCAAAGAGTAAAGGTTTGGAACACACATTCTGTCATACCAGCCATGTGATCCTGGTGATGTCAGGTCCTGGGGCTCTGATTCCTCAAATGTGAAATGGGGATATTAGACCTTCACAACGTCACTCTGATTTAATGACACAATACATACCAAGCACCCTGGTCTCTTCCTCTCTCTTACAACCGCCTCTGAAAGGGTCACCTACACCTTTCCTCTCTGCTCTCAACCCCAACGAGACCTGGGATTCAGACTGCATGCCACTCACCAACCTACACCGTTTCCTCCGCCTGTGCCTCAGGGCCTTCGAACAAACCTGCTCTTCCAGCTCCTAAAGAGTACCCTCAGCCTAGTAAACTCCTTACTCATCCTTTGAATTCCAGGTTAACGACCACTTCCTCTGAGAAACATTTTAGTACCTTCCAAATAAAGTGAGTCACTCTCTGCTGGGTTCCCAGCCACTCTGGACTTGTTCACAAGAAGCAGAGTATCATTATCTCAGAAGTCTTTCCTCTACTCTTCAGTACCTCCACAGACACACTAGACGATGCTCAACTGGCACTCAGATATTTTATTAATAAGTAATTAATAGTTGAATAGACACTAACTCAGGTGAGTTGTTAAAGTGTCTGAAAGTCAAAGCTGTTGAGTTTCAATTTACTAGGAACTAGAGAAATGAAGTGAGGGTTAAAGAACATCCTTGACAATAACCTAGATATCCACAGGGTGGCAGTGTCTCCCCATGAAAGGGCTTTGTGAGCAGCTGCATGGTCCCCGGTTCCCCTTTAGGAAGCAGACTGAATACGGGGACCTAGCAAGTTGATGGAGGCGGGGGAGTGGGGGAAGGGGGGGTGCGGATGATAAGCTAATAAATCAAAAGAAAACAGGTTAAGTCAGAAAGGGGATTATCAGAGGGCAAAAAAGTAATTGGAGAGAAGCCACTTAATTCAGTTGCTAATACAATACAAAATTTAAGTGAAGCCCAAGTGGCCCAAAGGCTTCAGAAAGGGTAGGAGGGACGGGGTGAGACAGGGGCTTCAGGCAAGGGCGCTCCTGTCCTTGTGGACACAGAGCTTCACACCCACCCCTACCAGCCACAAA
>SJXQ01011986.1:234595-265368 GCA_006408695.1 Aepyceros melampus | reverse complement strand
ACCACAGGGGAGGGGCAGCTCCTCCTCCAGGGGAAGGAGATCTGGGGGGAGAGGAGCAACACCACAGGGGAGGGGCAGCTCCTCCTCCAGGGGAAGGAGATCTGGGGGGAGAGAGCAACACCACAGGGGAGGGGCAGCTCCTCCTCCAGGGGAAGGAGATCTGGGGGGAGAGGAGCAACACCACAGGGGAGGGGCAGCTCCTCCTCCAGGGGAAGGAGATCTGGGGGGAGAGGAGCAACACCACAGGGGAGGGGCAGCTCCTCCTCCAGGGGAAGGAGATCTGGGGGGAGAGGAGCAACACCACAGGGGAGGGGCAGCTCCTCCTCCAGGGGAAGGAGATCTGGGGGGAGAGGAGCAACACCACAGGGGAGGGGCAGCTCCTCCTCCAGGGGAAGGAGATCTGGGGGGAGAGGAGCAACACCACAGGGGAGGGGCAGCTCCTCCTCCAGGGGAAGGAGATCTGGGGGGAGAGGAGCAACACCACAGGGGAGGGGCAGCTCCTCCTCCAGGGGAAGGAGATCTGGGGGGAGAGGAGCAACACCACAGGGGAGGGGCAGCTCCTCCTCCAGGGGAAGGAGATCTGGGGGGAGAGGAGCAACACCACAGGGGAGGGGCAGCTCCTCCTCCAGGGGAGGGAGATCTGGGGGGAGAGGAGCAACACCACAGGGGAGGGGCAGCTCCTCCTCCAGGGGAAGGAGATCTGGGGGGAGAGGAGCAAAACCACAGGGGAGGGGCAGCTCCTCCTCCAGGGGAGGGAGATCTGGGGGGAGAGGAGCAACACCACAGGGGAGGGGCAGCTCCTCCTCCAGGCGGGGGAGGGGACAGAGGTCCAGGCAGATCTGAGCACAGGATGGCCATGGAGTAGGAAGGGGATGTGGAGGGGACAGGGAGAGGGGACATCTGGACACAGGCTACCGTGGAAACCAGAAACCACATCACAGACTGAAAAGACTGCTAGGTCCTGGGAGAGGGACAGCTGGGCTGAAGTTCTGCAAGATGTGGATTTAGAGGAAATTGCCTTAGAAGATACCACTGATCTTAATCTAGCTTTTTCTAATAAAGGAACCATTTCCTCTTCTGCAATAAAGGGAGATAAATCCCATATCTAAGTGCTTTGAAAACTCTTTTGGAAACCAAGCACCCATTCCAACACGTGTGTGGATAGTGGGCGTGCAGTACAGTTACCTGAGTTTAAAGAGTGTCTGCATGTGCTTTAAATTTAAGAAAACAAAACACATTTTGATGGTTCAATTTCTTATCCAAAGGTTTTTTTAGCACTTTAGTAGATACTAAACCAAAATGGTGAGGATGGCTGGCCATTAAAGAAAAAGAGAATGGACACATTTATTTAGCTCCTTTCTTAAATTCTCTGAAGTCCTTCAGGTATGAAATGTACACTGTCCCACTCAGCACTTCCAAGCCAGCAAAACAACCATATGCAGTCAATAACAAATGAAAGGAAGGGAGAATTTACCTGATGTTTTTGTCCACTGTGTAAAGCTCAACTAACAATACCTAACTTTCTAGGATAACAAATACTAGATCCTAAATGGGCACGTCTACACTTTAAAAATTCCATTTCATCAGAATCACAACTCTCCCTTGAATCGCAGTACAATCTAAAATGGCATTCTGCCATACTGCTCATGTTAAAATAACGCCAGGGGAGTTACTGATAGAACACTGTTGTCATTAGTCCTTCCTAAACAAAGCTTAAAGAAGTTAAAACAATGGGAGAACAAAATCTAAATGATGAGAACAGTGGATGGAGAGAGGACACTGCCCACCGCTGGCATTTCTGACTGCGCATGCCTGCTCTGTGTTTTCCACACAGGGCCCTGCATATCAGCTGCACACTGGCACCAAAACAGGGACCCTGTGATCACTGTTCCCATTTGACAGATGAGAACAGCGAGGCACAGAGGTGGATTAAAAGAGTATTAGATTTACCTGGTGAAATTATGATAATTATAGTCTTTGAAGTCACCAGCACACAAACATAAAAAGGAAAACAAATACTCATCTCTCAGTTATAAAACCAAATTCTGAAAGTCTCAGATATTTCAACTACACTGTGTTCTCCAAGCTCAAGCAGACAAGTCACTCCCACCGTGAGGTAGAAACAAGAGGTCCCTAGAAAAGCGGTGGTATTACTAACATCACAGGAGTTTTACACACCCCAAATACAGATGTTCTTTCATTTTTAAAACTGCACCTACACCAACTGCTCAGAGAAAAGACAAGCCTGTTCACGGATCATCATCCTTCACACGAGGTCGGCCAAAGCCTGGGGATGTGGCTGGGCGAATCTACATTCAGTCTCTGAACTTTGGGTCTTATGAAATCAGGACCCACAGACTCTTCACTGCTTACACTGCCACCTGATTCTAATTCGTCAAAAGGAACAATTAATACAATCAATTCGGGCTGCACATTCCAGCCCAAATGCAGTCAACGAAGGATATTCCAAGTCATGGCTGTGTGTGTTCAGCAGAGCTCATATTCGTGGCCTAAACTGACTCTATTAAAAAAGAAAAAAAGTATATTTAAAACACTGCAATCTACCTTTCATTTAAATGGATAATAAATAATAACTGTTAGGAAGCCAGGGCAATGCAGGCAGAAGGGCTGATGAGTTGCAGGGGCCGCCCCCACCCCTTGGCAAGGCGCCCTCCACCCCATGGAGAGATGCGGTCCTCAACCCACATGCACAGGACACCATCTTCTATGAAGGCATGAAAGGGGTGGGGCTGCTGCTGTGGAGGGGGACAGCTGAGGCTGCAGAGTCACCAGGTCTGCAGGGGGCGAGTCCAGACCCAGGTTGAGCCCTCTTCTCAGGACAGCTTTCTGTTCTCTCCAAGCCTCAGGGCTCCCCCACATAAAACAGCAGTGATGAAAAGATCCACCAGGACGGCTGTAAGAAGGAAGTAAACTAATACACACAAAGCTTGGATTCAGGTATGCAGGATGGACAGAGGGCTTGTTACACGTGTGCTGTTTGTTATCTCATCGTCAACACGGCCCAGATCATGTTTCAGGGGGAAAGGACAAACTAATAGAAAGCTGACAGTGACTGCCACTGGACTGCTGAAACTAATTAATAATACTCATCAGAGATCATCAACCCTAACATACGTACACCCATTCCACAGGTAGCTTTTAATTGCTCCTAAAAGAGACTAATAGTCTAAGTTATTTACATCTTGATTCCTTCAAAGATAAATATATTAAGGGCATTTGCCCCCAGTGTGAGTTTTCTCATTACCAATTACATCTGGTTATTTTGTACTCTATTGTACATATGTACAGCCTTTGAAGCCTAAGATGGATATAGACAGCCAAGAACCATCCTGCATCAGATCTGCCCATGTCTTCTTCTAAAATCCATCCGTGGGACCTCCTTGGTGGGGTCCAGTGGTTAAGAATCTGCCTTCCAATGCAGGGGACTCAGGTTCGAGCTAAGATCTCATATGCCTCAGGCAACTAATCCTGTGCATCACAACCTCTGAGCCTGAGCACCACAATGGAGATCCAGTGTAGCCAAAATTAAAAAGAAAAAAATCCACCCCTGACTGTCCCATTTCTGCTGTCTTTGCCCCAGTTCAAGCATCATCATCTCAGATTCTGGCAGTGGCCTCCTGACAGATCTCCCTGCCAGTCCACTCAATCCAGCTCTCCCCCTGTGCTTTCAGGCAGACACAGATCCTATCTTTGAGGGAATGAGTGGGGCTGGAAGGCCTCTGGTCACATCATTTTGCTGCTTGAAAACTAGTCACTTACCTGCAGATTAAAAGACACTTAAGAAAGATACCAACCAATAAACAAACTGTACCCCCAAAATTTAATTTTCATGATATGAAAGAATTATGTTTTGAAGTTTGATGATAATACTGTGGCTAAGCTTTTTTTTCCTTCTTGAGTCTATCTTTTAAAGATAAAAATACATATCAAAACAACTTTGGGTGAATTGATATGCCTGGATTTCCTTCAAAATAACCTACTGGAGGTGGAGTAAGAGATAAAGCACTGTTGGTGATCAGCAGACAGTGCGGCATGATGAATCCATGGGGGTCTGTTTTATTACCATGTCACTAATACTGTCAACATCTGTGATTTTCCATGATAAAATGTAATTGAGAAGGAAGAGTACTCATCTCCAGTTGCCTAAAGAAGCAAGGATGACTTTTTTAACAATACACTCCAAGCAAACGTGACTATGACCGACCTCTTCTCCTGACCCCACAGCGCCCCAGGCCACTCGCACCAAACTTGCCACACTATTCAAAATGTGAGGCCAGGCCCCTCCCCTCTCGGTGCCCCTGCAGACATGGTGTCTCCTGCCAAGAAAGTCTCTCGAGACACCAGACACGCTAGGAGACGTAGTACAAAGGCTACTTCTCCCAGACCCTGCCCTGCACCTCTTCTGAGCAAACCTATGGTCTCAGTCATTCTGGTTGGTTGGTTTTCACTGTTGCTGTTTTCCATTTTTTTCTGTTTGTACTTCTACCAAAAGATTAAAGTCTCCTTAAAGGCAGATGCTGTATCTTATTTATTTCAATAAAGACTCCTTATAATATGCATGAAAAGTCGTAATTATTTAGTAAGTGCCTTGAGAAACAGGAAAAAAGTCAACAGAACAACCATCACTCGTGGTAAACTGTCAGCAGAATTATATGTCTAGTAGTTCAGAACTTAACATCCTTAATACACCAATATTTATCTACTGCGTGCTTATCACATTCTTTAAGAAACTAGTTCCCATTGTTTCAAGGAGTGTGTTACACACCTTAAAAAGAATATCAATATGATTTAAGGAAGAAACTAAGCCCAGAGAGACATGGGCAGTTTATTTTTCTGTTGGTGGTCCAGTGGTTAGAACTCTATGGTTTCTCCACTAGGGCCCAGGTTCAATAGCTGGTTGGGGAACTAAGATCCCATAGGCCACAGAGTGCAGTCAAAAAAAAAAAAGACAAGCCAAAATATGGCATTTATGCTATCACTAACCCTCATCTGGTGTGATGGTGGGAATATACACATTTTGTTCCTTTGGAAAGACTCCAGTCCAGACTATTTCTCATTTCATAACGATAAAAGTCAAAATACTCCATAATGTCAAATACCGTTTCTGAACTACATGAAAGACACATAAATGCATGTGCAGACTTATCAGCAAAGGGCTGCAAACTTTTACTTTACGACCGGAAACAGCTGAAATGCTTCCCATGCTACAATATGCAATGAAAGTTAATGCAAAATTAAGTAACACTGACTGACAAGGTGTCCCTAGTAATTCTCTGATACTCTAAGTGCATCATTTAGCTGCAATATCACATATGGTGCAAAGAAAAGGGAAACACCTACTAGTACAAAACTTCATTGGCTTCATGTCTCTCATATCTCACAGTTTCACACATCAACCTGCAAAACAGAAAATAAAGACGTGAGTTCATCATCTGTCGTTAAAAAACACACTAATAGTTTTAAATTGTAAATGAGACATTATATAGAAAATCAAGATTATTTCTATGAATTATCACGACCATTTACTGGCCTCAAATATTTATGGTACCTAGGTTAACAAAATAAAATGAAATCTGGTAAAGAAGAGCTTGAAAAGAAACATTTTTTTAGATGTCAGCTTCACCAGGTTTATTTCATAGAGAACAAAATTGTATGTGTTTTATACTTTGTAAAGGACATGTGGACAAATTAATGTTCTCCAAGGTAAACAGAAAATGAAAAGGAAGCTGAAAACCAGAAAGGAAGCCTATTAATTCATAAAGTGATAACGTCATCCACAGTTTAACACTGATGTTACTTAACAGTATGGAATTTCAGACAAAAGTAGGCTTTCATTAAAGTCATTATTTTTATGACTAAAATGACTAAACATATGCTTTATAATTTAAAGATTTGTTATTTCAGCTGATTCATCTCTGAAGGAAAAATTATGGGAAACATGAATGTTTAAATATTCAAAATTACCTCAAGAACAGCATCTTCAAAAAACATCTTATTATATTAAGCCTGAGTAAAATGTCCCAAAAGTACAGAAATGCAAAAGAGAAAATGACTATTTCTTCCTAAGGAGAAACTAACAAGGAATAATAAGGACTGGCTATAAAAGCGATTATTTCAACAGCATCTGCACTTTGGTCAGTGGGGGCTACCAACCTCCCACCTGTGAAACACTGGGATCAAACACACAGATATGTTCCCTGTCTGCAAACACCAAACAATGCCACCACTCTTAATTTTTTTTTTCACCTGAAAACACCTCACCTGAGTTCTCTTTTGCCTTGCTCTTCCTGCGACCACCACCCTAGTTCAGAGTCCCTCGGGCTCTCAACCCCTATCCCGAAACATTCACTGAACTCCGGGAGGCAGCATGGGTCCTTGAACACACATTAAACACAGTTTTAAGTGACTGAATCACACGAATTCTTCCCAGGAAAGGACGAGAGACTTAAGTCATGGGTCTAAAAATACCAGGTCTTAAATTATGTAACAGGCTCTGCCCTGCTTCCTGTCACATCCTCTCCAAGATCTCAGTCTTGCTACAGAGGCTCCTGTGCTCCTGCACGCTCGTCTCCTCCCTCCCCATCACCCGTTTCTCCCTCTTTCCTGAATGGCTTCCTTTGATACATAAACATACCTTACGTCCACTGCCCATAAAGAGGGAGAGGACACTCTTGAACCCACAGCCCCCCCAGCTACTATCCACGTTCTGCTTTTCCTATGATGGAAATTCTCTCTTTAGAGTTGTCTACATTAATAAACTGTCTCATCCTCCTCTCACTTCCCAATCACCAGGTCCTTGAAACTCAAAACAAACAAACAAAAAAACACCTCGAAGAGCTACCAGCATCCTCTCTGTTATCTAAGTCTTTTCTGACCTTGTACCAATTCCACTTCTCAGTAGCATGTGATGACTCTCTTTTCCTTACAGCATTATCGTCTCTTAAGTCGCCTGGTTTTCCTCTGATTCAATTCAGTTCAGTAGCTCAGTTGTGTTGGATCTTTGCGACCCCATGGACTGCAGCACGCCAAGCCTCCCTGTCCATCACCATCTCCCAGAGTTTACTCAAGCTCCTGTCCATTGAGTCGGTGATGTCATCCAGCCATTTCATTCTCTGTCATCCCCTTCTCCTCCCACCCTCAATCCTTCCCAGCATCAGGGTCTTTTCAAATGAGTCTGTTCTTCGCATGAGGTGGCCAAAGTATTGGAGTTTCAGCTTCAGCATCAGTCCTTCTAATGAATATTCAGACTAATTTCCTTTAGGATGGACTGGTTGGATCTCCTTGCAAACCAAGGGACTCTCAAGAGTCTTCTTCAACACCACAGTTCAAAACCATCAATGCTTCGGTGCTCAGCTTTCTTTATAGCCCAACTCTTACATCCATACATGACTACTGGAAAAACCATTGCTTTGACTAGATGGACCTTTGTTGGCAAAGTAAGTCTCTGCTTTTTAACATGTTGTCTAGGTTGGTCATAACTTTTCTTCCAAGGAGTAAGCGTCTTTTAATTTCATGGCTGCAGTCACCATCTGCAGTGATTTTGGAGCCCAGAAAAATAAAGTCTGACACTGTTTCCACTGTTTCCCCATCTATTTGCCATGAAATGAAGGGACCAGATGCCATGATCTTCATTTTCTGAATGTTGAGCTTGAAGCCAACTTTTCCACTCTCCTCTTTCACTTTCATCAAGAGGCTCTTTAGTTCTTCTTTGCTTTCTGCCATAATGGTGTTTATCATTTGCATATCTGAGATTATTGATATTTCCCCAGCAATCTTGATTCCAGCTTATGCTTCATCCAGCCCAGCGTTTCTCATGATGTACTCTGCATAGAAGTTAAATAAGCAGGGTGACAATATACAGCCTTGATGTACTCCTTTTCCTATTTGGAACCAGTCTGTTGTTCCACGTCCAGTTCTAACTGTTGCCTCTTGACAACAGATTTGCACACAGATTTCTCAAGAGGCAGGTCAGGTGGTCTGGTATTTCTGCCTTTAAGAATTTTCCAGTTTGTTGTGATCCCACAGTTAAAGGCTTTGGCATAGTCAATGAAGCAGATGTTTTTCTGACACGCTCTTGCTTTTTCAATGATCCAATGGATGTTGGCAATTTGATCTCTGGTTCCTCTGCCTTTACTAAATCCAGCTGAATATCTGGAAGTTCACAGTTCACATACTGTTGAAGCCTCGCTTGGAGAATTTTGAGCATTACTAGCATGTGAGATGAGTGCAACTGTGTGGTAGTTTGAACATTCTTTGGCATTGCCTTTCTTGGGATTGGAATGAAAACTGACCTTTTCCAGTCCTGTGGCCACTGTGGAGTTTTCCAAATTTGCTGGCATATTGAGTGCAGCACTTTCACAGCATCATCTTTCAGGATTTGAAATAGCTCAACTGGAATTCCATCACCTCCACTAGCTTTGTTTGTAGTGATGCTTCCTAAGACCCACTTGACTTCACATTCCAGGATGTCTGCCTCTAGGTGAGTGATCACACATCGTGATTATCTAGGTCATGAAGATTTTTTGTATAGTTCTGTGTATTCTTCCCACTTCTTAATGTCTTTTGCTTCTGTTAGGCCCATACCATTTCTGTCCTTTATTGTGCCCATGTTTGCCCGAAATGTTCCCCTGGTATCTCTAATTTTCTTGAAGATATCGCTAGTCTTTCCCATTCTATTGTTTTCCTCTATTTCTTACCAAGCATTTTTTCTGACTCCTTTGGACTCCCTGCCAGTTTTCTGACCAGGGATTGAACCCAGACCCTCCGCAGTAACAGTACAGAGTCCTAATCACTTGACCACCAGGGAACTCCCTACTTGACTTCTAAATGGACCACCTCCAGGGGCTGTCAGACCTTCTCCTCTGCACCATGTAACCTCATCCAGTCTGTGATTTTTTTTAATGTCATCCATAAACTGATGGCTTCCAAAGCTACACCCCACACTTAAGCCCTCACTGTGATAACCACCCTTCTAAATGCCTACTTGGTGTAATAGCCATTTCATCTTCAAAACATCCAAAAATATCTTAAATTTCTACCCCACAAATCTGCTTTTCCCCAGTCAGAACCCAACTGTTTAGGTCAAAAGCTTTGGCATCACCATCCTTGACTCCTCTCTTTTGTTCACAGCCCGTCTTTCCACCAGTTCCTGTTTCAAAAAGACATCCTCCCAGGCTGACCACGCTCACCACCCACCTGTGAAAACCTGGTACCAGCCATCGTGCTCGCGTGCTCTGCCGCTCATTCTTGCCTGACTCTGTGGCCCCATGGCCTGCCAGGCTCCTATGTCTTGGAATTATCAAGGCAAGAATACTGGAGTGCGTTGCCCTTTACTCCTCCAAGGGATCTTCCCAACCCAGGGACAGGCCCCAAGTTTCCTGCAGCTCCAGCACTGGCAGGTGGATTCTTTACTGCTGACTCACCTGGGAAACCCGTCTGAGCCATCATCCCACTATTATCTCCTACGAGGACTACAGAGGTAGCTTCTGCTTCTGTTCTGCACACCTGTTGCCTGTCCTCCTGACATGCAGTCACAGCACCTCACACCTGCTCTGAATCTCCACTGTCTTCAGCAGAAAATCCAAGCCCCTGTCCTTGAATACACAGCCCTGTGCTGCTGACTGGACTGAGCATCCTGGCCTACACTCACCTTCCCATGGCTCCTGCCTGCTCCCACCCAGAGCATCAGGACCCATCGGCACTGTGGGGAATCTCTGAGCAGCTGAGCTGACACAAATGTTCCCTCTTTCCAACCACAAAGTAAGAGCAGCCCAACATGCTAACATCTGAATGAAACAACAATGGTCTACACCCCTAAATCCTGTGTGCTCCACTAGGAACATAAGCTCCGTGGCGGCAGGGGTCTGGTCAACTTCACTGAGGCGTCTCCACAACCGACCTGATTTCCAGCACATAGCAGGTGTGCAGGTGACAACTGATGACTGCATAAATCAGCCCAACCAGCACCAACAGAAGATCAGGGCAAAATCATCTATATGACAATGCTGTAAATACATGGGAAAAGTACCCCAAAAACTTTTTCTTAAATGCTGTTAACAGAATGTTTGATCTTCCCTGAATTCCTAAATATACTAGCCAGATTTCAGTTGTCCCTTAATGTCTAAAACTGCCTGTGTAATAATAATTATGCTCATCCATAATGCTGAAGAATGTATACATGGACACACACACATATACTATATACAGTTTTATATATATATATATACACACACACACATATATATATTTTTCCCCCCAGCAAGCTCTTGTTTCCAACATTGAATGGCCGCAGTTACTCTGCTTTTTAAAGATATTTGGCCTCAATTCCCAACTGGAGCTTCCTCCTCCCCTTTGGCAAATATGCTGCCTCTAATCCATATGGATTAAGGGAGTAAACATTAGAAAAATGACACTGTGTGGGAAAGACATCCAGGTTTTCAGTGAAGCTCTGAAACCTTCAGATTGTGTAGAGTGAGCAACCTCACAGCGACACAGCCATGACAAGTGCTCGGGATCCATGCCCTGGGTAGCCCCACAGCACACCACGCGGGGCTCCCAAAGAGGAAAGCCTCCCCATCCGCCCCCCCCCAAATACCAGTGTCCTGCTGCCCAGCACTGAGGAAACAGACTTGGAAAATCTTACGAGCTGCTCTTTTTTGTTGTCTTCCTAAATTTGGAAAACTGCATTACATGTAAGTCTTAACTGCTCTCTTTAATCCCACAGAGAAAACTTTTATTTATAAAATTCAAAGGAAGTAACATACAAATAAGATGTATTTTCCCCAGAAATGGTGGTTACCACAAAGCAGTTTATCCAAGTCATTGAGTTTATCTGTACCTCTTTTCTCGCTATTATTCATTTTGGTATTCTAATCTTGTTCTAAAAAGGACTTAGTTTCAGCTGATGTTTTTCATAAGTATGAGAAACAAACTACTTTTCAACATAAGCAGAACAAGATAAACATCCTAAAGGTGTCTCCTTGTTAAGTTCATGCCAACAAAGTTGAATGATCTCCAAAATGGACTTTTTAAGGCACAAATACACTAAACTATACTGTTGAAGTAAACAGTTATTTCCAGCCAAAATTTACTTTTGAAACAGCAGGAAATTTATGGTTCTGAAGCAGGTTAAGGGGTGTATGGGGCTTTATTATATTACCTCTACTTTTTTAATCTTGAAAATCTTCATAAGATGTATTAAAATTTTCCTTTTTTTATTGCATAGAATTACTATTACCTTAAATAATTTTATGACCACATATACTACAGACACACATTATATAATCAATATAATCTAACTATCGAAATATTACCCATGTGAATTTTTATATGCATTGGCAAAGTGACATTTGCATTTGTATATTAATCAATTTGCATTTGCAGGTTAACTGCACTCAGTAAAACAGATAATTGGCACTACAGGCTTTTCCTAGGATGCTGCTGCTGCTACTGCCGCTAAGTTGCTTCAGTAGTGTCCGACTCTGTGCGACCTCATAGAGGGCAGCCCCTCAGGCTCCGCTGTCCCTGGGATTCTTCAGGCAAGAACACTGGAATGGGTTGCTATTTCCTTCTCCAATGCATGAAACTGAAAAGTGAAAATGAAGTCACTCAGTCGTGTCCCACTCTCAGCGATCCCATGGACTGCAGCCTACCAGGCTCCTCCATCCATGGATTTTTCCAGGCAAGAGCACTGGAGTGGGTTGCCATTGCCTTCTCATTTCCTAGGATATCTGTCATCAAAATTCATAAAATGAAAATTTCATTCACACTTTAGAAATTATCCTCACTTTCATTTGAGCCATCTTCTAAATTCCCAATGGTTTGGCCCTTTCTAATAAAACTTGACTGAATTTTTAAACACTTAACCTACAATCTATTTTAAATGATTTTCATTAAAAATTTAATTTTAGAAGTATTCAATCCTCTTGATATGTTTTTCAATTAACAACAAAATATGAAATTGACATGCTCAAAAATTAATTAGTGTTTAAAGAGTAAAAGGGAAATACATAGAAAAACTATTCCTTTCATAATTAAAAACTGCTGGTATCAAAAGTATCTGGAGATGGAGGAAACAGAATTTTCCCTTAACTTCCTAGTTGGTGTTTATATGCAATCCATCTTCCCAAGGTCCTTTCTTTTCTGTTCCAGTTAATCACTAGATTATACAAGATGTTTTGATCTTTTAGTATAAGCCCAGATAACCATAAATAAGGCTGCTGTGTTGCTGTACAAGAGAAGCGATGAGAGTTTTACGAGTGGACTCACATAAAATCAACTATGGTATAAAGTGAGTTTCCCAGAAAAAGGCAGACAACTTAATGCAATAAATATATTCCATACAAAGACCTAAAACAACTAAAACAATGAACTGAGTCCTTCTCTGAACAGTTAAAAACATTCTGGTTTCATATGTATCTGAGTGCTAAGAAACTGATTTTTATTTACCAGGATGGCAAACAATGCTCCTTTGGTGTATTCACCAAGTGGGGTTTATTACCTTAGGTGAGAAGATGGACAGGAAGGAGAGAGGTGATCACTCTGGCAGGAACGTCAAAAATTACCACATGGATGTAAAACTTACAAGGCCAAGTATGGAGGCCAGATGAGGCAGAGTGCTCAGAATTAAGTTATCTTTAATCCTACAGTCCTACTTCTACAGGATAATAAATGATCATATCAAATTCTAGCATCCCACTGTTATTCATCTTAAACTTACTTACCGAAGCTGATGCTCTCTCAGGTTGGACAAGGCTTCCATTCCATGTAAATAGGAATACACTATTTCCAGATCCTGTTTGGAAAAAAAAGGATAGGAATTATTAGACTTGTCAGGAAAAGAGGCTTCTAAAATAAGTCATTATATTTACAGACCAAATTAAGGATAGCTTTTTTTCAAATACAAGTTTTTTAGACATCAAAAATCACATTTATATTCAGAGAAATCCTGGGCCTACACAATGTCATCCATCACCGCTGCCTTTGGGACACATACAAAGGCCATAAAAATATAAATGACACTGGCTCAAAGTTATGAAAATAAATTCCTCATAAGTTGTTACCAACTATTTTCTAGCTTTAACAGTAAAATATCAAAAGTAACATTTTAATTGTAAAGTACAAATATTTGCCAATTCAGTCATTATTTTCTTAATTAATGCATGTTACTTCATGCCTACACTTAAAGATGAGCATGAATCCAATTTTTCTTTCCAATTCTTACCAAGTGACTTTTCTTACATACAGAAATATTTAAATTTAAATATTCTCCTTTTAAAAAAGAGACACTTGCCTTGTTTTAACAGATCATGTTACAATACTTAGAAAAAAGAGTCCTAGTAATTCATGAAAGTTTAGAACAGGTAAAGATTCAAAATCCGTTTATACTGATTTACATGACAAGCAGGCAAGGAACCAGCATTTTTTTTAATTGCAGTACAGTTGATGTATAATATTATGTAAGTCTTAGGTGCACATGAGTTAGTATTTTAAGACTCCAATGAATAGCAGCTTCTGATCTCAAGAATATGAAGAGATATCTACTCCTCCTCCAAATCTTGGCCAAAATCTAAAACAAACATATTTTTAAATATCTGTAAAATTATCCTCTTCCTTTTTAAAACAAAAGCCCTATTGAGATATTCACACTTTTTTTCTGGTGGAAGACCACAGGACCAGGTAGGGAGTGCAAAAACCTCCACCCCCACCCCACACTGAGGCTACACCTCCTTCTAGAGAGTTGCTGTAAGCAGGCCCAGAGGTTCTCAAATATATTAGAACTCAAGATTTATTGCTTGTGAATAATTCCATGGTTTGTCTTTGTCAAACACCATCATAATTCTTGGCATTTTACCACCCAAAAAACAACCCCATAACCATTAGTACTCTCTCCCCACCCTCCCTTTCCCTAGCTCCTGGCAAGCATTAATCTGTTTTGTGCCTACAGAATTGCCTGTTCTGGACATTTCGTGTAAATGGAATCTCACAATGGAATACGTGCTCTTTTGTGACTGGCTTCCTTCTCTTGGCCTAATACCTTCAGGGTTCATCTACGCTGCAGCAGGTAATGATACTTTCCTTTGTATTGCAAAATAATATTCCACGGTAGACAGATGCCACATTGTGTTTATCCATTCATCAGCTGATAGATATTTGAACTTTCCCTGCTTTATGACTGGCATGAATAATGCTGTTATCAACCCTCATGCATACATTTCTGCTTGCACACCTGTCTTTAGTTCTCATGGGAATGTATATACCTGGAGCAGAACTGCTCGTTCATAAGATAACTCTTGTCTTTCGCTTGTTAACCTAAGTGGCTATAGCTGAGGACTCTAATTTCTCCACATACATCCTTGCCAACACTAATGTCTGTCTTTTCTATTTTAGCCTTCCTAGGTGGTTTGAAGGTGTTGAGTTGTATTTCCCTAATGACAATTTTTCATGTGCTTACTGGCCATTTATACGTCTTCGGGTAAATATCTATTCAATTCTTTGTTCACGTTTTAATTGGGCTATTTGTCTTCATCATTGCACGTTAAGGATTCTTTATGTATTCTGGATGGGAGGCCCTTTCCAGATACATTATTGGGTAACATTCTCTCCCTTTCCGTGGGCTGTCATTTCACTTTCTTGGATAGTACCCTTCGAAGCACAGGGTTTTTAATTCTGATGAAACTCAACTTATGTACTCTTTTGTTGTGTATGTTTTTATAGTCAGATTTAAGAAACAGTTGCCTGATCCAAGGTCACAAAAATTTATTAATATATTTGCTTCTACATAGAGTTTCTTCTTCTACAGTCGTAGCTCTTATGTTTAAGTCTATACTTCATTTTTAATTATTTTACGTATACAGTAAGGTAAGCATTCAACTTCATTCTTTTACATGTAGATATCCAGTTATCCTATCGTCCTCTATTGAAACACACTATTGTTTCCCCAGTGAACTGCATCGCTACCCCTGCCGAAGATCAATGGATCACAAATGTCAGTATTTATGTCTGTACTCTGAGATCTGTTCCATTGGTCTACAAGTCCGTCCTCATGCCAGAACCACAAAAGGTCTCGTTTATGCAGCCTTAGAGCAAGTGTGAAATCAGAAATTGTGAATGTTTCAACCTTATTCTAGCTTCTTGGGTACACGTGAATTTTAGAATCAGCTTGTAAATCTCTGCAGAAAAGCCAGCTTTAAAAAGGATTGCAAGGAAACTAAAGATCAATTCAGGTAGTGTTGCTCCTGTAACAGTATTGTCTCCTAATCCATGACATGGGATGTTTCTTCCTTTACTTAGGTCTTTCTTAATTTCTTTCAACAATGTTCTGTACTTTTCATTGCACAAATCTTGTACTACATTGGTTAAATTTAATCCTCTGTCTCGGGTAAGAAAAAATTTTTGAAACCTTAATTAAGGGTACCTTTGAGACAATTCAAACTATGTGTGCAATTAGATTTCATACATTAAGGGCACAGATAACAGACAATGATTGACAGAATAAACTAGGCAAGGAAATTAAAACCTTTCTAAGAGGATTCCAAGAAGATTTTAGAACAATATTATGATGTGCTGGGGGGTGGGGGTTGAGGTAAGACCTCATTTATGATTCTCAATTGCCCCAATTTAAAACTTATCAATACAGAAATTTAAAGTAGCACCTTCTGATGGTAAAGTTTCAGATAAAGTGAAGGACTTTCATTTTATTCATCTGTAGCTTTATTTCCCACAAATCTTATGAAAGCTATTTATAGACTGAAATCTACATGTAGATCTAAAAATTCAATACAAATGAGGAAGCTAAAACAAAACCATCCCCACTATCCAGTCCAAAACCCCTTCTTTAGAAGCAATCCTACCCCAATCATAATATTATTTTGTGCAGGTAGGAAAAGCCAATAAAAATGTCTCAAATAATGAGTTTTCTTTAATCCTCATAGTGGAAAGTCCTTCTGAATAATGCTAAGGTTCACATTCTATTTTATGTATTATAAATGTGTGTGCTGCTGTAGTCCTTAAACAGTAACACAGAAACTACCCTCCCATTTATGAAGAGTTTATAATCTGAGTCTAACATGAAAGTCTGACAATTTTTTTCACTGAAATATTGATCAGCCTGTTATAAGCTGCCCAAGGCCCATAGTACTTCTAACAGACAAGACTATTTACATTCATTAACCTTAATCAGGCACATACATTTACACTGAAAAAGTCTATTTAGCAAAGGAGTAGAAAGAAATAGGATTTTTCCAAAGTGCACATCTCTGGGGCAGGAAGATCCCCTGAAGAAAGAAACAGCTACCCACTCCAGTATTCTTGCCTGAAGAATTCCATGGACAGAGGAGTCTGGTGGGCTACAGACCATGGAGTCGTAAAGGATCAGATGACGTCCAGAGTTTCCTCTATTACTCTAGCGTGAGTCTAAGAAAAGAAACTTGTGTCACGTGGTCTGGCCTCAAGGAGCTTGGAAACTCCAGGACAGACATCATGTTTCCACATGAAGTTGTCCCAGGGAAGGCAGTTTCATCTAGCTGGAATTAGATGACTTCACAGAGAGTCCACCTCAACCTGAGATCTCTTCTCTGTAACTAACAGAGTCAATGTAACACACTGACGTCAGCAGGCAAGAAGTAAGTTGATGTAATGTTCCACTTGTGACCAGCACAGGTTTGGGTGAGTCAGAAAGCTTAGGAAAGGCATCAGTCTGGCCTCAGACTCCCAGGGATGAAAGACAATGAGCAGAGATTCAGACTAAGAAAGGAGAAAGCTGCTGGTAGCCAGGCTTCCAGCAACACAGAGCCCGAGACCCAAAGACTAGGTTTACTAGAGATGAGGGATTGCAGGGGACTTAAAGACACTGAAAGGCAAAAAGGAAGACAGGTTTTCTCCTACTCTCCTAGGAGCAAGGTGGTATTTTCAAATAGGCAAATGTGGCCTTTTCTTTCTTATCAATTTCTTCTACCCTCTCCCCAGGTGTCCAGTGGCCTGAATCACCCCCACCCTCAGTCTAGGCCCCCCACTCTGGTCTACAAGCTAATGAGAGAAGACCTGAAGCAAATGTGAGTGATCAGAGGGGTCTTGTATCTTCTCAGGGGAACTATCGGTTGATGTCTACATTTCCACAGTCCAAATAAATCACCAGGTGGTCGGAGGTTTCAGAAACGAAATACACTGGGGCGTGAGGGACAAGACCCAGGGATCCAGGCTTGGCCGGGAGCCGCCTCACCCCTCAGCGCCAGTCCCTCACACTTTTCCACTCTTCATGCAGAGGTTTCAACCCTCATCGCCCCTTCAGGGTTGGCCTTTGCCAAAATAACCTATGAGCTGGTACACGGAACTGCCTTCATCCAGCAAGGAAACAAACAGGCATAAGGGCAGGTGCTGAAGAGACTTACTTCAAACCCATCAGAGACCTGCCATATGGATTGCATCTCAGAGCAAGCTCCCTCCTAAGAGGAACAAGGAAACACATGCCTTCCAGGACTTACATTCTCGGATGCTTTTTTTTTCCCTTTCTATACAAAGAAACATTCAGAGTGAAGCTTTCAACAAACTTGACTATAGGGGAAAACTTCTGGAGCTTTACATCACCTGAAATACTCCAACTGCCATCTGTCAAGAAACCATGATTTGCAAACAACCTTCTAACCTCCCGTTACACTTCCCATGACAAATAAAATCCACATAACCATTGCTATTTTAAAAGGCCTTCAAAAATATAAGTGACCTCCCCTACAAAACTCTCTAGTCTTAGACACAAACAGGAACATGTTGCTTTAACCAGGAAGCAGCATTTTTCCAACAATAGATCTTTTTGAGGAAGGACATCCTTTTTTTCAAAAATAGATGTTATTTGAAAGCAGCGAAAAGTCATAAAACTGCTATAGCCCTGTAGACAGGAACACTGATGGATGGACAGGAATGCAGTATTCCATGAAAAAGACTTTTTTTGGCCCCAAATATAAATCATGTATCAAACTCAGAAGTATTCTCTTAAGTCAGAGGTACTCAACCTTTTGGTCAGTAGGGTCCAGTTTCGTGGAAGACAATTTTTCCACAGACTTGGGCAGGGAGGAAGAATGGTTTGGGGGGCGGAGGGTATGGTTCAGCCAGTAATGAGAGTAATGGGGAGCAGCAAATGAAGCCTCACTCACTTTGCCCACAGCTCACCTTCTGCTGTGCAGCCTGGTTCTTAAAATCTGACCCCGGGGTTGGGGATCCCTGCTGTAGGTCACTGAAGAGAATGACTGCTCACAACCTAAGGAATCCTCTTGCTCAGAGTCTATAAACACAACCCAGGGCCAACGTGAAGAAGTCAGGAAAGCTTTCTACATAGTGGGCGCCTTCTCTGGTACCTCCTAAGAGACTTGCACAGGAGGGAATCAGCCTCAGAGCAAACTGAAGATTCACCAGGAACTAGGTTTTAACTCCCCTTGGTTACCAGCATAAGGACTGGCTAAGCACTAAGGGTGTATTTTAACATGACCTTTGAAGAGTGAGAGGGGAGACCATCCCTCACCTTTCCTGTCCCCCTCCTCCACAGATGCTTTGCAAATGGAGTGGGTGGGAGGGGGAGGAGGTTTGCTACACTCTACTATGAGAAACAATATATCCTTCTCCTTTAAAGTGAGTTTTTACTTCATATATGAAGCTACATACTTGAACCAGAATCACAAGTAAGATACAACCTTCCGGTTAGTTATAAGATCAGGAAGAGGTAAAGTTTAAGAGGTAAAGTTTACTTTAAGAGGTAAAGTTGATTCCTTTACAAATACTGCATCTCAATCATCACAGAAACTAAGGCCAAGACCACGCTAGAGCTCAAGGCCCACACGGTGAACCGCCCTGCCAGCTTCTTGGGACTGGAGACTGCAGTGCTGACCCACCACCCTCTGTTGCCAAGACAACAAGGTACCGCATCCTTCCAGCCTTAGACCACTAGCAAGGAATTACAGTTCTGTCCTGCATGATAATGACAAGGAGGTTAAAAGCCAAACTATCCACGGCTCAAGCTCCCGGCCACAGCCAGGAGGTGGAGGACCAAAGCTGGGGGGACATCTGCTGGCTTTGCTGTGTCTACCCACACCAAGGTAAGCTTAAAAGTTTTACCTAGCAGAAGCCATGGTTCTCTAACTAAAACATTTAAAAACCACCCCTTGGAAGGTAATGGAAAGAACACGCGCTCTGGTGTCCTCTTCCTCATTGCTGCGAAAGCCTGCAACCCTGGATGTGTTACTGAGACACTATTCGTATACCAGCATAAAGATCATCTGGAGGAAGTTCTGACAACCACTCCAGTATCCTTGCCTAGAGAATCCCATGGACAGAGGAGCCTAGCGGGCTACAGTCCATGGGGTTGCAAAGAGTCGGACAGGACTGGAGTGACCCGGCACACACGAGACTCCTCTTCTTGGCTGGGTCACATGACTAAAAGACATATAGTTTCATAATGACACATGGCACATACAGACCCTTGCGGAGCAAGGCAGCTGATTTCATGACCTGTGAGATTTGCAGAAGGCAGGCACACAGTAACATCAAGAATTACAAAGTTTTAAATACTACCAAAATTTACATACTTTAGAATTTGTATATATCAATGCATGCTTTTCATATGTTTATCTGGCCAAAAAATAAGTCAAGTGAATTATTTATAAAACATGCAAAGTGCCCCTGGATGACCATCTGTATCAATCCAGCTTTTATACCACGGATGGTATAAAGGGAGCCGACCAGCCTCAGAGCACAGACCTGCCTGCACTTTTTGAGCCTGTCACCACCTGCTCCCAAAGCCCCTCCGCCTGGCTTCCCGATAAAGCCCCCACCAATAGTCTTTGCATCCCTCCCATACAGATAGCTGGCAGTGTGGGGCCCAGCCTAACACATAGGCCCTCGAACACACTGGTCCTCCCTCACCCCTGGGAAAGTGTCCTACAACTCTATCCACCAGCGGCAGGGACTGCTTCATGACCCACCCACATGGGCCCCCAAGTGAGATCTGTGCAGCCACTTTATATTTCATCTCCTCCGTCAGAGAAGAAACACCTCAAAGTCACTGTTTCACATGTTGTTCTAATCTCTGCATCTAGCAACAGGCTGTGCTGCAAAGAAGGAACATGGCCACACTCCTGCAGAGCCGATGGCATCCACGGCCTGCACACCTGGTGAGCTCCACCCGGGGGAGTAACCGAGACAGAGGGCAGGGGGAACGCTGTTCTCAGCCCCGGTATCCAGACAGGCTGAGGCAATTCTGCGTGTGGCCACCAGGGGGCAGGGAGGACTAGCAGTCCTTCAAGGGCTTACACACCTAAGTAGGAGATGGATCTTTAGATCATCCTTTAGGGTTATGCAGAGACCACGACCATCCTTGCTCCTCTCTCCCTAAAGAAAGGGCATGGGGGATGGGAGACAGGCCCACCAGCACTCTTGATAAAATCATTTCATTTCTATCATCCTCAGGAGGAAAAAGTCATATTTTAAACCTGTACTCCACCCCCACCCCTCACAACTTGGTAAAGCACCAGAGCCTTTAAAACAAAATATTCCATACTGTGATAACTGCTGTCATCACATACTTGAGAGAAATGTTACGGAAAATCCATGGTGGACTGTTATGATTTTGAGTAAAACTTTTTTTTTGACTGTGTTATAATCAGTTTTTTGGACTTCCCTGGTGGCTCAGACAGTAAAGCATCTGCCTACAATGCGGGAGACTGGGTTCGATCCCTGGGTCAGAAAGATTCCCTGGAGAAGGAAATGGCAACCCACTCCAGTACTCTTGCCTGGAAAATCCCATGGACGGAGGATCCTGGGAGGCTACAGTTCATGGGGTCGCAAAGAGTTGGACACAACTGAGTGACTTCACTTTCACTTAATCAGTTTATTACTTGTATACAGTATTGTAAAATACTTGTAAAATATCAATAGGAGAAACTGTGAGGGGATATATGAGAACTCTTTGTACCAGCCTCTCAACTTTTCTGTAAACCTAAAACTGTTCTAAAAATAAAGTACCTTTAATTAATTTTAATTGGAGTATAGTTGATTTATAAGGTTGTGTCAGTTTCTGCTATATGGCAAAGTGATTCAGTAAACTTTGTTCTTAAACAGCAATTTCAACCTAAATCTTATGAAGGCTGTTTCTGAGTTTACTGTAACTTACACCCAAAAGGAAGACCATGCCCCAGAGCTGCGATTTCATTCAAATTCACAAGTCAAAACGCAGGAAAATCTGTGATTATATTCCAGTCATCTACAACTCAGTTTGGAGGCATTTCTTCAGCCCTGGATTCTTGAGCAACTGCATCTTTTTAAGACAGGCGGATAAGGAATTCTAGAAGTAAAAGATACTGATTTAAGTTACTGTGTTTGTCCAAACCTACCTCAAGGGTTCTTTAGAGCTTTAAAAAAAAAAAAAAACAGAGTTTTTGAATAGTTCCTAAACTTCAGACAGAAGTAATTCTAAGGTAATTACCTTTTGAATTAACCATGAAAATTACAAAAGAGACCTCACAGTTAGGCAGAGCACACCCTTGCCCCATGCTTCCTCTGCTTCTAGGTGGAGGGAGCCTGAAGTGTCACATTTCAGGGGAGATGAGCCGAAGAAGGCAGAAAAGTACTCCCTAAATTCTAAGAAGCACTGGAAGTACCACATCATCCTCAAAGTTTATCTCTTACTGAAGAAAATGTAAGAGTTAAATGATTCAGCAGCAACCGCCATCCTGCGGTAGTTTTCATGCTCCTAAACGAGCAGCGTTACGTTTAGCAACTTAGACACCCATCACCCGCTGCGTCCATTGCCCTGTCCCAGGAGAAAACAGCCATGGAAGCAAGTATTGTTTTTGAGGATTAAAATTTCTCACTGTCTGTGTGTTTGTCACTCAGTCGTGTCCAATTCTTTGTGGTTACACAGACTGTAGCTCACCAAGCTCCTCTGGCCATGGGATTCTCTAGGCAAGAATACCAGAGTGGGTTGCCATTCCTTTCTCCAGGAATCTTCCAAACCCAGGGATCAAACCCAGGTCTCCTGAATTGCAGGTGGATTCTTTATCATCTGAGCCACCAGGAAAGCCCAAAATTCCCCATTAGAAAAATCAACAATTGTAACTAAAAACTCCTCCTGGGGACAGATAAGAAGAATATCCAGTGGCTAAATCACAGAGTCAGTATGAGCTTCAGAGTTGATATTTCCCCTTCAGAACAATGCCCACGACCAAGCCGACAGCTCCCCGGAATTCACATCTCTCAGGCAGCGAGAACAAACAGCAAAACAGATCTTTTGAAGTAACTCTCTCATTTTAATCTCTCAGACTGCATAATACGTAGTCAAATGTTAGCTGCCCATGTATAGAGATCAACACACTAGAAAATGATTTGCCATGAACTGAATGCCAGCCTGGCTTTTGTTCTCTGTGAATAAGTGAGCAGGTAGTGAATGAGCACATTTTAAGTTAATGTTTAAAATTTTGACTAAGCACAACTGAAAAGGTAAATCAGCTGTACACACACATGCACACAATGGCCCCAACTCATATAAAATGATTCCTGGACCATCTTCCATTTCTTTTTTTTTAAAAAGAGCTATCATGCCCCCTGTGCCCAGTTCTCCTCTAAGGACACAGTTAAAACCTTGGGCCCGGGGCACACTCTTTCCCAGGGATGGTCTGGCTCTGATTAAGCCCTGCAGAAGCTGAGCTGGTGTTGGGTGGGAGGCGGGCCCCAGCCCACTGAAAACCTGGGAACAGGGGCCCAGAGCTGCAGAACCACCCTCAGGACGCCTCCAGCTCCAAAGACAACCTAACTGCAGATGACCAGGCCAATGTCAGCATCCCCACAGCGGTGGGTTCACACAGTCCTGGGAAAACAAAAGCCAAGCAGAACAGGTCACCGAGGACACACAGGCTCTCCGCAGAAAGGAAGCGCTTCCGAATGAAAGCAGGTTTTAAATATAGAAAACCTCATTGCTGCCATTTTTCTAGGACAAAAGACAAAAATAATTGGACATCTGTTTTTCCCATCTTGAATGTTTTACCGAGGAGTCAACTACCAAGAGTATTAGTTATTCTCAAACTTCTCTGTCTCTCAAAAGGACAGGACAAGCACATAAAAACATTCTGCAGACATGGTTAAAGCTTTTCATTTCTGTTCGTCAGAAATGAACTAAATGCTAAAGACATTTTAGGTGCCGTTCAAAACTGATCTCTTTCAGATCTGTCCATATGAGATGAAGTGGCTGGGCGAGGGTAAGTTTAACCATCCCATCAGATAAACACTAGGGGCGGGGGGCAGGGGGGCACAGTTACAAAAAAGGAAGTGCATTACTAGACTGCAGACATAAGGACTAGTAAACATATATATAAAATACTGATAATGGAGTGCTCCTTTAGAAAGAACCACAGTCGTAATTTCTGAAGCATCCTGCCTCTCGATGATGTTTCAAACTCTCCTTGGACACTAACGTCTAACATCTTTATCTTACATCTGTCCTACCTCCCACAACTGTACAGGGGGTACCACCCACCCCGACAGCTGAAATCTGCGGATGTGCCCACTTGATCTGTATGATGAGCTCCATCACATTCATAATTAAGTAGCATAAATCAAGAGCCTTTGGCCATCACAACAGCAATGCATGCTTGCTCTCTCTTAAACACACACACACACGGAGCCCTTTGGGCATCATTATCAAGACGCTCCAGAAACCAGAAGGAGGCAAAGAGCCCTTGGTGAATTCAGTTACCACAGAGGAGCCATTACAGCCAGAAGGGGAATGAGAAGGCAGGCAAAAGGGGCCCTCACCCCCAGATTTCCTAAACTACGTTCATAACCCAGAATGCCTGGCACAGAGATCAAAGCAACAAAGGGGAGATGGGTCTGCTGACCAGCTACTTCATCCCAGAACTAGAACATCCCCGTACAAAGAAGGAAATGGAAGCTGTGAAATTTCCTTTTCCAGGTAAAGGACAAATTTCAAAGAGGCCCAGTGAAGGGGTTCCAAACATAGGTCCATAGCAAAGTTTTCACCAGCATTCGGCAAAGTAAAAGAACAAAGATGCTGCGTGAGATTCTTGATGAACCAAAGGGACTTAACTTACAGAGCTCAGTGGTCTAGTGGTTAAAAACTCACCCTGCAACGCAGGGGATGCAGATTTGATCCCTGGCTGGGGAATTAAGATTCCACATGCCATAGAGCAGCTAAGCCCACACACCACAACCAGAGTCCATGCGCCACAAGGAAAAGAGCCTGCATGATGCCACGAGGATCCTGTGTGCCCCAACTAAGGCCCGACCAACACAGCCAAATAAATAAATACAAATTTTAAACAATAAAGAGCTTGACTTTTTGGGAAGATCATATCATTTGTTTTGTTTTTATAATGTCATCCTTTGAAATCATATTGATACGAGATGATATAACTCATTGCTTTGTCTAGTATCATCAGTAGAAGAAATTTTCTATAATTGCCCACATTATGTTGGCACCTCAATTTCTGAGTGGTGGTCAGGAAGATCAAGGGTCTTACTCATGAAATCCAAGAACCTGGGGCACCCACCTAAGAGCCTGCTAAATATGGGGATAAGAAGTGGCTACAAAGTCCCCAAATTATTCACTTCTTCCAGCTCTCATTTCAAAACTTTCCAGAGAAAAAGCACTCTAGGCATTTTGACCCTCCCCCAAAGAGACCCTCCCTCCAATACATTTTTATTAAAGAAAGCTCTAACATTATAATCTTCTGGTGGAATATTGGGCCTTCAAACAGAATGGAAATTTTGCAGAAAACATGGCAAGATGCTTTGGGCAGGGCAGGGGGTTGTGGCGAGCCTGCGGGCACCTCTCCCCTGGCTTGGCTGAGTGACTGGTCTGAGCCCGCTGCCCAGCCCGGCCTGGCTCTGCGCCCTCAGCAGCCTCTCAGCCTCCCTGGCTATTTGCTCACCTGCAAGGTGGAGATGGTGACAGTATCTGAATGAAGATTTTCACAAGGCGCCAAGGGCAGCACCCTGCATAGAACAGGCATCTTTCTGAACACTGGCTACTATTTTTATTATTCCATTTTGAACGGCAATGATGGAAATCTTAAGACAGTCCAGTGCCACAGGGTGGAGGAGCCAAGCTGCAGAGACCTCTGAGGGACATGCTTGGAACAGCTCTAGAGTTTTTCCTTTCTGTTTCCTCCGGGAATTTCTCATTTCAGAGTAAAGTACAATGCTGCAAGTTCAATGATACAAAGCTTAAGAAGCAGCGAATGACTGAACTTGAAAATAAAGAATCCTAAACAAAATTTGTATTTTTCCTAACACCAATGATGACTTCTATTTAGTTCCAGGTTTCAACAGAGACTAGGGGGAGAGACGATCCAAAAATCTGGTTTGTTTGGATGTTACCCCTCCCCGGCTCACAGTCAAGCCAAGGCATGGAAGACCCACTCTGCACAGCCCCGATTGGGTGCCGACCTGAAGATGCGAAGACGGTACCATACAACCCTGGTCCTCAGAGACACACTCGTCCATACAGAACAGATGACTGCTGAGGACCTAGTGCATAACACAAGGAACTCTACTCAACAGCCTGTGATAAACCATCACAGGAAAGAACAGGAAAAAGAACGGACGCATGTATATGTATCAACGAACCACTGTGCCGTATACCTGAGCTCACACAACACTGTAAATCAACTATACTCCAATAAGAACTTAAGGGGGAAAAAAAGGATAATCAACAAAGAACTGTTGTTGTTAAGTCGCTAAGTTGTGTCAGACTCCTTATGACTCCACAGACTGTAGCACGCCAGGCTCCTCTGTCCTCCCCAATCTCCCAGAGTTTGCTCAAATTTCTGTCCATTGAGTTGGTAATGCCATCCATCTCATCCTTTGCCACTCTTCTCCTTCTCCAACAAACAATTAGAAATAAGGGGAAATAAAAGTCACTCCATCTATAAAAGCAGATAAAACTCTCACACACAACTACAATGGGAGACAGAAATTCACTTAAAAGTCATGAGCATCAGAAAACGAGCTTTCTAACTCTCAACTTCAACAAATGCTCTCTGCCAACCCACCATCACTGCCAGCTGTTCATCAGAAGGTTTATCTGAGGACTTCCCTGATGGTCCAGTGGTCGGGGTTCTATTCCTGGTCCAGGAAGATCCCACATGTAACTAGAGAGTAGTCCCCACTCTCTCCAACTAGAGAAAGCCCACGTTCAGCAATGAGGATCCAGCTCAGCAAAAAATAAATAACTTTTAAAAAACAGTAGTAATCAAGTTTACCTGAAACACATCACACACATGCTCCTGGGGGCCCAGAACCCTCACACATGTACGATGTGAGCTAACGACACCAGAAATCCTAAGTATCTGTAACCTCACTCTTCACAACTTGCCATCAAGTACCCAGCAAGCACAGGAAAATGTGATGAGACTCTATATTTAGCTTCAAGTCCTTTTACTACTAAAAAAAAAAGCAATTAATTCCCAAAGCACATTTTTATTGAGTTATTGAAATTTATTACACTCTAATAAGTAAAATATACAGTGCCCTGTGACAAAAAGTCAAATAAATTTGCATGTCTCTGGGGATGAACCCCAACAGAGCAGAACCACTGGCCATGCTGAACTCTGGGCCCCGGCCTCTCACTGCCCTGCGTCCCGCCTGCTGTCAGAGCTGAGCGCCAGCATACAATGAATTAGGGTCAGAGTCAGACAGAGGAGACAGGCAGGCAGGGGCGGAACCGCTCCCTCTCACACCCCCACTCACGGTCACTTCCAGCAGCTGACCGTCCACAGAAGCTGCAAGTGCTTGAAGAGCATCTGTATCGCCAACAAGCACATGAAAAGATTCCCACCATTGCTAATCATTAGAGAAATGCAAGTCAAAACCACAATAAAGTATCGCCTCACACCAGGACAACAGCCATCATCAAAAAGTGTTTAAATAACAGTACCTTTTCTTCTCAGCCTAAGATGCTTGTCTCCAGGATACAGACTTCTGACAGATGGTCTCTTAATACTCTGAAATTATTCCTGTTTCTGACTTCCATTATTAGAGCTAAGTACTCTTGTGTCATTCTAGCCATCATTTCTTTGCACGTGATTTGCCTTTTTTCACCGATTTCTTTTAAACTATTTACTTTGGAGATGCAATTCAAAAACTACAATAAGGTGCCACCTCACAGCAGTCAGAACGGCTGCCACTAAAAAGTCTACAAATAACAAATGTTGGAGAGGGTGTGGAAAAAAGGGAACCCTCCTACACTGTCAGTGGGAACATAAATTGGTGATGCTCCTGTGGAAAACGGTATGGAAGTTTCTTAAAAAACTAAAAACAGAGCTACCATATGATCCAGCAATCCTATTCCTGGGAAGCTATCCAGAGAAACCATAACTGGAAAAGACACATGTACAACAACTTTCATTGCTTCACTGTCTATAACAGCCAGGACATAGAAGCAACCTAAATGTCCATCCACAGCATGCGTGCATGCTAAATCACTTCAGTTACGCCTGACTCTATGTGACCCTATGGACTGTAGCCCACCAGGCTCCTCTGTCCACGGGGAGTCTCCAGGCAAGAATACTGGGGTGGGTTTCCATGCCCTCCTCCAGAGGATCTTCCTGACTCAGGGATCAAACCCACGTCTCTAATGTTTCCTACACTGGCAGGCACTACCACTAGGGCCAACTGGGAAACCCATCCATCACAGAGGAACGGATAAAGATGTGGCACACACTTGCAATAGAATATTACTCAGCCATATAAAACAACAAAGCAATGCTATTTGCAGCAACACGGATATACCTGGAGACTGTCACATGGTGAAGTCAGTCAGACAGACACAAACAGATACCATATGATATCACTTACATGTGGAATCTAAAACATGACACAAATGAAGTTATCAACATAACAGAAACAGATTCACAGACACAGAGAATAGACGTGTGTGCCAAAGGGGAGGGGGCTTGGGGGCGGGCTGAAGCAGAAACTTGGGATTAGCAGATTCGAACTATTGTAAATAGAATGGATAAACAACAAGGTCCTAATGAATAGCACAGGGAACTATGTTCAATATCTTATAATAAACCATAAAGGAAAAGAATATGACAAAGAATGTACACATGTGTATAACTGAATCATTTTGCTATACAGCAGAAATAAACTCAGCATTGTAAATCAACCATACCTCAATAATTAAAAAAAAAAAAAGACTATCTGAAAATACATTCTTTTTGCATATTATCACTAGCAGTTTTTGTGAATACCCAATACCCAGAACTAAGCCTAGTGAACAAGTTGGTTCTTTGCTCCAGCAGGGACAAAAATAAAATACAATGATATGAAGTAAAGAGATAACCTAAGACATTCACAAGAAATAGTCTAAAAATATTCTGACCAATAGCACCAGGTTTTCATACAAACTGTATCACTTGGAAATATGACAAATGCTGCTGCTGCTGCTAAGTCGCTTCAGTCGTGTCCGACTCTGTGCAACCCCATAGATGGCAGCCCACCAGGCTCCTCTGTCCATGGGATTTTCCAGGTAAGAGTACTGGAGTAGGGTACCATTGCTTTCTCCATGACAAATGCTAGGGATGACATTTAAATGCATTAATCCCTGCCTTACTTTAAATTTCACTTCATGATAGCCAAGCCTCATTTTTAGTAGAAAACATTTATTAATAAATCAAAATCAAACATGAGATAATTATGGAATTCAATCACTACATTAGACTGCTTATCCAATGTGTCATTTAAGCCTCCTGAACTCTAAAATATATGGTAGATAAAGACTATCTGTTACATTTCTTATTCTTCTGGACCCAAAGCACAGTTTTATTCCTGAAGGTAATTAGTAGAGGTTATTGAAGTGGCCCAAGTGTAACCTTTGAAATCCCTTGCTTCATCATGCAGGTGAGATTCTACCAGCTACATACATAGGTCTCACCCAAGAAGCCCAATTACCTTCTGAGTAGAATATTCAGTGCAAAAATCTGAAACGCACAAAACAGTCTGGTATAGCAGTAAAGTCCTGCTCACACCCCCAAACATTCATGTTGATCCTGCCTCCAGTATGAATGACCTGAGTGAAAATTAAATGTTTACAAATTTTAAAAGAACAGGGGGAAAAAAAAAAGGTGGGATGAGTACTATTTCTTCTCTACCACCTTTTGTTAGTCTTTTCTGAAAAGAGTAAGCCATCCAAGCACACACACAGAATCACACACAACAACCACACCCCCAGATTTTTAACTCTCAACACTGCGCTCTCCCCATCACTTCCAATTCTCTTAGAAACACAGGAGCTTCTGGCTGACCATCCTTCACTTGACCTTCAAAGTCCTCACAGCAAAGCTCTGTCTCTGCCAGGGTTCTGGAGTGACAGGTATATCCCTTTTCTCTACTATCTGCTTATTAAACAACCTTTTGGAATCTTATCTTTGCCCTTGAGTTTGCAGAAATTCCCTTCTCTGAGATCACCAAGGATCACTTTTCAAAAAATTAGCATTGCCTGTTCCCCCATGCCAAGCACTGTTCTAGATGCTAGGGGTACGTTCACATACAAACCACACAAAACCCCTGACCTGTTGATAGGCCGGTCCAGTGGGAGGGAAGAGACTGACTAAGCACTGCCCACCCTTCGCCCGGTCTCCAGGCCCCTCAAGAGGGCGTGAAGGCTGCACGAGTCTCTCTAAGGTCAGTACTGGGCTGGACTCCTCTTTATAAGGCTCCTTCACTTAGAAATGTGCTCACTCTCAGCCCACCTTTGCAAGTAACTCCTCAACCCTGACTGTCCTTATAAAGGACCAGTCACCCCGATCAGTTACTGGAGCATCACTTCAAACGGCAGCTGAAATGCACACTAAATCCTCCCCCATCACCAGGACTAGCTAAGTCTTCTGATTCCTCTTCTTCTGCCAAAGTTCAAGTGGCCCAGCCCTTCCAACAAAAACCCGGTAAGTTATCTTTCAAATGTAGTCACTACTTGTAGCAGCCCTTCTCTTTTTTCACACATTTAGTTTTTGCAATCCTGTTGTTTCCCATCCTTCTTTTTCCATTCTATTTCCAGTGACATGGGCAGTCTCAGGGCTCGCTCCCCTATTATGCATCACACAAACAAAATAAGGGGCCTTTACAGCTTTACAGGCTGCTGTCACTTCCATTAGGGGAACACGTTGGTCCATCACTTATCTCCATCTCATCACACAAGCAGCTGGTGCACCCAAGGCCCCACCCCGGCCTCCTCCCACTTCCTCTGCCCCAGCCTCCACTGGAGGCTCTTCTGCCTCCCGGCCTCCTACTCAGCCCAACCTGATGGGCACCTCAACTCATATCCTCCGAGATGCCTATATATACCACACTGTTGTGGCCTGACCTTCCTCATCTTTTAAGCATCAGCCATAAGTAACTGACTATTTGTTTGTACCGTTGGCATTTTTCAACATACATATGAAATACCTCTGGGAACAAGGCAATATGGGCAATACTAGGTAAGACCATATGCTACCAGGAGGGACTCTATCTCATGCCTCTTTCTACTTGCCATCAACAGTCAAGAAATGTCTAGAAATTCTGGAATCTGGAACATGAGCAGATGAAAGCTCTGTGGCCGGCAGCCACACCAGCTTCTGTAGTCTGGCTGGTCCTGAGGCTCGGATCACTTCACCAAGCGATGCACTGAGATCCTGATGCAGAAGAAAGATGTGCACACGAGTCTGGTCACAATCACATGCAGAACACGAGCAGCTTTCCTCCCAGGACATGTA
>SJXQ01011986.1:221323-234400 GCA_006408695.1 Aepyceros melampus | reverse complement strand
CTGGTGGCCCCCGGCCCCCACCGCACTCCCCACGTGTCTCCTGCCAGAGCTGCTAAGGGCTTCAGTTTAAGCCTCTGTTCTTTCCTTACCTCCCTGGTGGACTAACTCACAACTGGCCAGTTCCGATGCCCAATTTCTTATTTATCTTCCTTCAATTCTTCTGGTTTTAACTGATTTCTCTTAATCACTGTGATTTTTTTCTCTCAAATCTTCCACAATATCAACTGCCTAGAGTTCGATGGTACAAAGTCCAACATGCTTTAAAAAAAAAAAAAAAACCTGCTTCTTCTTCTATACTCAATCTGACATGAATTCTTCACTAATGATAATCTGAGTCTGAAAATTTTTAGACAAAGAGTTGATACATTTAATTCTATTCGTGTATACATATATACATTCCAGCTGAGCTATTTCAAATCTTAAATGATGATATTGTTAAAGTGCTGCGCTCAATATGCCAGCAAATTTGGAAAACCCAGCAGTGGTCACAGGACTGGAAAAGGTCAATTTTCATTCCAATCCCAAAGAACGGAAAACGCCAAAGAAATGTTGAAACTACTGCACAACTGCACTCATTTTACATGCTAGCAAGGTAATGCTCAAAATCCTCCAAGCTAGGCTTCAACAGTACATGAACAGAGAAATTCCAGATGTACCAGCTAGATTTAGGAAAAGCAGAGGAACTAGAGACCAAACTGCCAACATTCGCTGGATCGTAGAAAAAGCAAGAGAATTCCAGAAAAACATCTACTTCTGCTTCACTGACTACACTAAAGCCTTTGACTGCATGGATCACAACAAACTGAAAATCATTAAATAGATGGGAATACCAGACCACCTTATCTGCCTCCTGAGAAACCTGCATGCAGGTCAAGAAGCAACAGAACTGGACATGGAACAACAGACTGATTCCAAATAGGGAAAGGAATACGACAAGGCTGTATATTGTCACCCTGCTTATTTAACTGCTAAGCAGAGCACATTATGTGAAATAGTGGGCTGAATGAAGCACAAGCTGGGACCAAGATTGCTGGGAGAAATATCAATAACCTCAGATATGAAGATAATACCACCCTTATGGTAGCAAGCGAAGAGGAATTAAAAAGCCTTTTGATAAAGGAGAAAGTGGAGAGTGAAAAAGCTGGCTTAAAATTCAACATTCAAAAAACTAAGATTATGGCATCCAGTCTCATCACTTCACAACAAATAGATGGAGAAACAATAGAAACAGTGACAGACTTTATTTTCTTGGGCTCCAAAATCACTGCAGATGGTGACTGCAGCCATGAAATTAAAAGACGCTTGCTCTTTGGAAGGAAAGCTACAACCAACCTAGATAGTATATTAAAAAGCAGAGACATCACTTTGCCAACAAAGATTCTTATAGTCAAAGCTATGGTTTTTCCAGGAGTCTTGTATGGATGTGAGAGTTGGACCATAAAGAAGGCTGAGCCCCACAGAATTGATGTTTTTGAACTGTGGTGCTGGAGAAGACTCTTGAGAGTCCCTTGGACTGCAAGGAGATCAAACCAGTCAAACCTACATGAAATCAACCCTGAATATTCACTGGAAGGACTGATGCTGAAGCTCCAGTACTCTGGCTACCTGATGTGAAGAGCCAACTCACTGGAAAAGCCCCTGATGCTGGGAAAGATAGAAGGCAGAGGACAAGAAGGTTGGATGGCATCACCAACTCTGAGCAAGTTCCTGGATATAGTGAAGGACAGGGAAGCCGAATCCTGGTATGCTACGTAGAATCAGATGCAACTGAGCGACTGAACAACAATACACATAAGAAAATCACTGCTGAAACATATCTGAGCTGTTGTTTTCCTCTGAGTTAAAAATATGCTAACTTTAGAGTAACAGTTACACCAGAAAGAATTAAAACTAAACTTTGCAGCAGGTGGCTCATTTTCTATGTTCTATTTGGGGCAACACTACTTTAAACAACACTCCTTTACAGTAAGTATTCATTTAGTTAATATCCAAATACCTTGAGAGCCAATAATAGTTCAACAAACAGCTGGAAATCAAATATCAGATATAATTACTCACAGCTGGCTTTATTCAACTGATGTCATATTAAATAAACTTATCCCACAGACCTTATCCCTTATCCCAAAGGGAAACAAATTCCTTCAAGAAACATAGAAGGCTCTTTGTGTTAGATTTTTTTTTTTTTAAGTTTACAGAATATATTCTAGTATTAAAGATTTTCAGCTAGAGTACATAAATTGAAGATTTTCAGCAGGGAACACTCTTTCTGTTTTTTAACATTCTGTGTGTTTGCAGTATTTCGGAACCTTGGAGCCTTGTTTTCCTTAAGACTAATACAAAAATAGCAAACCGGACTAAGTCACAAAACACAATGGACACTTGTATTTTTATGATGTTGCATCCAGTTAACTGTTTTGATATTGGACTTTATTATTTTTGTAGTGATGCCATGTCTCCACAGTTTAGTGATACAAATTATGAAGAATACTGATTTCAAACCTATTGTTTCAAAGCATCAAATCATTTTCCTGTAACCCCCCCCCCATGTCATATGAAGGATAATGTTTTATTTATAAACAATAACAACCACCTTTTATATGCCAGGCATTGTACTGGATGAGCTACATCTATTGTCTGTAATTTCTGTAACAATTCCCCACGCAGACACTTTATGTCTAACAATTAACAAAGGGAAAAAAATCAGACACTTTGTAAACTGCTGACCCCACCCCACACATACACAGGCAGACGGCAGACTCCACAATAAACGAGATTACTTGTATCTGCTACAGCAGTTTTCAAATCCCACACAGATATCCTCACATTCACTCTTCTCACTCTAATTTATATCATACTCCCAGATTCATTCACAGTCTCTCCCCACTCCTTCTTCTTTTCTCTCCCCTTTAAGAAAGAAAAAAACAGAAAGAAAACTACCAGCAGTGACACATGGCATGGTAACCTAACGAACAAACTCAAAACCAAAGGAATATGTACTTTGTGAAACCTTACAATTAGTCCTGGTGTTGTTTCAACTATGATATAACCTTCCGACAATCACCTCTCCAGAAAGCTAAGATTAAGTGCATGCCTGTAGCATTCTGTATTTAGAAATACGAGTCCAATCATAATATATAACTTCAAAAAAAAAAAGTTTGTCATTTAAATCACTATGTATCTTGACATAAACCAAAGTAATTTTAATTATACTCAAAGCAAGTGGCCACTTCCAGAGCCTGAGAGTCAAGCGTTGGTCATCTTACATGCCCCACTGCAGCCCCACACCCCCCGGACGCCCGCCGTGGCGCCCACGGTTCCATGTCTGCTCCACCTAGATCCTCTCTGTTAGCTCAGCACATCATCTCTACATCTCTTTATACAAGACCACATGACTGCGCAGCCTAAAACACATAGGCCGATAACAAGCCCTCAATTAAAATCTGTTGAGTCAATGAATAGGATGTTTCTTCAAGGGCACTGAACATTTTCATGTCCACCAAATCAGTATTTAAAGAAATTGATTTCAGACTTCCCTGGTGGTCCAGTAGTAAAGAATCCACCTGCCAAACTCTGGTCCAGGAAGACCCCACATGCTGTGGGCTAACTAAGCCCATGCACCATAACGATGAAAGCCCATGTTCTAGAGCCTGCTTCTCTACAGCAAGTCAAGTCACCGTAACGAGAAACCTGCAGACCACAACTAGAAAGTAGCCCCCACTCACCCCAACTAGAGAAATGCCATGCAGTAAAGATCCAGTGGAGCCAAAAAGGAATAAATCAATAAAATTTTAAAAGAAAAATAGGTAAATAAATTGATTTTAACACCAAATTTCCTAGGATTACCTTAGTCCCACTGGATTGATTTAACTCTGGACCCTAAGAAGCTCAAATATCATTTTTTAATCAGATCTTTCATTTTTCAAAGTGAAAGGGCTTCCCTCATAGCTCAGTTGGTAAAGAATCTGCCTGCAATGCAGGAGACCCAATTCAATTCCTGGGTTGGGAAGATCCTCTAGAGAAGGAATAGGCTACCCAATCCAGTACTCTTGGGCTTCCCTTGTGGCTCAGCTGGTAAAGAATCCACCTGCAATGTGGGAGACCTAGGTTCGATCCCTGGGTTGGGAAGATCCCTTGGAGAAGGGAAAAGGCTACCCACTCCAGTATTCTGGCCTGGAGAATTCCACAGACTGTGTCCATGCGGTCACAAAGAGTCGGCCACGATCGGAGAATGTAAAATATATGGACTCAATGCAGCATTATTCACAATAGCCAAAGTAACAATTTAAGTGTCTGTGGTTGAATGAACAGACCAAGAAAATGTGATATATACATATATGTAGCTATGTTTATGTCACATTATATACCTCACACTGTATATACCTCATATACACACTAGCACAGCGTGTTAGTCGCTCAGTCATGTCCACTCTTTGTGACCCCACGGACTGTAGCCCACCATGGCTCCTCTGTCCATGGAGCTCTCCAGGCAAGAATACTGGAGTGAATTGTCATTTACTTCTCCAGGGGATCTACTAACCCAGGGGTTGAACCCAGCTCTCCTGTACTGCAGGCATATACACACACACATATATACAATTGTGAGGTATTTTATGTGTATATATATATAATGGAATATTATTCAGCCTTTAATAAAAAGGAAATCCTCTCATTTGCTACAAGATGGATGACCCTGGAGGGTATTATGCTAAGTGAAATGAGCCAAAGAAAGGTAAATACTGCATGGTACAGTATCACTGACGTGTAGAAGCAGAAAAGTGGGTGGGGGAAACAGGGAGAGGATGGCCAAGGTCCAAACTTTCAGTTATAAGATAAATGAGGGCTGAGATCCAACATACAATGCTGTGACTATGGTTGACAACACAGTCGTGCTCGAATTCTGTCGGGATGAGAGGGTGTCCAGAACCCCTGCAGGCACCAAATCTACAGAGGCTCAGTCCTTTCCTTACAGGCAGTGGGGAGGCACAGCTGACCCTTAACAACATGGGTTTCAGCCGTGCGAGTTCACTCATACTCGGATTTCTTTCACTAAGCTCCTCCTGCAGGACCACAGGCTCTGGGGCTGGTTAAACCCAAAGAAGTGGAGCCACAGATACAGGTGCTGTGTGCTAAGTCGCTTCAGTCGTGTCTGACTCTGCGTGACCCCATGGACTGTAGCCCTCCAGGCTCCTCTGTCCATGGGAGTCTCCAGGCGAGAAGACTAGAGTGGACTGCCACTCCCTTCTCCAGGGATCTTCCCCACCCAGGGATCAAACCAGTGTCTCTTATGTCTAACCTGCATTGGCAGGTGGGTTCTTTACCACGAGCGCCACCTGGGAAGCACCAGCTGTCATCATGGATTTCAAACTTGTGGAGGGTAGGCACCCCTAAACTCCTGAACTTTCAAGCAGCAACTGTATTTGCATATAATCTAAGACTAAGTCATCTCAAGATTATTTTAATACCTTATACAAGATAAATACTATGTAAATAGTCACCACTACTAGGCAAACTCAAGTTTTGCTCTTTAGAACTTTCTGCAATCTTTTTTCTGAATATTTTCTATCCTCATTCATGGAACCCACAGACACAGAGAGCCAGTTGTACTGCATAACTGAAATGTTAAGAGTAGAACTTAAATATTCTAAAAACCAGTAAAAAAATAAATCTATTAGATGATAGATGTGACACTTCATGGGGGGATTTCTTTCACAATGTGTATGTATATTAAATCACCACAGTGTTCACTTAATATCTTATAATTTCATATGTAAATTATAGCGCAATAAAGCTGAAAAAATTTTAAAGATAAAAAATGAATTGTGAAAAAATAAGGACATATTCTGAATGCTCTTTTGCATTTTTATTGAACTTCTACAATTTTTCTTTTCTGCATTATTCTATCAATATGAACAACAATTTTACCCTCAAAAAATAGAGCATCCATCAGTAAGTACAACAAACCCACTATCAAGATAAAGCGCTTATTAAACATTCACTGTTTACATTTCACAGTAAGATAACATTTCCAAGATTCCTCTCATTATATGAAGGACCAGCAGGATGTTATTGGCGTGGGGAGTGGGTGGGGGGTGGTGGGAAGCAGCGTGAATTTTACTACAGTTTTTAAGGCTGTAAAATAGGTACAATAATAGCTTAATTCACAAAATTATTTGGGTAGAAGAAACAGTATTGCTATAAATAAAAAATTACTGAACCATTTACTGCAGGAACTCATCTTCTAATAGGCATAAATATCTAGTAATGAACCATTTTTTCTGGAATAATATGGTACAAAATTTTTAAATTAAAAAGAAATTACACAGCTCAGCAAGTGGTGCACAAGTCATCAGAAATGCTTCCTGTTTGAGGGGTCCTGGGGAGTAGGAGATGGCAGGAAACAAACAGATCAGGGGTCCAGTGCCCTGGCTGCACGGACACTGCCCCCTGCCCGAGTCTCGTGATGAGACAAATCTATTACGAGGATTAACAGAAGTACCTGCAGAAACGTGTCCTTGCAGGCTGGCACAGCCAGCGAGGGACAGCCCTGGTGTCAGGCTGGGTCAAGGCTTTTCCCCCTCGCCTGTTTTCAAACTGTGGACAAGTTACTTAACCAGAGAATCAGTTCCATTTGAAAAAGTGGTGCTAAAATTAACATATGGGTCTTTGTGAGGATTAAATGAGATGATGTCAGCAAAACCCAAAGGTACTGAGTTGATGGCTTGGGAGCCCACGATGAGGATGTGGGCAGGGTTTATGCAGTCTTTGGTCCAGGTCATTACACAAACACCCCAAATTTTAAGTGTAGAGATTTAAAGAGTATGCTTCCCTGGAGGCTGAAGATTATTTTCTAATAGTAATTATGTGGTTATCATAAAGGAATTTTTCCAACATACATAGAGAGACCAGATTTTTAATAAACACTTGAGACTGCATAAAAATGAGCAGAATGAAAGGTTTACAGATGCCGGCATGCTCTGTTCTGAGGGTGTTCCTCTCCAGAATTTTACAATATTTGCTTTAAAAGATAATGAACAGTTAGAACATATCTGGGAAGTCATCTAAACTACCAAAGCTCTCAAAAAACAAGTCTTAACTGCCTCTATTAAGCACCCATTAGATTCCTGAAATAGATCACATTCCCTTATTCATTCATCAAACCTAATCACACACCAGGGATCAAATTTAATATGTAGGAAGATAAGCTATTCTGTAGGGCTATGGTTAACAAACTAGGGCTATGATTAACAAACTACCACACCTGCCATCACAACCTAAACTATTTCTTTCAATCAAAGAACACTTTCACAGAAAGAAAAACGATCAGGACACTATAAATTATGTCTGATGCAAACTTCTGAAAACACAATTTAACAATTTTAAAAGAAAACTACCTTCAAAAACAGCGAAGATCTCTTCTAACCACTTGCTTTCTGAATCCAAAATCACAGAAGAAATTCATTGCAAAATTCTGTTTTACTAATGGAATCTTTAATTTGTGTTAAGTAGTAAATTCCTGAAAATAACTGAAAAAAATCTATCTTAAAATGTTTAAAGTGTTACAAAACAATATATTTTTAAGTTTACACCTAAGATTTTTTTAAACCATATACATTAAAGAATGTCCTCAAGTGATTATCCTTTTTACCTCTTTTCCTTCCTCCACCCCATATAATTTACATATTATCTTTGAAAAAAAAAAAGCATTTATGTATTCAAAACCTATAGTTTTGAAGAACTTTACTTTCCCACTAGCCCTAAATATATGATCACAAGGAATTAGCAGAAGGCTGAAAACACAGCACGGGCTTCCCTGGTGGCTCAGTGGTAAAGGATCTGCCTGCCAGTACAGGAGACATGGGCTCGATCCCTGAGTCAAGAAGATCCTCAAGGAAATGGCAACCCAATCCAGTATTCTTGCCTGGGAAATTCCATGGAGAGAGGAGGCTGGTGGGGTACAGCCATGTGGTTGCAAAAGAGTCAGACACAACTCAGAGACTAAATAACAACAAAAATATAACATAGGACAAACTATAGAAGAAATTGGTGCAGTGTTTTCACCTTTTAAAGGTCAACATGGATAAGTAAAACTTGAGTACTAATTCCTGTCTTGTACTCAAAAAGTTTCACCATCAAAGAGAAAAAGACGATTTACAGGATTCTATAGAGAGAGCCTATGTTCCAACTAAACCATCGGCTTCTATCTGAAGGCACTGCTTTAAAGCACAAAACAGCAGGTGTTCACCCACACAGGTTCTAACATATAGAAACAGGTAAACTGCATACATGTTAAGAATATGCACCTGCCTCTGCGATCCCTAGGTTGGGAAGATCCCCTGGAGAATGGAAAGGCTACTCTTAGTCTGGCCTGGAGAATTCCATGGACCATACAGTCCATGGGGTCACGAAGAGTCAGACACGACTGACTTCCACTTCACTCACTCACACTGGTCTAAGCTCCATGGCCTGCACTGCAGTCAACTGAAGTGGACTTTCTTCATGTGTGTGCTGTTGGAATAAAGGCAACAAATGCCTTCAAGCCACAGCCCCAGCATTACAGGGATCTCTCTCTCTGTTTTGAGCAGGGCTTTCAAAAATCAGGAGGAGATGGGTCTGAGGCTTGGTTCTACCATTACTAGCCATGTGACCTTGGTAAATTCCTCAACTTCCCTCACCTGTAAAATAAGGATAAAAGGTATGTTCTTCACTCAGTTTGAAACAGGATTAAACCTGCCTAAATATTAGCCACTGCGAACATTTCATATAGATACATGACCATCAGTAATTGATGGGGAATAAGAGGAAGAATCAGTAGAAGGTACATGTCATAAAATACATAACATTTTAAAATGATAGACAGACATGTCACTTACATACAGTTTACTTGTTATACCAAAAAAGACTCTTCAAAGTCAGCCCGACTAGAACATTAACATAATGTTGACAGTTTCTTCATGAAAAAATCTTTTTAAACTAAAAATAAGTAAGTGTATAATTATTATGAGTTCAAAGCCACATTTCATACTTAGGTTTTAGATTTACAAGGGATTCTCCTTTCTTGCAGATTTACAATAATAAGTTGGACTACAGGGAGATCAATACTACCTGTGTTATCCTTGTCTGACATTTTCCCATGAGCGTCCACCTGGAGATCTGAGAACAATGGGATTCATTCCTACTAAATTAAGAAAAAGGATGCAGCTGCTTCCATCTGGGCTAGGACTCTGCTACACAATCAGACCACCATTGTTCACGCCATCAACTAAAATTACCCCCACATTTCTAATGAAGAGTTCCAGTTGTAGAATTGTTATCTTCTGTTAATTTTTTCAAAAGGAACAAAACTGTTAGAACTATGAGAAAGTACCTAACAAAAGAGCAAAATAAACCACAGAAAGCAATGAATGGGTTGATAAACACATGGGTGTTTCCACCTTGGCCCACCCAATGTACAGATCCTTTTTAAATAGCAGATCATTAAAAATTCGAAGGCTGGAAAATCTAATTTGTGAAAACACATCCATGAAGAATCTTGCAGTGGTCAAACTTGATTCTGAAACAACATTTTTAATAGACACTTAGACACTGTGTGGACTTCCCTGGTAGTCCAGTGGTTAATAACCCACCTGCCAATGCAGAAGTGTCGCTCAGTCGTGTCCGACTCTTAGCGACCCCCTGGACTGTAGCCCACCAGACTCCTCTGTCCATGGAGTTCTCCAGGCAAGGATACTGGAGTGGGTAGCCATTCCCTTCTCCAGGCAATTGTGTCAACCCAGGGATTGAACCTGGGTCTTCTGCATCGTAGGCAGATTCTTAACTGTCTGAGCCACCAGGGAAGCCTGCCAATGCAGGGGATATGGGTTTGATTCCTGGTCTGGGAAGATCTCACATGCCATGGAGCAAGTAAGCCTGTGCTCCTGGAGCCCATGCACTGCAACAGAGAAGCCCCCACACAGCAACGAAGACCCAGCACAGTCATTAATTAATTAATTCAGAAAAGAACAAACTGCGTGTTTTTCTTGGAAATTTCTGTAAGGCTGACTCCATTACAAGTCCTAATATCAAAAGAATATTCTCCACATAGATTCAGGCAACACGTTTTCCCCAAGAGAATAATATGATGTCCTGCCACTTCGCCATAGAGTGGAATCTGAATTTACGAATTCTTGTTTGTCAAACAGAAGGATGGTGCAGAATGAAAACAGCTGCATGACCCATAAGGGAAAAGACTGAGGGAGACACTGCAAATGACGGGGGCAGCAGAGGGTAACAGTTAAGAGGAAGTGCCTTGGCATTAGAACCCAGGTTCCGTCTCGACTTTGCTATTCACTTCTGAGAGATGCTAGGAGACGTCCTTAACAACTCTCAGCAGAAGCCTCACCGTATGTGAATTGAAAATACCTACTGTACGCTGTTGCCATGAAGATCAAATGAGTTACAGAAGGCACCTCCACCTTGCCTAACATATGGCTATTGCCACTGTGTCAAATTTAAGGGAAAAGGATTAGCCAGCCTCTACAACGCCCAGCAAGACTGAACCTTTCCAGCAAGGCAGCCAATGACAAGCTCCGGTTCCTTCAAGATTCCAGGTCCAATTTAGCAAATACTGCTAGTGAGATTTCATCCTTTTTAATGAAGTTAAAATCATACAAAATGAGCAAACTGAAGACTAAACTTTGTGTGCTTTTCAAGACACTCTGGATGCTCACCTGAATGACTAGTAATCTCTGAGTTTTTTTTTTTTTTTTTCTGCAAACACCAAAGGGTGCCATTCATTGGTACTTACTTACATTTCCCTGTCCACAAAGAAGAGAATATTTGCACAAAACGTCCAATATGGAACTCTGTAAATGACAGGGGTGCTGTACTTAAAACTAGAGACATTTAGGAAGGAGATGGTTGGACAACTCTGATAACCTTTTAAGCGCTTTCATAAAGATGGTTTAGATGGCAATGGAAGAGTAGAGATGCACTAGATGTGGGGAAGTCCCTACACAGGAACCTTCAAGTTTCAGGCTTTCAAAGAGTGAACATACGTTCACACGTCCCATCACATGAGTTAGTTCCCGTGTCTGGTGTACAATGTCATGGACACGCATCCTCTACAAGTGGCTGTGCTTTTGTGTACCGTCCTGTACACCACGGTAAAGGCTCCCCCCTCCATGGGATTCTCCAGGCAAGCGTACTGGAGTGGGTTGCCATTTCCTTCTCCAAAAGTAAACAGTACAGTGTCTTTATTTCAAGGTGGATGTACACAAGGACAACTTCACTGAACTCCTTGCTGTGCAACACGAGGAGTTCACTACTAAAGACCTAATGGAACTGGAGGCCCAGAGACAGTTCCAAGAGAGACAAGAGGAAGAAGCAATAAGAACTGAAGGGATTCATGATGCAGGAAATGGCAAGGGGATTTTACTTGAGGAGGCACTATGAGATTTTGAGACACAGACCTGAACGGACAATGGTGCATGAAGGTTGCAGTAGCCATTCAGAATGCAACCCAGTGCTACCGCGTCATCTATGACATCACTGGATTGTTTGTTCAACAGGGTAAACAGAACTGAATCCAGCAAGGAACCAGAACCTATGCCATCAACGTCAGGCATGAGTGACACTGCAGCTTGCCCTCCGTCTCCTGTTGCTGATGACCCTTCAGCTCTACCATCTCCCACCTCCTCTGCCTCCTCCAGTCAGTAACTCATCTGTTCACTCAATGCCAGCTCCTGTATTCCAGCAACATTGTATTGTACTACCATCTAATCAAGGTACTGTAAGATTAAAAATGTTTTCTGTATTTTGTGTTCGTCTTTTGTGCATTATTTGTGTGAAAAGTACTATAAACCTATTACAGTACAGTACTATATAGCTGATTGTGGTGTTGGGTTCCTAGGCTAACTTTGTTGGACATACAAACTCATTCTAGGAACAGAGCTCATTCGTTATGCAGGGGACCTGCTGTGGTCTTAAAAGCCTTCCATATTCAAAGCATAAGAAGGAGAGCTAAGGGACAGTTCTATGTCTTTCTTTGCTCTTTGTCCAAATATAGTGTTGTATCTGTGTCTATATTTACATCTAAGTAACAATGTTTTCCCAGAGGACAATGAGAGAGAAAAGAGCCCTGAATTGCAGCTCCTACAAAGTATTGTTGGGTGGGGAATGAAGAGAGCCAGGAATAAACAGGAACTTTCCCTCTGCCCACTTCTGGCAAAAACTTAACACAGACACTCCTAAGACTAAAAATCATGAAGACTTTCTAGTTGACACATATCTCTTTAAGAAGAAAACATTATTCACTTTCGGTATAATTCTGAAATGCTGGATAAACCAATCAGGTGAACAATCCCTGGGGAGAATCACCTTTTTAAATGAAAAGACCATGTGCTACTTTTACTACAGGATTTCATTATGTCTTGCTGTCACTGCCCCTGCCTTGTTCCACAGCCCAGCTCCCCCAAACCTCACCTTCCCACCACTCTCACTGACACACGAAGAAAGGAAAAGGGGGGTGGAATGGTTTCAATCACTTAAGGGATTCTCACAAGAAAGAGGATTCCTTTCTTACAAGCTGCTCTAGAAGTAGATATACACGAGTTTTTTCTAAAAATTCAAAACGGGAAAGCTGTCATTTTAACGGGCAGAGAAAGCCATCGCAATACAGAAATTAAGTGATTTCTTAAGTTTCCCCTCCATCCTAAAAAATGGACTTAGTGAAGAATTGCTTTTCACAAGTAGATTATACATACCAATGCAACAAAACTGGTAGCCTTGTAAAACCTGTTCTTCCAAAAAGCCATTCATTCATCTTGGCTAACAGGTACAGTCAAGTCAAAGGCATGACTCTGAAACCCTAGAAACCATTTTAAAGGGTCATGGGCTTATGATTCCCAAACTGGAAAGTGAAGAATACAATGAACACAAAATTCAGCAATAGAGTATCAGCAGTCACAGCTGGAAACGTGAACGTCCTCTCTCACCACCCTGCATTGGAACACCCTCCAGGCTAGCATTCTTCTCGGCATTATATCCTGACTTCCTTCAGGCTCAACAACAACTGTTGTTGGGGGGGGGGGGGGGCGGGGG